>OY720429.1:199802853-200402853 GCA_963082735.1 Pocota personata | reverse complement strand
AATGATCCGATAACTTTATGTATTTTAATTGCGAAATTATCTTTAAAATTTAATTTTTCATTCGAATATGAATGGGACTGTGTTCATTTACTGTAAATGACTTTCTGTTATAATTCGTGGGAAAAGCTATACTTAAATAAAGGTGTGAATAAATCGTTATTTAAACAGTGTAGAGTATCTACTTACTTAAAGCCGGTGGTTTTGTCATGTAATTTTCAGATAATGTGGTATTCCCGGTCGAATAATGAATAAACACTTATAGGTACACGTATGGTATGCTTACATTGCAACTGCAGTGTTAATATATATATGTAAGGGGAGGAGGAAATACAAAATGTATTATTAATTAATTAATCAATTAATTTAATTTAATTAATAGTGATTTAAAATGAAAGAATTTAATGAACACAACAAGAATATCTAGAAAAACTTGCTATAAGTCGGGACTTAACAAACTTGGCGGGTTTTCTGTGAATGATCTAAATGAAGAATAAATGTTTAATATAATTAGTTATAATGCACTGATAATTAGTTTTCTACGTTAATTCACAGATCATGATCATATGAATGTTATCCTGCACACATATATTTACAACTTACTGGGTTTGGAACAAGAAGTGGCATCCTAGGTTTTCGAAGAAAAATCGATATGACTTGGAAACACGCACAAATAATACATATATACATTACCATGTCTCCAATAGCAAATAAAGCACATCGGCGAATCCTTTTCCAGAATCCAGAAATTCCTGAACAAGAGGTCGGTCAGGTCGGGTTGGGAATAAGTGAAATAGGTCCTTTGATACGGGTAAGAGCCAATCATCAACGCTTATAATTTTCTAGTTCTGCCCGAAAGTGTCTTTATCACAAAGACCGATATGACAAAAATAAGAAACATTTCCATCATCCAGTGAAACGTCCGGCCGAATCCAGTGACTGAGTCAAGATGACTTTTATAACTAACAAAGTCCCGCAAGGTATAGCTCCTTTTGAGCAATGCACATAGACAATTGTTATTAGGGCAATTGTCACTGGAAAACTGGAGGATTGTACGTTGGGAATGTACTATTATCCGAAGTAGAAAGAAATGTCAGAAGACCGGCGGATCGAAAATATGAAAGGTATAAAAGCGTGCTTGTATCCCAGACTCAGTACACGAAGAAGCAGAATACGAAAACCCTAAAAATGTTCAGAAAAGTTCGGTTAATGGAGTTTAAGCCAGGCATGGACAGAATGGAATTTTACCGAAACCCGGCAGCAGGCCAAACTTTTTCCAAAATAGACTTTTAAAACATACATGATAATCAGTATATTTACTTATTGTTAAATCTTTTTAATCAAAGGAATTATTTTCTGGATCAATTTTAATTGTTGAAATATGCCAGGTTTCTTCAGATTTCCATTAGTAATTTGAGTGCTTCCAAATAATTATAAAATATAATAGTTTTGGTGTTTTAGCCATTGTTGCCATAATGTAATGTAGGATTTCCCCTTTTTTAAGGGTGTGCCATCTGTTGCTTTCTTTTTCACAACAGATAAGAAAGTTGCAAGAAGAATCGGACTCAAAGAACTTAAAGTAAGTTAAGTGACAGAAATTGCCAGTTGGGTCCTCCACGTCCTGACCACATCAACATCTAACTGATCAGAATGAAGGATCTACGTATATGTAGCTAATGAGTATTTGTTAAAAAGGATTTTCACAGAATTCGTAGAGAATTTCTGGAGTGCGAACAGAGAGTTTATACAGCCTGTCTTAAGTAAACTAAGCCTCATTCTGTGAGGAAGATACTGCTAAAATAGTTTCCGACAAATTTGTAGATATCTGTGTAATCGGCACTACTGTTTTTAGTGGTCGACGGTGGTATAGAATTTTATACGTGCAACCAAATTGGACGGCAAAGGCTATGTTCTGTATATTGCCTAACATAATACATATATATATATATGAGTGCTTATGGGGAAATGAAGCAGTCTTCTTTTGGACTGGGCTGAACACGTATAAAGGAAATGGAGGATCGTTTCTTTCTCCCCTTCTTCCCTGCAGCTTCTGCTCAAGTTTGAAAAGACGTCTAGCCTTTTTAGCGTATAGACCTATATGACAGTGTCCCGTGAAGACACCGATAACGGTGCTGATCTGAGGCGAGATCTGTCTAGAGACTTGACACGTCGTTAGATTCTCCCATCTATATTTAATTTTGCTGATTGCATCCAGCATGAGTAGCAGCATATGTGAATGTAGAATTTCTCTGCCATCTCCCTGAGAGACGAGCATCAATCTTGAGTGGCCGTATGAGCACGAAACCAGGAACTTCATTGCCGCTTGGCTATCCGTGAAAATGCAAATATCCTGAACAGATGTTACATTACATTTCATTCAGAATAGGACTTCCTTAATCTCCATTATTTTCACCTTAAATACTCTACAGTGATCTGGAAGGCGGGAATTAAGCTTTTCGAAAGAAACACCTCCATCCAGAACCACCTCCATAATGGCAACATTTTCCCACTATGCGCGAATTGATGCTCGAAAGTTACGAATAAATTTCAGTTTCGGTGAGGTGTAGTCAGTGTTTTCGTTCTCCGTCTCTCTCTCTCTCTCAAGGATAGAGGAATGGTAAGCTAGTTAGTTGGACCACTAAGGCTTTTAGACTGATGGCTGCCTGGCCATATATTTGCGGAAAATATCTAGGTGCAACAGATGAAACATTACACCTAATGCTGCTTAGGTTGTGGTATATAGTGCACTGCTGATGCACATGCATGCACTTTCTATAATAGATTGAGGGTTGCGGTATTCATAATGGCCGAACACCATACGATGATGCCATAAATTAATATAGATCTGACAAACAGCCGTTGTGTGGTGCATACCCCAGTTCTTACATATAGCCTTTTTACAGGGAGAGTTACACTATTTTTATTTGCTCCTATAAGAGCAAGTAATGGTTTCATGAAAAAATTCGGCCACGAGATTTTGATCAAAATTGGTATTACAGATCGTACTATAATGATCGTGTATAATGGAGAATCTCCATGTCAATTCTGTCCGTCTCTATGTATGCCTGCATGTCTGCCAGTCTAACTGTCTGTATGTATGGTCGACTGCAGCCTAAACGGCTAGACTGATTTTCTTCAAACTTCATAACTGTGATCTGCGGGTTCACAATTCGAGGTGAAGTCGGAATTTTCATTCTAACGCCAAAATTAACGCTACTTTACTAATGGCCGATTTTGTAAAACATCGATTTTCTCGACAATGGCTTCAACGATTGTGTTCAAAATTAATATTTGAGTTACAATGGATATATGTATGCCAACATATAGAGTCCCAGGTTTTTGCCAAAAATTGCATATAACGGTACTTTACTTATTAGCTAATTTTAATAGAATTGCTAATTATCGGCTATGACTCCATCGATTTTGTCCAAAATCAAAATTTAATCAATACGAGTATTTGACATTCACAAGATTATGGCATAAGAAGTACTTATTGTAAAATTTTCAAATTGTTTTTTTTTTTTTTAGTTTTTTAACGATACCTACTGATAAAATTTTAATCTGAGTGATGTGTAGATAAATTACGAGTATGAATGTAGGTGCAAATATGTATCGTGGAATTTATTTTTTGAACACTTTCTGATCAATTGGCTTTTCAGTTTAGTCTCCTATCGAAAGTAAGGCCCAAGTATTTTGCTTTGTCAGTGAAGGTGAGACTGGCGTCATTAATAGTTGCAAGGGTCTGTAAGAGAAACTTTATAGTTCCGTATGAAAAGGACCAGTCCGGTTTTATTGGGATTTACTCCCAAACCATAATTTATGGCCCAAAAGAAGAGCTTGTTGAAATAGAATATTTGGGTCATTTCCCGAGACAGCAATTACAACATCATCTGCATAGGCAATCTCTTTGCATCGCGTCATTTTGAGGTAGATTAGTAGCTTATTAACCACCAGGTTCCAAAGCAGAGGGGACAAGACGCAAACTTGAGGCGTGACGCAGCTTAAAAGTCTTTGAGTCGAGGATCTATCCAGTTTTACGGTAATAATCCTGCCTGTAAACAATTGATTGACTCCAACCGTTGAAAGCTTCCTCAATGTTAAGAAAAACAATCACAGCATACTCCTTGATACTCAATGATATTTCAATGATAAGCACGAGCGAATATAAGACCGTCTCCACTGACTTACCTTTGCAGTACGCATGTTGGAATACTAATCATCAGTCTCTCCACCTTTTTCAGCAGGAAAGAAAAAAAGACAGATAGATGCTTTGGGTTAACAGGTGAGCTTTTACCTTGTCATGATCATTTTTAGCAATCTACGGATTGCTTAATTTCAGCATACCCTCAGGTCATGAAGATTTGAATCGAGCTTTTCAGTAGTTAGTATGTTTAACGGTTTGCTACACAATGTAAAGGAAGCCTCAATACGATGCGTTGCAACTTCGGAGCTATACCAGGAAAATGGATGTATTTATGTTGTCCAATGGCCGTCTGGTTTTAACACTTATAAGGAAGTAAGATTCTACGATTCTAGAGCTAATTAAAGTTGTCACTATAACTTGCTATAACTTCCTAGCTGGACCGCCCGCTTCGCTGATCAAATGGCATTATATCACGACAATAGTTGGTCATCTTCCGTCTTTGGTAGCTACTTGCGGACTTGGGCTTGGGCTTGGACTTGGACTTGGACTTGGACTTGGACTTGGACTTGGACTTGGACTTGAACTTGGACTTGGACTTGGACTTGGACTTGGACTTGGACTTGGACTTGGACTTGGACTTGGACTTGGACTTGGACTTGGACTTGGACTTGGACTTGGACTTGAACTTGGACTTGGACTTGGACTTGGACTTGGACTTGGACTTGGACTTGGACTTGGACTTGGACTTGGACTTGGACTTGGACTTGGACTTGGACTTGGACTTGGACTTGGACTTGGACTTGGACTTGGACTTGGACTTGGACTTGGACTTGGACTTGGACTTGGACTTGGACTTGGACTTGGACTTGGACTTGGACTTGGACTTGGATTTGGACTTGGACTTGGATTTGGACTTGGATTTGGACTTGGATTTGGACTTGGATTTGGACTTGGATTTGGATTTGGACTTGGACTTGGACTTAGACTTGGACTTGGACTTGGACATGGACTTGGACTTGGACTTGGACTTGGACTTGGACTTGGACTTGGACTTCCATATCGATCATGGACTGATGCTTATTTGAAGGCGAGATATTTGCTAATATATCTAAAGGTCGTTCCACCATCTACAATTTTCCAAAGCGATACAATCTAACTAAAAATTTCAAAAGTATTCATATTTCTGCAATAAAACTTGAAATGTGACTGATGGTAGTGGCGCTCGCAGAAACCCGCCGTCAAAGGATTTACTAGATTTAGCATGAAAATTGAGTTCGTTAATGTAGTCTGCCTTCCGAAATCTTTATTTCATTCCCCAAAGTGAACTAGCGAACTTTATTCGCCGTAGACGCAGCTTTCACCAAATTTAATTTAGAAAACCGGCAAATAGTCCAGATATGATCCTATGCCAACGTCAAAGCAAAATATTGTAAAATTCAAAGTATATACGAGTATAAATGCCACCACAATTTGCAACCCCATTCCGTTGACGTACGGTCGCTCGGCTCAATGATTGCGTGTGGTGTTCTGTTCCCTAAACTGCTTTATGCTACTGCACAAGTATTTGCACTTTTTTTAATAGTTGTATGTCGGTACTCAGCTGCTGGCTACAGTGCTTGCTGCTCGTATTCATTGGCCATTCTTGCACTGACTTTATTTTATTCGTTTGGACTCCTTTTTTTTCGGATTGCTCCTTACTCCGATTTGGCTTGTGAATTTGGATTGAAGAGGGGTACTCAGCTCACCCGGCGTGTTATATGCTTGTATAATGGAAAAATATTTATTTTCGAGAGCAGCAAAGGTTTTATCTCGTTTGCGTGCACAAAAATGTTCTTTTCAGTCAGTCTTGCCAGAGGGTTTACACAATGCAACAGCAATTTCTGCAGTCGTTCATGAGGGTTGAGGGCGCGAAACTAAATCTTTTTACGTTTGTTTTGTGGCTGAAAGAGCAGAGTTCATTGCCGTGGTGGGTTGTGTACTTCATTTTTGCGTATTCGGATCGCGAAATATAGTTAAGCTTGCAGCTTATTTATGACTGAGTTGATTGCGTTCACTGAATTATGTGCGACGCGAATGCTGACCTATAAAATTTGGCTGAGGATGGACGTATTGGTATGTACTCGAACAGGGTGGCAGTGACAGTGGAACCTTTCTTTGATTGTATTTTTTCAATTTCCTTTGGGGATCATCATTTTTGAGATAAGAATTGTTCGCAACAAATTGTCTTATGGAAAGTGCATCCAGAGACTGATATCAAAAATATTGATAGTTGCATTTGTCCCCGGGATTCTTAATTGTATATTGGAGAATAGTCAATATGTACATAAATGGGCTGACATTCAGAGATTATAAACTTGGCTTTAAGTTTACTTCAGTTATTATGGCGCTACGATAACAGGGAAATGTGAGTGGTTCGTTTTTGGCACATTAATTATAAATGAAAAGATGCCTTAAAGGCATATTCTGAAAAAATATTTTGTATGATATTACTTGACTGATCATTCAGTTAAGCAATTGCATCAGTTATCTTGCTTCTTGAATTCATGACGTGAAACCCATGTAAAAAAATACAAGTTTAGAGATGTGGCTATCCAAAATGGTGTTTATGTAAGCTCTTTTAAGGTTGTGGATCTCTCTCCTGCCCACAGTGTAGTCACATACTTAGAATCTTTAGACATCCAGTTAAGTCGCATGATTTAAAGTCGAGCTTTAACGTGCAGACTTTTAACTTTTATGCATGGTGATAATTTGACGAAAGTTTATAAAGCAGTCTGCAATCCATTTTGGGCAGTTGCTTGCTCAATCTTTATCCGCATTATCAGTAACAGGTACATACATATATACAATATGTACATATGTACGTTATTGCTTACACGACATTTGTGAGGTGGTTAAATAGTGCATAGGTTAAATGTGCATAGGTTACGGATTTATTACGCATTTCTTTCTGAAAGTCACGAATACGGTGTAGCCTAGTTAAGGGTGATTTCTTTTTTTAAAGATTTGGGGTCTTTGCGTAGATCTGGTGTTGTCCGATTTTCCATTCTATTAGGGAGAATGACGGTTCACGTTTAGCCCTTGGATTTAGCATCTGCCCGAGCATTGTTTAATGCACTTGGTGCTTTTAAAGCTGTGCCTATGACTACATTAAGTCTACAGCATAGTCTTAACAAGACAATAACATCAGCTAAATTTAGATCTAGTAACCTTTAAAAGTTTAGATTGTGGAAAAGGATAGTTTCATTCAACACAGATACAACATTTACATATGTATGTTGACTAAGTGCATAATTACGTATCACATCCAAGCTACTGAAAGTAAGTGGATGAACAATATTTACTTACTTAGATGGCGGTACAGTTTGGGGTGAATCTGGACCTCAACCAACCGGCCTCTCTAGTTAACCCGGTTCTTATCTAACTGCCTCCAGTTGCACACTCCAAGTTGGTTGAAATCCCCTTTTGCTTGTGTCTCCACCAAAGCGAGGCCTTTTTCTACTGCGTTGTCCCTCAGAGTTGGATCTCGAAACGACCAAGTATATCTTTATCCACCTTCAATAAAGTCTATGGCATACGGCATATACCAGGACTGAGGTGAATAACATCCTACAACGAGTTGAGGGGTCTCTTTTCTTGTACATCGGGAAAACGATGGAGAGATTCCATTCATCAGGTATAGGGTAAGGTCGGGAGGATTTGACAGGCAGGAGGAATTGACATCAGCACGTTTCTGAGAATCTAAGACCTTGGTAGTACTTTAAATGATGAGAAAACGAAGTTAGTAACGATTGGTTTGAGTGATAAATAAACAATCACTGTGGTCTAGGAGATAAGCGTAGTGGACCTCTTTATTATTTTTGTGCCCATTTCATCTAATTTTATGGTAAGCAATCCAACTGTAATATTTTAATTATGTAGCTTTTGACATTGAAAGTGCAATGTAGTGCACCATCTTTCGTTTTAGAATCATTACTAAACAATAGTTTATCTTGAGCAAAAGTTTTTTTTGTATTAGTCCCAAAAGTAACCAAAAAGGAGGATTTTACATTTTTGCTGAAGGAGGAATTGACAGTGTCAAATGAGTCAAAATAAAAATTGTGTGGTAAAACAACTTCTTATTCTTTTTTAGAATGTAAAAATGCCAAATATTTAAAAGAAAAAAAAAATCCCCACCGCAACATCGATGAAACAAGTGTTGAGGATGCCATTAAAGACATTCAAAACAAAACAGAGTCGATAAGCAGTACTGCCCGAAAATTTGGTATTAAACGTACCACTTTAATATTCAGACTCCAAAAAAAAAAAAAAAAAACAGGAAGGTTAACAAATTAACGCTCAATTCAGTACAAAATATTCGAGTAAACAAGTTTTCACAGCAGCTCAAGAAAGAGAACTTGTTGAATATTTCAAAAAATGTTCAAAATTGCATTTTGGTTTAACATATGAACTGGCAAAGCAACTTGTTTTACAATATGTTAAGATAAATAAAATTCCATACCCAAATGTTTGGAATACAAATGAACAAGCTGGAAAGGCTTGGGTTGCGGGGTTTATGCGACGAAACAGTTGCCTTAGTTTAGGAAAACCAGAAAATACGAGTATGGCTTGTCTTCATGGGTTTAAAAAAGCACCGGTAGAGCTTTTTTTTTCAACATCTCAAGCGGCTGGATGAGAAATACCAGTTGGGTCCCAAAAAAAATTACAATTTGGATGAGACCGGTGTAACAACCGTACTCGAATCTCCAAGGGTAATCGCATTTTTATTTCTCTTAAGAATTTTACTCTAACACTCATAGTTCTTGTAGGTAATTGCTGAAAAGGGAAAAGAACTGTTTCCCAAGTTGCATCCGCAGAAAGAGGCAGCTTAGTCACAATGGTTGGTATTGTCAAAGCCACAGGGAATCACGTTCCGCCTGTCTATGTATTTTCACGAAAAAATGACTGGTTCTATAACCGGATCCATTGGTCCGCTCTCAGACAGCGGTTGGATGACAAGTGAAATATTTCCAGAAGTATTGGCTCATTTAAAACAATATAGTAACTGTTCTAATTGAAATCCAATACTTTTATTACTTGATAATCATACATCTCATATCAGTCTTGAATCGATCATATTTTGTCGGGAAAATAGAATTTTTATGCTGTCTTTCCCTCCACATACATCGTATAAGCTACAACCTTTAGATGTATCCATTTATGCAAGTTTTAAAGAGCTATGCAAGAAGTCATTCAACAATTTCTTGGTTAACAATTCTGGCAAAGTTATTAACATCAGTGATGTGGCATATCTCACAAACCAACCGTTTAAGCGATCATTTAACCCAGAAAACATCACATCCGGATTTCTTTCAACCGGCATATTTTCGTTCAATGACATTGTATTTTCTGAAGAGGATTATTTAGAGGAACACGGTACAGCTTTTACTCAAGAGCCGGTAGCAGCGGTATCTGAAATGGAAACTATAACCTAGTTAATTATTCCAATGACATCATCAAATAAAGACAGCGTTGTTACACCTGAAACTGAGCTAGTTAACCCTTCCAGATATTCTGAAGATATATACAGAAGCCCTGATAATTCCCCATCTGGTGTAGTAGTTGACCCGATACATATAACACCGGAAGCACTTCGCCCGTATCCGAAACTGATTAAAAAGAAGAGTCGCGTTAATACTGGAACTTCCAAAGTCTATACAGAAACACCTGAAAAAAATAAATTGGAAGCATTAGCTGCACAAAAAATAGTTCAAGGATATAAAAACTAAAAGCAACCGCAAATTGCCAAAACCTGTTTTTGTAAAGGTATCTTCATGTCAATCAATTGACAAAGTTTGACACCTCTCATTTATGTCATTAAATTACACCACTGCCAGTTCATTTCCACTTATGCCAATTATTGGCAAAAAATCGTTTGTCAGTTCATTGACAATGAAATTTTGACAAATATTTTTGTCAGTTCGCTAAAAGCTATTTCCACTTGCACTGCCAATTTGGAATAGTCATCTCATTGTCAATCGTGAATTGGCGTGAAGAAAAAAAATATACTCCGCAATAAGTTTTTTCTTACTGGGTAGTTGCCACGAAGCGCATTCCACCTCAACATAACTTCATTTTTTGGAATGCCGAGGGTGTCAGCTATGGTGTTCCATGAATTGTTACTCATTGCCCGGCTTTTGTAGTATTTGTAGTTGAGAGTCCCAAATGTTTTCATATTGTTCCACTTTATGGATGAGAACAACTGAGCACTCCACGCTCCATTCCACAGATGCCTTCCTAATCCTTTTTTTTTGTCTTTTCCGCGGCCTTCCTCTGAAACATCTTTCGATGTGGATGGAATATTCATTTTTCTACATATTTTATTGTACAAATGGAAATTATTTATTTATTTAATTTTTCCGGTTAGAGAAAAGATAAATTCACCTACCTTGTGTATCAAAATGTGTCTTTTGATTGACAAACAATTGAAAATGATGCCAATTAATTTGTCCCTGTCAATTAAAGACAAACAGAAATTTTGTTTGACAACTAGCTATTTCCACTTGTCATGTAAATTCTTTGTCAGTTTTTGACTGGTGCTCTTAGTCAATTCAATGACAAGCAGTTTTTCATTATTTCCACTTGCCAGTTTTCTAATTGACGTAAAAATACGTCATTTGTCAATTTCAATTCGACAAGTGGAAACCTAGCTTAAGACGAGTTCTTGACAGTGAATCATATTCTGTCGATGGTGAAATTAGTCTTCAGGACGATTCTGATACCTTTCAAGTGTCCAACGATGAATAAGACCCTCCATCTGTCAAAAGTTACCTCTTGAAACTCCAATTAAAGTTTAATCCGACAATTAATGACTTCGTGCTTGTGAAATTCGGGACCAAGAGCAAGAAAATATTTTACTACATAGGTATCATTCAGAGTGTGAAGTTCTTTGCCTTACACAATTAAATATAATCGCCACCAAATGTTCCAAAACTGCTTCTTCGAACCAGTTGTAGGAGACATAGGGTTGATTTTAAGGGCTGATATTGCAGCAAAACTGCCGTTGCCGTCGGATCTCCCTGGTAGCTCCAAATCAAGGCCAGGAATTTATTTTGATGTGGACTTTGAAGAATTTATTGTTCGTTAGTATTATTTATTATTATTACGTGTATTATTTTTTGTTACTTACTAAATATTTATGAAGTATCTTTTTTGTTTTGTTTCTTTGTTTTTTGTTTCGTTGCCTAGTGCGATTTATTTTTTATTTTAAATTAAGTTTTTATGAAATGTTTTTTCTGTTGGTAAATTTATTTTGTTATTTAAATTCTACGACATTAAACTTAAATAAAAGTAGACTGAACTAATAAACAAAGATTGATATGCCTTGAAAATAAAAAAAATAATTATTTGTTGAACAAAAAAGCAATATAAGTTGTTTTATTATTTTAACAATGTTGTAAGATAATCATGTATCAGATCCTCCTCCCTCTGTCAAAACCTCCTTAGGCAGATGGCAAATCCTCCTTCATGGTACGAGTATGAGGAATTGACACTTTGTAAGGTTTTAGAAAAAACCTTACAACTCTGTTAAAAATATTTATATCGATTAATTATTAATGTTTTTATATTGCTAAAATGATATTGTAACTTATGTAAATTTTGAAAATTTGAAATTGTATTTGGATTTTAAGATATTTCCAAATGTTCGTTAACGTGTCAAAACCTCCCGACCTTACCCTACACTTGCGGCTGCTTTAATTATTTCGACAGGTGAGTCGTCGGGGAAAGTATTGTTACACTTCTGGGGGGGGTTATCGGTGGCGACCCCGGGCTGCAGCTGGAAGAGGGAGGAAAAAGCGAGAGTGAATCACAAAAAAACAAGAAAACGCACCGGCGAAGAAAAGAGAAAAACACTTCTTAGTTTAATTTCAGCAGATTTATTTCTGGTTCCCGAGAGGTTTTATTTTGTTGTTGTTAATTTTAGAAATGTTGTTGTTGTTCGAATTTTTTTGTCTGTGCTGCGTCTTTTCTCCGGCTGTCTTCGTTTCTCCGCGTTGCTCTGTTAGTCCGGTACTTCCGCGTTACTTCGGTCTTTCTCCGATTTCTTCGATTAAAACCCCGACGGACTTCCGAGTATGACACGATGACTATCACCAGCAAAAAGCCAATCTCTCTTGCCGAACGCGCTCCTTTTAAACGCTTCCAACTCTCCACCAAAATTTCCCTCGTTGAATCTATCCGTCCTCTCTTGTCATCTCACTCGCGCCTGGAAAGATTCCAAAAAAAAATTATGAAAATTTCCAATTACCTTCCAGCCTTTCGGATTTTTCCTCCGCCATTTTGGAAAATTTTCTATCCCAATTTTCCACTTGTCCACCTTTTCCTTGCCATCGTCACCCATTTTTCCTGATTGCCCGTAATTTTCCCTCTCCAACGAGGGGTCTATCGTCTCGGAGAACCTGGAGTTACTCTTGTAATTGCATTTTTCCTCTTTTTGCCACTTTTCGTCGCTTTCTTGCGATTAAACCGCGCTCCTGTATTTTCCCAACCATTCCCAATTATTTCCCTTTTATCCTACAGCACACCAATGTAACCCAACCCGCAGAATATCCGAATGGGAGCGCCGCATCAAAAGGTGTACTGAACGTGCCCCGGATGACATTGCTGACAGACGTCAGAATTCCCATTCTTTTTTTGTTTTTCGACAATTTATTTTTTTTTCCCACCGCGCCGGGTATTTTCCGTGTTTTCTTGTGTTTTTCGGGCGTTTTCTTTTTGCAAAAGTGTCTCATTTTGATTCGGGAGTGTGTGCGTCCGTCCGACCATCGATACCGGAAAACGTTCCGACACCAAGTTCCAGGAGAGTGCGGTTCCTCTTGGCAGCAGTCCCGCGCGGTGTACTGCGTCGACCTGGATTGTTCGTTCTTCGAATTTGAGTGTTCTTGGGTCGATAAATCCAGGTGTTTTCCCGTTTGGGAGGAGTGCGAAGTCCACCCGCACTCCAATGAAGATCATTGTCCACACGCCACAGCTTGCTGTCGGCTATATTTGGATACCCTCTGCAACAGGTGAGTGGTTAAGATCTTTGTTTACCTTTTTTTCTTTTGCCATTATTGCCTTTCTCGGTTGTGTTTTTCGCGAGTGTATTCGATCCTTTTGTTCCAGTAAACGAAACTGGATTCCTCGGTGGCCTATGCCATGGGGAAAGCCGACATCGTTGCTGTGAATCGAGGGGTCCGCGGTTGTGCCAGCGCAGGTGCAGCCGTGTACAATTGCGCAAGTTGAAATCGGGGTTGTTTACTTTTGGTGCGGTGAAACTTTTCCCAGGTAGATATTGCGGGTGGGTTTCTTTTCAGGCGACTGCGCTTCGATGGTGTAATGGATACTGGAAGAGAACAGGTGAGTAGTGAGGTACTTGTGAAATTACCTTTTTACTTAATTTTTCTTTCAATAGGTGACGGCTGATGGACATGACGGAGGCGCTGGAGGTAACCCGCTGGTTCGGCGCCGAGGGTTGATGATGATGCTTGCTAGGGCAAGCAAGATGACTCTGGAGAGGTGGTGTGTTGGTGGAGTATTGGAAGGTGCCTAAAGTTGGAGGTGAGATTCATTACCTGTGTGTTAATTTTATTTTAATCTCGTGTCTCTTTAGGAAGTGAAGTGTAGGCGAGAGGAGAATTTCGCTGCGAATGGCTGCAGACAACCAGACGGGTTGTATTGGACAACTGTGGGCGGCGAAGGCAGCGGTTGATGGCAGCGGATGATGGCAGCGGTTGACGACAGCGGTTTATTGATGTGAGTCTTTTTTTTTCTTTTCTTGTAGTTTCTAGTAGTAGTACTAGTAGTGGTGGTGGTTCGACTTGGTCGTTCCCCACTTTTGTAACAGTATCCTTTATGAACTTAAGTTTGAAATTGTTATCATCACTTTATTTCGCCAGATCGCCATCATCGTATAGGTTAAATGGTTCATTCTGAATTACAATGGGATATTTGTCTTCTTCTCCGTTAGGAGAAGTAGTTTTTCCATATTCTCAGCAACGACTGTGACTCTACTTCACGATTTCCATCTTCATCTCTACAGGTTTCTGTTCGAGCTTTGCTGCCGTAAAATCTTCCGAATATCGATCCTGGAGTAGCACTTCTCTAAATCCTCGATAGCAAGTTTTTCTTTCAGCTTGTAGAGCTGACGAGCAGCTCTCGTTTCTCTCTGAAGCGCCGTTTTGTATATATCCTGTTTTGCTGCATGAGTTATGTTTAGTAATAAAAAATTAACTTTTTGCTAAAATATCTTTATTTCAACTTTTTGTCTGGCTCGTTCGGAGTCCAAAAATACAATGAGTGATATTAACTAAGAGTACAATTACTAACAGAAAAGAGAATGATTATTAATAGAGAAAAGAGTGAAATGAATAAGAATAAAAGAGGTGAAGTATAACGTAAATATAGTCCCTCCTGCTCCCAACAGCATAAAGCATTCGCTAAGCAACATATCAGGCTTAGAAACATCATGTTCTCCAAATAATGTTGTTCTTTCCTTGCTTAAAGCGTCGTGATCGATGAGAGGATCGAAGAACTTATTTGACGAAGTAGCTAACCATGTAGACCAAGCTTCTGAAATGTTCGTGTCATCGGCATTGGCTTGGTTGGTGTTTCTCTCCTCTCACGATGCAGGTGTAGGTGGAAAAGCAATAACCGGGTGAGATTCGAGTCAGCTGTGAAGCACTCGTGCGTTTTCCGGCATTCTTTGTTAAACCAGGGGTTTCTTGGTATAGGTTTGGTGAAACCCAGCAGCCAGCACAGTTGCAGGTTCGTTGATGGCTTGTTAGTATCATTGCCAATGGTCTTTGGCACTTGGTGCTGCCGGCATTGGAATTCTCGAGAGATTATAGGATACACGATAGGCAAAAGTTGAGGCAGTATGTTGCGATTGCAGCTTTTCGATGTCATATTTTCTCGCAGTAGTTCTTTGTTGTGGCTCTTGGGCTTTTTGCATTTGTACTTTTGTTAGAATAGGGTACTGGTCCAGGTCTACATATATTGACCGCTCGGAAGGTTCGGACATTCAGAATACTGAAGGCGTGTCTTGCGTCGATCACAACGTTTTGGTTCGAGGTTTGTTGATCAAAAGATTGTCATGTACTCTAATGAATATTAAAGTGAAGAAACAGCTATAATGACGTTTCGCAGAAAAGTCAATTAAGGCCTAAGACCATTTCCAGATTTATCGAGGAACTCGTAGAAACATTCTTTGGTAGCGTCGTCTTTTTCCTCTGTGGGAACGTGGGCTTATATTATGTTTGCCTTGATAAGAACAGTTATTCACTTACATTACCCCAGTGAAGCGAAGATTTTACTACGAGAGGCAAAAAAGGCGAGGATAAATTTCAACTACGAATTCCTATGGGTACGCAATGGCAAAATAATGATGAGACAAGCATCGGGTATGGAGATCAAATTTATTAATTCCATAGATGAGCTTAATCTTTTATGATTTTTTGTTTCCTTTTAACTAATTTCTTCTTCAAAACTTAATGTTGTTCTCAAATGAAAAGTTTGATATTAATAACTGTAGTGCAAGTAATAATTTATTTATTGGCTCAGATTTCCATGCATCGTAAAATGATTTAACACTGTTCCACCAAAATATAAGAAGCATGAGAAAAAATGTTGATACTTTTCGTTCATATTTGTATAATTGCTTCTTAGTCCAATCTCAAATTATGGTCTTATCAGAAATCTGGGTCTTTGACCATGAATTGTGCAATTATTCGATACCAGGCTATAATTTATATGCTAATTGTAACGACAAGTATCCATCTGATGGAATTGCTGTTTTTGTTAAAAACAATATTGCAATATCTGATATTTCTACACCTGATCTGAGTAGTGCGGATTGTGTTATCGTAAAAATAGTTCTTAATAATATTACTTTGGATGTTGTTTGCATATATAGGTTGCAGTTTGTTCATAAAGATTTATTTTTAAAAGATGTGGAAAATGTTCTATGTGCAATGAACAGTCGCAATACCTGTGTTATTAGTGATATTAATATTGACATCTTGAATCTTCCTACGACCTGTGATAACTATGTTCTTCTTTTGGCTTCTCTAGGTTTCGAATCGCTTTGGAATGTACCAACAAGGGTAACCGAAAATACTAAATCATGTATTGACCATATTTTTGCTAGGTCAAAGGATATTTCTAAAGTCCGTCCGATTTTGTTAGAATGGGATGTAACCGACCATTATGCCACCGGTGTATCATATTTGAATTTTTGTAAGGATCTTGGTAAGCATGAGTCCAATTCGAAAACTATAAGAGATTTTTGAGAAATTAATTTCACGACCCTAAGAGAACAACTTGCCAACGAAAATTGGAATCAGGTTTATATTTTAAGTTGCCCCTCAGGAATGTTTTTGGAAAGTTTTTCTAATCATGTAAGCTCTTGTAAATCTAAGACACAGAAACGAAAAATAGTAAAGATTAAACCTTGGATAACTGAGCATCTCTGCCAAAGAATTATGGCAAAAAATGACTTTTATAGCAAAAATATAAATAAATAATGCAAGAAACCAATGAATTTTAGTTAATGATTTGCCATACAAAAGTAAAGAAGATGATTGCTTAAAATGCTTGAATGCTTAATTTATTCTTTAAATCTATATCAGGAAACTTTAAGCCGTGACAATCCTCTAACGTAACACCAGGGTCCCAGGATTTTTTTCTTGATAACGAAATATCCTCCTCATTTTTCTTTGGTTCAGTGTCTGAAGCGGAGGTATCTAATGTGATAAGTAAACTAAAAATAAAGCACTCTTGCGGGCTAGATGGTATTAGTAGCTTAATAGTTAAAAAAAACTAGTGATCACATTATCAAACCTTTAACCTACGTATTGAATAAAAGTTTTGTAAGTGGGATATTTCCAGAGTGCCTAAAAACTGCAATTATAATACCGATTTATAAAGAGGGTATCAAGTCTGATCCAAATAATTATAGACCAATATCGCTATTATCAATCTTCTCCAAAATTTTTGAAAAAGTAATGGCCAGAAAAATGTTCAATTTTCTCGGAAGATACAAGATTCTTAATAATTGCCAATACGGTTTTATAAAAGGGAATTCAACTGAAGATGCGATTCTAAAATTTCTAGAAAATATATACCTATATATGTATATATAGGAGCAATAAATCGGCTCCACTCTTTCTTGATCTTACAAAGGTTACAACTTAGTGAATCACAAGTTACTATTGAAAATTCTATACAGATACGGTTTTAGAAGTAATATTCTTAAGTGGTTCTCATCGTTCCTTCAAAATAGAAAACAAATTGTACGAGTAAATTCAACTTTGAGTGAGACATTGTCAAATCCATGTGTCGGTGTTCCTCAAAGATCAGTTCTTGGACCCTTGCTCTTCCTCTTATACATAAATTCAATCGTCAGATTGCCGCTAAATGGAAAAGTTGTTGCCTTAGCTGATGACCTGGCTCTCTCTTATGCTGCTCCTTCAGTAAATAATATGAGGCAAAAGATGAACTCAGATTTGTCTCTACTGAATAATTGTTCTACTTATCATCAGATGTCTCTAAGTAAATCGAAAGTCATGTGTTTTTCACTATCGTCTCAATATGACATAAACGGAGTTGGTTATCATGGTGCTAATTGTGACTCTGTATACTGCAATGTTTCACAATTCAAATATTTAAGTGTCACCTTATATTCTAATTTGAATTGAAAACCACATATAAACAACATTAAAATAGTTGTATATATAGCAATGAATAAGATATTTCATCTATGAAATTGTAGTACCCTCTAATTTACTTCATTTCGATGCACTGGTTAATTCCCGCCTAGAATATGGTATTGCTTGTTGGGGCAGCGCATTCGTTAGTAACTTAGAACCTCTTATAATAGCACAAAAGATGATAATTATAGTAATGATGTTTAAACCGCGATGGGAGCCCTCACTTCCCTTATTCCAATCTGCCAGTATTTTGCCACTCAGGTATCTATATGTCTTCAAGGTATTGCGATTGTTCTACTTACGGGGTGGTTGCTCCAAGCGGAACGAATCCTATTCGCTGAGATATCTAACCACTCTAATAGTTCCAAGAGTTAGGACCGAACATTATAGACGTTTTGCTACTATAATAGCTCTATTTATTTTCAACAAACTACCCTCAGATATATGCAAACAAGTTGAATGTAAATCCAGATTCCTTAGGAGTTGTTGCTGTTCAGATAGGAGATTTGTTGCTGTTCAGATAGGATGTAGAAATGTTGATGCAAGTAATAATCTAACCATTAACCAATCTTTCTTTCTTGCCTAACTACTGCTCAACTACTCATCAATCTTTTTGCCATATTTTTTGTCCAAGTTCGCTTTTAGTCTCCTCTATCTCAAAATTTCAAGTCTCTTTAATTATAAAATAAAAATCTTTTTTTTTCTTTTTTTACTCGGTGCGGCTTCCCATAACATAGAAGTGTATATTAAAATACTTAATGCACTTAAAACTGGTATTTTATACAACAGAGTGTATACTAGATAACATTTCAACAAAATAATTGTAAAATTTATGGGTATATCTCGATGCAAAAATGTTAATTAAGGCCAAATTATATATGAATAATTGTACTCTATTATGTAAATAAATAAATAAAAAATAAAAAAATAAAAAAATAATAAAATAAATAAGACATGCAGAATCTTCTTGTCTAAGTCTGCCGCCTGTAACAAATCCACACCCAATTAAATGCTGCTTCCGCTTCATAGTTTTCCATGCTCCTTTTGCATCGTATTTCTTGGATGGCGGTTATATAGGTATGTGTTTTATAATACTCTAGGGCCTCCGCTATTTCTTCGGCTACTCGCGGCCTGTAGAGGGTTCTAGCATTCCACGTACAGATCTGAAAGTCGTCGTGATTTTTCGTTTTGCAGGGTCGATAACAGTAAATTCACCAAGTAATATAGCCTAACAGAAACTGTGGGCGCCACCGTTGAATTCATGTATGACATTTCTCTGCTACCATCTCTTTGTAGGGTAATTAATTACGAAAAACTATTCCACTTCCATCATTGGGTGGCACTTTTGTAAAGACAAGTTCTGCGATCGCATAGCTCTATATAACTTAACATCGAAATACTGGATCAACTGAAAACATAGCCGCTGTAAGTGCCTCAGTGGCCGGAAACTCGGAATTATCAATTCCACGCCGAGCTCACCAATTGGCCATTTCCTGCAGCTTCGTTTGGTGAATTTTGCGGTTGGATTTGCATCTTCACCCCTATAAGGTCCATCTTACACAACAACTAAAGTCTGTCCACCATAGAATGCACAGGACATACGCCGATTGGGTGTTGGAAAATAAATAAGTTGACGCCGATTTTCTATCTACTCGTATTGCACGACAAGTTCCCCGTTTAAGTTCAACATTTGGAGACATCAATTGGCCTCTAAGATCGTGTGATCTGACTGTGTTGTTTATCTTTTTGTGGGGCTATGCTAAAGATCGATTCTATGCAGACAATCCTCAAACTTTGGAGCACTTAAAAACCAACATCCGTGAAGTTATGGCCGCAAACAGCCAAAAATGTGGCGAAAACTCATCACAAGAATCGAAGGTTGCAAAAACTCCAGTGGCCGCCATTTAAATGATGTTCCATTTTATACATAATGGCACAGTCCAAAATTTAAAACAGTAAACAAATTTCATTGAAATCTTTAGTACTTTTTATTTTATTTAAATTACGAGGAAAAAAATGCTAAAGCACAAAATGAATAGCCCTGTAGTTTGACTGTAAGTTCCAAAAATAATCATTTAATGTTGTCTCCATGTGCTTTTTAGATTGGTTTATTTTGTTTCAAAACTTAAATGTTAATTTAAGTAAATTTTAATCAAATTGCGGAACATCCTAACTTTTCGATATTTAAATAAGTTCCACCGACGAATGTAAATTATTTTCAAAATTTCGAATACCAAATAAAGGAAATATCTCGGCTAATACCTCACAGAAAACTCCAAAAGTTCCATAATCCAACTATTCATTGGCCATGTGCATTTTGTGGGTCTTTCCCATCTCATTGGATCCCATATACCGAAGATAAATTTTTCATCTCAACTCAATTTGCAGTTACGAAAGAAATTCACACAAACACAGACAATAATTGCAGTTCGCCCACTCAGGATGCATACAATTCGAAGAGCAAGTTCAGAACTAATACGAAATTCAATATTATAGCTCCTAACGGGATTTAAATTCAAGCAAATTTCAATCGGAAGGAAATTGAATGACATATGAAGAGGGCCGCTCCTCGTCATCGTAGTCGCTGTTGGATTTTACGGCAAACTCAACTAAAAGTGGGTGTGGTAAAGTGATAGATACGAGGAAAGATGTATGTATAGGAATGTACATATACGTATATCACTGTTGTACTCCTCATCGAGGCGGAAACTTACATTATCATTTTCTTTTTGCCAGAATGCCCTGAAAGCATTCAGTGTGTAATACTAGGAACTAAGACAAATAGTTTCGAGATTGAAATGGTGTGCATTAGTGACTAATTCAAAACTGAGAAACTGAAATTTCTTTGTTGTTGTTCATTCAGAAATTATTTGAATCGGAGATGATTTGAGTCTTTCAATAGAAATATTGTGCGCTTTAATTGAGTTTCAACGGTTTGTTCGTATAATAGGTAGCTACTTCTCAGTGAAAAAGTTTTTGGATTGTGGAAAAGAAAATACATGGAAAAACTAAAATTGAAAGGAATGCGGTAAAACAGTTTCAATGAATGGGTACCCCAAGTTGTAAAAAAGAGAAACCATACAATATAACTTGAAAACCCATGTACCCACTGTACACTGAAGTGCTGGAGACCATACGAGTATACGAAAATCACTAGCTGTAATTAGTGCTATAACTGGGGTGGTGTTCTCAGTGCACCCATACCGGGTGCATTCATACGTGGGGCGCAAATAACATAAGGATGTTTGCGATCTGAATAGTTCCTGAACATAAAGAGTTAGGACAGGGTCGATGATTTCAATTCAAAATGTGCACCAATCAAATGAAGCTGTTACATTTTTTTTTTTTTTTTTTTTTTTTTTTTTTTTTCCGAGGGTAGGTAAAAAATCTTCATGAAGACACTATGAGGATCGGTAGCGCGTGCTCATAGTAGTGTGAGATTTTTACTCACTAAAAAAACCTCCCTTCGTGATAAATTTCTTTGATTACATACTACAACTAAGTTTTGACTTATCCAGCAGTTTTTCTTTCACGTATTGAGATCGTTTGGCAGGTCCCTTTCCATTGAAAGTTCCTGCTTGTTCCGCAAATTAGGCGCGGTTTCTTGCTATCGCGTTAAATCGAAAGGTTTAGTCCTTTGTAGACGACGCAGTAGATTCCTCTCATCTAGAATTCGAAGGACTTCATTGTTAACGTGTCCTTGTAATCTTTCTTTATGCTTACGCGCGAAGTTTTTGATTTCATATTCGACTGTCGGAATTCCTAAATCTCTATGGATATCGCTATTTCTAATAAACCACGGTGCATTAACTATTGATCTTAGCACTTTATTTTCAAAAGTTTGTAAAATATTGACATTACTTATTTTGGTACAACCCCAAAGTTGTATTCCATATGTCCATATCGGCTTTAGCACTTGCTTGTATAAAAGCAGTTTGTTCTCTACATTAAGCTTGGAATGTTTTCCAAGTAACCAGTACATTTCTCTGTATTTGGTTTCGAGTTCTTTACGTTTTTTCTTCACGTGCGATTTCCATTTCAGCTTAGCATCAAGTGTCATTCCAAGATACTTAGCTTCGTTTGCAAACGGAATTTGAACCGAGTTTGAAAAGATGGGCAAATTATTTAATTTCTTATAAGTAAAATTGACATGAACAGATTTGTTTTCGTTTAGAGCTAGTCGCCAAATCTTTGTCCATTCATTTACTTTATTCAATGATTCTTGCAATTTTTCAGTCGATTCTTCGATCGTTTTACCCGTTGCCAGGATGGCAGTGTCGTCGGCAAATGTAGCTAAGACGGTGCCTTCTTCTTGCGGTATATCGCGAGTATATAATAGGTACAAAAGCGGTCCAAGGACACTTCCCTGCGGCACCCCAGCCCTTATTTCTTTAAATTCCGAATATTCGTTTCCGTGTTTGACTCGGAAAAGTCGATTCGTCAAGTATTTTTCTAGAATATTATATAAGTGTTCCGGCAGAACTTGTCGTAATTTATATTTCAAGCCTTCATGCCAGACCTTGTCAAAAGCTTGAGAAACATCAAGGAATATGCTCGAGCAAATCTTTTTTTCTTCGTAAGCTTTTTCAATTAAATCAGTTATTCTATGCACTTGGTCTATTGTTGAGTGCTTGGTTCTAAACCCAAACTGGTGATTGGGAATAAGAGATCCTTCTTCTATAACCGGCTGTAATCGCATGAGTACTATTCTTTCGAAAACTTTAGACATAATCGGCAGCAGCGAAATAGGTCTATACGATTTTTTATCATTCGGTGGTTTTCCTGGCTTCAGAATCATTATTACTTCCGCGACTTTCCATTGACTCGGAACATATTCTAATCTTATCGCTGCGTTTATAATGTAAAGAAACTTGACTAACGCTTTTCTAGGTAAGCTGTTACATGTCAGTGCATGTTTTGATTATTTTAATACGAGTAGTACAGTATTAATTGTAACTAAAATAAATGACCTCCAATACTAAGGGAATGGGTACGTAACAGGGTTATCAGACTTGGCTAGCATATTCAAGGATTGGCCTAACAAAGGTAAAATTGAGGGATTTCGTGACATAAGGGTTCGAAAATTCCTTGGCAACCAAAATTGAGTTCTCTGGCTGGTGGAAGGCGCCTTCGTGAATAAGTGATTTTTTTTTTTTTTTTTTTTTATAATTTGCACGTGTTAAAGGGGATATGAATACCCTTATACTAATTTTTAGAACACGTGAGTTTTGTGGAAATGGGAAGATAGAGAGAAAGACAGAGTGGTGTAGTTTGAAACTCAAGTGGTATTAAGTTTCTGTAAACTCCAAGGGTGGCTGTCCAGATAACTGGGGAGTATTTTGTTTTGTTTTCGCTATTATTGTCATTGCTTATGATTCACAGTATTTTTTTCCGTCCTCCTGATGTCATCATCACGATCAAGTTGCATTTTAGCCATATGACCACCCTACTGCCAGTGTTATGACATTTGTTGAATTGAGCTCAGGAAACATTTTTTAGAACCAGGTTGAAATCCCTTTCAATGATACAGTCAAAGTCATATGACCGTCAAGATGAATATGACCGAGGTGGCTACATTGAAGCCTACAGAAAATCTAAAGAGGAGTTTGTTTTACCATTCTTTAGGATAGGATTTGATCACCGCAATAAACTACAATTGAAAACCAAGAGCTTTAAGTTTGGGAAGAATTATTCCGTGCGAAATTTTATCGAATACCTTTCTAAATCATCATCAATTACATCAACTTTTTTGCCTTCCTCCAATGTGCACAAAGTACTAGATGCGAATTCCGTTAAGTTAGTGGTTGTTGATCTTGCCTTAAAGAATCCGCACTTGTTTAAAGAAAAGATAGATTTGCAGTGGAAAAACATTGTGTCATAAACAATGCTTTCCAAGAGCTTAGCTATGTAAGCGTTGGAAATTTAATTCTTAGGACCTTTTCTGTAAGAATGAGCCATAGTATGGAAAAGACTTCCTTAGAGATAGAAAGTTGGAAGAGAGCCCTTAGGGGTTGAGTCAAGTAGATCACACGTTTTTTTCAGAACTATGGCAGGTAGACGATCAGGACAAGTGTTCGTATTTGAGTATTTTCTCTTCTACAAGTGAAACTAATGAAGTTTGGGCACATCTTCTCATCTTTTCACATCTTACCATGAGATCAAGTTCTAAGACGTGGTTGAAGAACGGTTGACAACAATTTTGTGATAGAATGTATTAAAAATCGCGGAAATATCCTCTATATGCATAGATGTCATTGTATCTGTTTTAAAATTTTCCAACGCCATGCTCACTTTATTAGGGGTTTAAAGATGGGTTATAGGGTATCATACCATCCGTTATAAATAGATTGTAGCTTGCCTATATGTTTTTACCTCAAAATCACCATACTACTTGAGGGGTATGAAGTGCGAAATAATGTTGTTTATTAGCACACCAAAGAATGACATTGAGATGACGCGTTTAAGTGAACGAACTGTCTCATTGCAAAAAATAATTTTGACATTTTTTGGAATTATTCGTAAAGTTCGAAGTTTTATCTTTTAACAATGTTGTGCAATGATAGAACGTTGTATATTATAGCAATACCAGTGCATGGTGAAGAACTCAAGCTAACGCTGGAGATCTGCAACGGAAGAAAATAAGAGTTTCCCTCTCATTCCTATGACTGGAACTCCGGCAATGTATATAAAAAGTTTTTATAAAATAAAGGAGTTTGATTAGGGCTTTATTTGACAATTCCTTCCATTGGCATTCCTTCCAAATCATATTCAGATGCTTTTTCAGTTCTTTTTTGTTGTCTGGCGAAGTTCGACCAATGAAATACTTTCTACACCCTTCGGGTAGGGGTTAGAATATACCCGAGGTAGGCATGCCTGTCGTAAGAGGCGACTAAAATCCACCCTCCGTATACCTAGTATGGCGTATACAAAAACATGCAATGAACAAAACGAAAGATATTAATACCCCAGGTGGCAGTCCAGGTACAATGGAAAATCCACCCTCTTCGGAGGTCGGCTCTACGGATTCTGGGGAGAGCCATTTATTGCGTTGATGAACGGATGATGAAGAACTAAGTCGGGAAACCAATTGGATTCTAAAAAAACGGCCAGTCAAAAAACGAAAAGCTGGCTCTTCGCCCGAAATGCTAACGAGGCAAGAAAACACGCAAAATAAACGAGAAGGTAAAGAACAGCCTGACAAAATAATCACGCGTGCCGAAGAAAATCCACGAAATAAGGTACGACCACCGCCACCAATATACGTGATCGGAATTGCAGACTATAATAAACTGCATTCTTTTCTCAAACCTTTGTTGCTATCCGATTTTGAAGTAACATCGCTCAACAACAACAAATGGAAAGTAAACGTAAAGGACTCAGACAGTTACCGCTCAGTATCTAATAAACTGAATACTGAAAAAATCCAGTGGTATACTTATGAAAATAAATCTGAAAGACCGATACGAGTCGTAGCTAGAGGACTTCATGCCTCATGCCAAAAGGAAGACGTTGTTCACGATTTGAAGAACAAAAACTTTAAAATCGTCGATTCGGTAAACTTAATTAAACGGGAAAAGCAAAAATTGGAAGGCGAGGAAACGATGGTTAAGCGCGAGCTTCCTCTTTTTATGCTAACCTTTGATAAGGCTGAGAGTTTAGAAAAGATTTACGAAATAAGGACAATTCTGAATGTCGTAGTCAAAATCGAACCCATGCGCAAGAATACAAGGTTGATACCTCAGTGCAAGCGATGCCAAGGATTCAACCATACGCAAACATATTGCCGAAAAGAACCGCGATGTGTCAAATGCGCCGGTAAACATCTTAGTCAAGAGTGTGGTGTAAACAAAAAAACCCCTGCAGCGTGTATTAACCGCAATGGTAATCATCCGGCTAATTACAGAGGCTGTGAAGTAGCCAAAGAATTACAAAAAAGAAGAGATCGACTTATGAAGCCGGAAAACCCGGTAAATAAGGAAAAGTCGAAAACTGCTGCAAGAAAGGTGACTAGAGACAACCGAGCCGACCCTGGCGCGCTTACGTACGCTCAAGCTGCGACATCAAACACCGATCAAATTCCACACCGCGTTAAGGTAAAAGCGCCTAAAGAAAAGCCATCAGATTCTGACATGCAGACGCGTGCTCAAGCATCAACATCAATAAAAACGAACACTGATAATTCGGAAAACCCCGTATCTCACGTCTTTTCTATTATCCTTGCGAGGCTTGAGGAGCAAACAAAAACAAACACGCTAATTGTCGACAGGTTGGAGAAGCTTGAATATAAGCTTAACAATAGGAGCATTTCAAAACGAACATGACGAAACTTCTTAAAATTGTTGCATGGAACGCCAACGGTCTCATACAAAGACTAGAAGAGCTAGAAATATTTCTACGGGAAAATGACATTGACATATGTTTGTTCTGTGAAACTCACCTGACGAAACTATCGCGTGTAAACATTACTCCGCTTATCACCCGTCGGAAAGAGCCAGAGGCGGATCGTCTTTAATCATAAAAGATTGCATCGAACACTCTGAAGAGATTATGATAGAGCTTGAAACAATGCAAGTGAGCACTGTACGCGTGAAAAATGGACATTACTCTTTCAATGTCTCATCTATTTATTGTCCACTGCGTTGCAGGCTTGAAAAAAATTATTTTACAAATATTTTCAACTCTCTTGGACCGAATTTTATTATTGGCGGTGATTTTAATGCAAAACACACCTTCTGGGGTTCAAGATGTGTCTCACAAAAAGGCAGAACACTTTACAACGCCTGCATGCAACACAGATGCGACTTTCACTCGACTGGTAAACCAACAAATTGGCCGACTTATAACAACAAAATACCCGATCTGATCGATTTCTTTGTTGTAAAAGGAATACCAGACAAATGTATTAAAATTGATGAAAGTTTTGATCTCTCTTCCGATCATTCCCCTATCATTCTAACGATGAGCGAACGCCTAATTAAAAAAGATGTACCTGCTAGACTAACTAGCAGAAAAACTGATTGGGAAGGCTTTAAAAAAGACGTTGAAGAACATATCGAACTGAGAGTATCACTTAGGACGTCTTCTGAATTCGAAATCGAAATTGATCGTTTTGTTGAAGTTCTGCAGAGCGCCGCGTGGAAAAATACTCCCTATCAAAGGAAAACGCCAATCAATCATGCCCAAAATATCCACCGGAAATAAAAGAAATAGTAAGGGAGAAGAGAAAAGCGCGTAAAAAATGGCAACAAACTCGTGCTCCGGAACATAAATCGCATTTGAATCGCTTGTGTAACTTGCTAAAAAAGGCCATTATTGATTTTAAAAACCGGACAATACAAACCAGCATTGAAAGCTTAACAGCGGACAAAGATTTCAATTATTCGCTCGGGAAAGCTATAAAAGGCATTAAAAACCGAAAATACAAGTGGCCCCAATCAAAAAAAATGACAACGAATGGGCCAAGAATGATAAAGACAAAGCAGAAGTCTTTGCCGCCCATTTAGAAGAAACATTTAAAACATTTGATGGGCAAGCGCTTGCTGAAAATGATAATGCGTCGGATATAGCATTTCACAATTACACAGTAAGAAATGCAAGGCTGACCGAACTTTAACAAGAAATAAAGAAACTGAAACCGAATAAAGCTCCTGGATACGACCTAATAACAGGAGAGCTTCTTAAATCGTTACCTAGAAAAGCGTTAGTTAAGTTCCTTTACATTATAAACGCAGCGATAAGATTAGAATAAGTTCCGAGTCAATGGAAAGTCGCGGAAGTAATAATGATTCTGAAGCCAGGAAAACCACCGAAGGAAGACCTATTTCGCTGCTGCCGATTATGTCTAAAGTTTTCGAAAGAATAGTACTTAAGCGATTACAGCCGGTTATAGAAGAAGGATCTCTTATTCCCAATCACCAATTTGGGTTTAGAACCAAGCACTCAACAATAGACCAAGTGCATAGAATAACTGATTTAATTGAAAAAGCTTACGAAGAAAAAAAGATTTTCTCGAGCGTATTCCTTGATGTTTCTCAAGCTTTTGACAAGGTTTGGCATGAAGGCTTGAAATATAAATTACGACAAGTTCTGCCGGAACACTTATATAATATTCTAGAAAACTTGACGAATCGACTTTTCCGAGTCAAACACGGAAACGAATATTCGGAATTTAAAGAAATAAGGGCTGGGGTGCCGCAGGGAAGTGTCCTTGGACCGCTTTTGTACCTATTATATACTCGCGATATACCGCAAGAAGAAGGCACCGTCTTAGCTACATTTGCCGACGACACTGCCATCCTGGCAACGGGTAAAACGATCGAAGAATCGACTGAAAAATTGCAAGAAGCATTGAATAAAGTAAATGAATGGACAAAGATTTGGCGACTAGCTTTAAACGAAAACAAATCTGTTCATGTCAATTTTACTTATAAGAAAATAAATAATTTGCCCATCTTTTCAAACTTGGTTCAAATTCCGTTTGCAAACGAGGCTAAGTATCTTGGAATGACACTTGATGCTAAGTTGAAGTGGAAATCGCACGTGAAGAAAAAACGTAAAGAACTCGAAACCAAATACAGAGAAATGTACTGTTTACTTGGAAAACATTCCAAGCTTAATATAGAGAACAAACTGCTTTTATACAAGCAAGTGCTAAAGCCTATATGGACATATGGAATACAACTTTGGGGTTGTACCAAAATAAGTAATGTCAATATTTCACAAACTTTTGAAAATAAAGTGCTAAGATCAATAGTTAATGCACCGTGGTTTATTAGAAATAGCGATATCCATAGAGATTTAGGAATTGCAACAGTCGAATATGAAATCAAAAACTTCGCGCGTAAGCATAAAGAAAGATTACAAGGACACGTTAACAATGAAGTCCTTCGAATTCTAGATGAGAGGAATCTACTGCGTCGTCTACAAAGGACTAAACCTTTCGACTTAACGCGATAGCAAGAAACCGCGCCTAATTTTGCGGAACAAGCAGGAACTTTCAATGGAAAGGGACCTGCCAAACGATCTCAATACGTGAAAGAAAAACTGCTGGATAAGTCAAAACTTAGTTGTAGTATGTAATCAAAGAAATTTATCACGAAGGGAGGTTTTTTTAGTGAGTAAAAATCTCACACTACTATGAGCACGCGCTATCGATCCTCATAGTGTCTTCATGTAGATTTTTTACCTACCCTCGGAAAAAAAAAAAAAAAAAGGAAATAGTTTCTATTTTAAAATTGTTGGGTTTCGTAATCATACTACCAAGATCCTCTATCAATGCTTGTCGGTCAAAAGGCTTAAACGTTTCTTCTAGGTGCTCGGCCTTCTGCATGCAAGTAGCGCTAAGAGTATGCTAGAAAATCAATTGTTTTCAATAGTTTATTGCTTTGTATTTGAAGAAACGATAAATTTCAACAGGGAAAATGCAACTCTATTCGAGATCACTCTTATCCGATAAGTCGCTACTAAAATCATCGTTGTTGCTGTCGAATTCCCCAACAGGACTTTCAATAATGCCCTCTAATTTGTCCGGTGTAGTTTGACGCTCACACCAATTAATTTTATATATATTATTGGTTAGCCTCTATCCACACCCACTTTCCGTAGGTGTGCATTACACTCCCTCGTTTTTCACAGCATTTTTTCCAAATATTGCGGAACGGATTTATATGGAGGTTTGCCTCCTTGACTTCGTTCAAAACCTACAAATTAGTGAAAGCAAACTTAAAGTTAAAAAAAATTCGAAAAAAATTTTAAATTCGAATAATATTAGGTGCGCAACTAAGTTCTCTAAGTTCTAATGAAAATGCACCTTTATTGTGAAAAAATGGTTACAAATGAATCATTCAAAGTATTGTCCATCGCTAGCTACAACTTTTTCCCATCTTGCTCGAATACCGTTACGGTAAAAGTGTTCATCTTTTGAGGCTATCTACGAATCAAGCCATTTTTTGATGTCTTCATATGAGCCGTTTGTGGCCGTTTTTCGCGCAGTGCTCAGCTCAATCGCATCAATTGAAGTCGATACCGTTCCCCAGTGATGGTTTCATTGGGTTTCAACAGTTCATAATAAATGACACCGACCTGGTCCCACCAAATACACAGCATAATCTTCGCAGCGTGAATATTCGGCCGAGCCAACGACGCAGAAGCAGGACCGGGCAGTCCCCATGACTTTCTTTTCTTTGGGTTGCTGTAATAAATCCATTTTTCATCACCCGTCACGATGCGATGAAGAAAACCCTTTTTCCTTTTTTTGCCGCTGGGGCAGTTACTCACAAGCTTCACAAGCGAAAAACGACGCTCAACGTCCATTGGCTTCAAATCATAAGGAACCCAAGTTCCTTGTTTTTGAATCATTCCAAACGCATGCAATCGCTTGAAAATGGCTTGACGGGTAACTCCTAATGCTGAAGCAAGCTGTTCTTGCGTTTGGCACGGATCCTCATTGAGCAATGCCTCCAATTCAGCGACCGTCTTTGAAGTGACAGAAGCAATCACGGCACGTTGTTTCACTTAGGGCAGCATCTCCGTAAACTTTTTGGAGCTTTCGATGCGCTTCAAACGCCGTTTTCTTCGAATGAAAGAATAAAATCAACACTTCCCGTAAATGACAATTATTTGGCACAAAATCAGACATTTTCAAACAACCAAAAGTATATGACGCCAAAACAAATTCAATAATGTGTCAAAACAGTTTGTTTACCATATATCTAAGCTCGGTTCATGACGTTTTGGATATGTCACAATCGACCAACACTTACTGCTTTAGCCATCTATTGGTAAGAACTTAGTTGCACACCTAATAATTCAACGAATGTATGGGTAAAGCATTTAATTTGTTCTGTCTTTAAATTACGAGTAACATCGTCTTTATTAGAAAGTACCAAGAAATTATTAAACGAAGAAATATTAGCGTGTGTATTTTGCCCATTTTTCTGTTGCAGATTTCGAATTTATAAACGATGAAACACCAGTTAACCTGTTTGCAGCATCGGCGTTTATGGTCTGTTCTAAGGTTAGGTCTATTGCTAACATTGGGAAATTCGTTGTAGTCCTCTTGACGCCAAATTCGCATTTTTTTTATATATTCCGAGAGATCAGGGTGAGTTGTATTTATGTTACCTAAATTTTCAAATGCTTTAATAGTCCACCTAGCAAAATTGCTCTCAGTAATAATACTCAGTCAACTATAACTCTCATTCCATAATCTATAGGTATATAAATAATGCAACGTTTGTCCATTGTTTTTCTACTTAAATGATCAAAATAACAGCTATTCAAATAAATTAAGATTCTAAGAAGATCAAGTAAAATAACAAGTACATAATTAAAAAAAAAAATAATTATTTAAGTACGCAGGGAGAAAGGTTTTTGTTATCACAATTATTTAAAAAATTGATTTCTAGCTACTATTAGCGCATATTTGTTACCAGGGCGGTTAACTCTACATTTTAAAATGATGGTAAAATTGTTATACCAATTATTTGTAGTTTCGAAGAAATTGCATTTTTGATATAGTATTACTCACTATTGCTCCACAAGATGCTGCAAGACGCTAACATTTGAAAATAAAAACTTAAGAACTCTAATAATCTAATAATACTAATTATTTTTTGTTATCATTCACACCCAAAAATTACTATGGGCTCTTACTCTATTCTCTTTGCCTCATTTTGTTCATTCACGATTGTCTTATTCGTGACGATTGCATATGTGGTTTTTTTTTATATATTTCGTAGTTGCATGCTGATCACAGTTGCATGCTGATCACAGAATAATAAACCTCTGGGGGTCTATCGTTATTATTTCTCTGTGCTATAAACTATAGTGAGTGATTATATTATTAGAGTAACTCTAAGAATATCTAGGCGCTCCTTCTTTTTTAATTAGACTTTTACTATTGTTCACTACTTTTCTTGACTTTCGTAAAGTTCTTAGCTACACCTTTTGTGATAAAGAGGCGTTTTGCTGTGTTGGAAATCCAACATGTCGGTTTCCCCGTCATTTCGTCATTTGAATATATGTCAACTGCAACAAAAATGATGCTGCTTTTAGTATTGATCTTGTTTTAATGACATTCCTCTAAATTTAGAAACTAACGGCTGGGCTATCTGCTTTTTAAATTACATGTTATTTTGACTCTGACATCTCTTTCGCGCTTAAAAAATTAGATACGAAATGAATCGATTTATAGCTGAACAACGTTGGAAAGTATTGAAAACTGATTCGCAAAGTGAGCGCGGTGTTGCTGAAACAGTGTGACTTTTGAAAAGAAATTTCAGTCGAAAAATTCACCAACCGTGCCTGCAAATTTTTGAAGAAAGTCCGTAAGATTGACATGCTAATTGATAAAACAAGTTATCCTCGCGTTCTTCCTGTGCGCTCAGCCGTTATTATTGGTGCTGTTATATAGGTGCGCCTAAACCTGAGAACCTCAATTCACCACAGATCTCTGCTACTGAACATTAGCCACACTAACCTGAGGAGAATTATTTATAAAGACCTCGGATTAATCCCTTAAAAGGTTCAACTAACTCAGGAATTGAAGCAAAATAACCACCCGCTTAGTTATCGCTTCTCTGCTTGGGTTTTAGAGCAGCTCAAATTGCTGGGATTTTTTTCGTGAAGTGGCGGTATTATTGGTCCATTTTTCTTTGAAGATGAAGATGACAGCAACGTTAGGGTCAATGCAGAGGACTACAGAGGCAAGACAAGGGATTTTTTTTGGCCGGAAATGGGGGAAATGAACTTGAACGATCTCTGCTTCCAGCAAGACGGCACTATGTGCCATACAAGTCGTCTAAAAATCGGTCTTTTGCGCTCTTAGTTCAATCATGTAATCAGCTTTGTTGGTGATGTTGCTTGGCCTTAGCGGAGCTGCGATTTTAAGCCGTTGGACTTTTTTTTGTGGTATGCTGTTAAAGATCAATTTTATGCTGACAATTCAGAAATAATGAATGTACAATACTTAAGCACAACATTGATTGAGCTATTCGTGAAATATAGCCCCGAACCATTGAAAAATTGGTTCGACAGGGTGGGTTACTGCCAAGACAGCCGTGGCAGTCATTTAAATTTATACTCTCTTCACTAAAGCAACAAACTTTCACAATTTTAAAAAGAAACTGACAGATGGCGGCTTATTTCTCATCTGAAATATGATTACTCCTCAGGGCCTGAAGGAATAGCTTCAGTAGTCCTGAAGAGCTGCTATGATGTCCTCGCTCTTCCCCTTAAGTATTTATTTGAGTTATCTTTAACTACTGGCAATTTTTGGAAAAAGTCGTTTATCACACCTATATTTCAAAGCTGTCTTGTATCCCAAAACTCTTTGAACAAATAGTCTGCAATAAGTTAACATTAGTCTATCGTAATATAATATGCAAAGAGCAACATGATTTTATCAGAATTAGGTCAACTATTACTGACTTATTAAGTTGTTTGCATAAATGTTCTAAGCCTTTAGAAAGTTGACAAGAGGTTGAGTTTATCTATACATACTTTTCCGAAGCCTTTGATCAACTATCCCATACTACAATTGAATATGGGAAAGTTGATCAAAGGTATATGGTTTTATCCCTGTATTTATTGAATGGGTTAGTTCATGCCTTAGTACAAGATCCTATGAGATCAAATTTAGTGGTTTACTTTCCAACCCCTTTACAGCCCAATATGGTGTTCGTCATTTAAGTCATATTCTCTTAATACTCGCTATTAATGATGTTACATCATGTATTAGTCATAGCGATATTCTCATTTATGCTAATGAAATGAAAATCTTTAAGAGCATTAATAATCTAAACAACCGAAATCTTCTTCAATCCGATATAAACAGTTTCGTCATTTGGTGTGTTAAAAACGGACTAAATGTCAGAATATGACATTTTCTAGAAGGTGTATGCCAATATTAACTTCATTGTTAACAAGTCTAATTCTATGTTAGGTTTCATAAAAAAAAAATGGTTCAAAAGAGTTTCAAAACGCATAGAACAGATGTTATGTATAACTATTTCGTTCGTCTCCATCTTAAATATACTTCACAAGTCTGGAAGTTCGTCAAGATCGAATTGAGGATATTCAGCGAAAATTTGTTCGATTCGCATTGAAAGGACTCCCATGGGACGATCCATTTTACCTTCAACCATAGACGCATCTCAAAAAAGTTTTAAAATCTTACCTTTGTGTCAAAGACGGATAAATAATGAAGTTATTGTCTTTTAAAACAACTCATACAACTCACAAAGTGTATTTATCCGCATTGCGTCGAGCTCAATCATTGAACTGATGACCGACAAAGTTTATCTGTCCTTTAGAAACATTAGAAGCATTTCTTTGACTTGATGACATAAAGCAGAATCATGCATGTACTATTGGGAAAGCACTCCAGCACTGCGGCATTGAAATAAAGCGATGTGCATATCAGTGCTATGGCGGTGGCGGTGGTGATGATAGCATCCGCATCCATTGTTTTTCATATGCGTCGTTTGATCGTCACCGCCACGGTACCATATGAAAAATTTCTGGCGGAGGGAAGATGACCACTGACGGAGTTGCGGCAATGAGAAAGTAAGCCACTGTCCAGAGTACTACCAACTAAAATCCAAATTCCTCGGAAACTGTTTTTTTTCAGGATATTGAAGAACTATCAGGTAAAACCGTGACGATAGCTACAGATTCATCAGAATGAGTCTACATTGACCTATGTATGTACTTACCTAACGTAACCTACTTCTCGGTGGTGCTCACACTACCGTTTTTCTCGGTAGGTAATAATTTTCATCTCAAATCTGCATGTCACACGTACATTCTCCATAGACCACAAATTTATTCATTACACGCTGCAAACTAATTCGCTGCCCAACCAAGACATTTAGTTCAGGTTATTGTAAAATACTTACGTACTAAAGAACAACAATTTTAAATAAATGTGGTTACATACTTATACAACGCACACCTTCTTCGTTTCGACAAACGAGTGTAATTGCACACCACTTAGTAACGCAGCCGTAAGCACATGAAAACCTTGTAACACACTGAAATGTGGGCCAAACCTCAATTTGTCAAGTAAAAGTTATGCCTGAGCCAAAATGGTATCCTTTCTTGCACTGAGCTCTCATTTAGCCGAGGTTTTGAGTGCTAGACACATTTACTATTCACTACAGTTCTACCTACCACTCATCATTTTGTACAACACTTCTCGTGCGACGGCTTCCTTCATCGTCATTGAAAACGACTACGACGACGAAGATTACGATGACAACGTCGACGACGATGATGACGGAACATTTTCAAGTAACTGCCGCAATGGCAGTGAACTCATTCATATATTTAACCATGGTAGTAGCACAACACAGCTCAAGAAAAAAAAAAAAAAAAAAGTGAAAGTATTTCAACAACCGCAATACACAAAATGGAAATTTTCAGCGCATAATGTCGCAGATGTACAATACGAGAGTTGTTGACAGTACTTCTTGTAAACACATCCAACGTCCTTATTCATTCAATCAACTTGAGTGGTTCCAAGGTAGCGGCGGCGGCCTCCTCCATCCCAGTAGTATCTAGTAAAAGTACTAGTACAATGTTTCATCACCTCTAAGCGAATCACATTCCGAAGTGGAGCTTCTGCAAAATGTCTTGTGCAATAGTTGATTACAAGACATAGGGATAGTACACTGGCAATTTCTCAAAATTGAACCAAACGACTCAGGACTCAACTGCTGCTAATCCTTTTGCAGAGTTTATTCCGCTTGACGGCGCACATTCAAGGAAAACAATTTTGAATTTGTGTGCATGTCTTCTGCTTCTTGGGTTGAGAACTTCTCCAATACCCGGACGTCGGATTCTAGCAGATTATATGACTTGAGAAGGAACTAATGTTATTGAGAAGATTGAGGTTCGAATTTGCCAATTCAGCAGACTCTGCTAAGAATGTTTCTTTCCATTTTGCTTTTTCAGTAAAGGATACAAATGGAAGTAAGAATCGATTGGCTGAATGGAACAAAGTTTGTTCATTTAATACTTTCGAACGATTTGTTCATGTTCTTGTGCTCATTTGTGTATAAATTGAAATTCAAATGGTCGTTACTTCTTCCCGAATGATTTAACGCACTGGCTGAAATGCGTTTTAGGAAGTGAAGTGTCTGAAAATATTTACTCGATTACTCGTAATAAGAGAAGAACGGGTAGAGATAAGTTCCAGCTTAATTTCAACTTTAACTTCCAGTGATGAGATAATCTATTACATAATTCTGGTGGATAATTTGTGCACCATTATATCACAAATACAAAACATACAGAAAAGTTACAATCCGTGTAGAAGTAATGATGATGATACAGTAAGCGTGGCGTTGGGAAATATTTAAAATAGATGCAGTAATATATTTCTATACAGAGTATATTTCTGCGATTTTTAAGACATTTTATCACCAAACTGTTGCTACAACTTTTTCTTATATACAATAATAATAATAATAATAATAATAATAATAATAATAATAATTAGAAAGTGGGCGTGACTCGCAATAGTCATAAAAAGACTTAACCACTGCACTAAATAGCTTCGAAAGTAATATATAAAAATATTATTTGTTAAGAAAAAACCCCTAAAAAGTACGTGTGGCGATGTTTAATGTATGGACGAAATGTAGACAAAATCAATATCTACCTAAACAATATTTTGCAGTTTTTAGAAAAAATGAAAAAAACTACATTTTCTTAAAAGTGGGCATCTCTGTGGGCGTGTCTGTGAGCGGATTTTAACAATTTGTAGATTTACACTGCTTCGGATTCTACTCGTAGGAAGCTAAATTTAATTTTCATAACTCAAAATTAAAGTCCCAAAAAGTGGTGACATACGGACGACATAACTTTTGGTACTTATAACAAATATTATACATATTGTAGCATAATAATAACTACGCTCCCTAAAAGTATGATGCAACAAATTCCGAAGTGACTTTTCATTCTGGCAGAATTTTGGTTCGAACTGTCCTTTCATTCGAGGTTCGTGTCTGCGGTTTCCACAGTTCATGTCTACGAAAGAGACGGATAATATCACGGATGAGAGGGAATTATAACTGCAAGAATGATTGTCATCTTGGAATTTCTCTTGTTCCAGTGGTCGAAGAATTTGCTAGAAGTTTCTGGCTATCAGAAACTTCTGCTATATAAGGACAGATGGCGATCAAAAAGAGGGCAGTCGTTTCTAAACTGTGGCGAAGAGATTAGAAAAGTGATAATGGGCGAAGTTGTAATTTTGTGATAAATTGAAAGTTGAGATTTAACAAGAAAAAGTAATTAGTTTGGATTTATGAATTAAGTAAGCGAAAGGAGATAAAGTGATTTGAGAGGACAGAGACCTTGTAAGAAAAGAATTGCGAAGAATAGTATAGTGTGAACCTGAATTGTTCTATAGACTAGAAAATAAAGAAATAAATTTCACAGAATATTGTTTTATCTACTCGAGCCGTAGCTCGCATATTACAATATTTACTTTTGAGGGCCTATCCATATTATTTCTTTCTATGTTACAAGCTCTATACCAAACTTACGAGGGTGGGTCAATAAGTCCCTGAAAAATGATATCAGGAACACTCTTTCCATATAAAAACATTTTATTATTCAACATAGTCTCCTTTTAGCTCTATACACTTCATCCAACGTTTCTCCAATTTTTTGATGCCCTCCAAATAATACGATTTCCGAGCCCCTCAAAATAAGAGTTTGTTTCAGCGATGACCTCTTCATTCGACTTCGGAATAGTCGCAGAGGGGGTAAACCTGGGGATATGCTGGATGAGGGAGGAGTTCGTAGCCTAACTCATGCAATTTTGTCATTGCGACTGCGGACTTGTGCGCCGGTATGTTGTCCTGGTGAAAAATAACTTTTTTCTTCGCCAAATGGAATCGATCCAGCAGCTCTGCGTAATATGCGCCGGTTATCGCTTTATCCTTTTCAAGGTAATCGATGTGAATAACACCGCGCGCATCCCAAAAAACGGTCGCCATGACCTTGTTTGCTGACAAACCCACCATGGCCTTCTTTGGCTTCGATTCACCAGGAGAAGTCCAATGTTTTGACTGTTCCTTGGTTTCTGGTGTGTTGTGGTGAATCCAGGTTTCATCCACGGTTGAAAAATGGCGCAAAAACTCAGACGAATTTTTCTGGAACATCGCCAAACATACCTTTGAAGTTGTCAAACGAATGCGTTTGTTGTCAATTGTGAGCAAACGCGGCACACACTTGTGGAAAGCTTTTTCATGTCCAAATATTTATGTAAAATCGAAATCACTGAACCATATGATAAGCCTGTGGCCTATCACTCGCCGATCGTCCATTATCAAACCATGGATTTTGTCGACCATTTCTGGTGTGGTGACTTCAATTGGGCGACCAGAACGTTCGGTGTCACTTGCGCTTGAACGACTACACCGAAATTGAGTAAACCAGTGGTGAATGGTTCCAATCGATGGTGAAGAGTCCCCATAATATTTGTCAAGCTTTTGTTTGGTTTGCGTGATCGTTTTTTCTCGCAAAAAATAGTGTTTAATGAGCACTCGAAATTCACTTTTTTCCATTTTAACGAAACTGCTAGTATGCGTCTATATAAAATGGCTGCCACAAACAAAACTATTTGACAGATCTGTCTGAAAATTTGGGTGCGTTCTTTTGAAAGATGATTCTTGATAAAATTAAATTTAAGGTGACGACACAATTTGTGTTAATTTTTAGGGACTTATTGACCCACATGGATTATTTCAATAATAATGTAGGATCCGACATATTATGAAAAGACATGGCCTCAATGGTCTCAGTAATAACGGTGAAAAGTTTCCGATTTTTGTTGATTTCCATCAACAACCTGTTGTAGTTTTCGACGACACTATATAGGAACACTAGACTTGCAATTAAATGTCTACTGATCTTAAGCGAATTTCTTACCAAATTGACAATAGGGCACTTAGTCGTCAGTTTTGGAATATAGAGATATTCGAAATAGGCTTAAACGACTTGGCATTAGCCATCGGAACAGGCTAAATTAATACCCATAGTAAATACTCTATCTTGCTTAAAGAACAGATAAATTCAGTAGCGTCGTGTCACTGAATATAAAAGAGCACTACTGTGCTTTACAAAATGTAATTGTAACCGGAACATAAAATATTCTCGGGGGGTTATAAATAGGATATAAAATGTGGTGGACCATACCATGGGATGGATCGCGGAATGGAAACAATTTAAAACTTTCATTGCAATCAATCACACAGACGCGAGGTTGATTCCGAGTAAAGGTATGAAAATGAGGGAAGTCCAATGTAGTGTGCTCCGTGAAAAGTGAGAATGTATCAATGCACTGGCTGGACAACTTGACGAAGCAGAAAGTTGATGTGACAGCGGAATGGTTCTACAAACCCTCCAAAGAGCTGATAGGTGGTCACAACTTGCCTCAAAACTAGGCGAAGAACGCGCTGTTGGTCCTTATGGTACATGAAAGAAACCCTCGTAAAAAAAAAAACTTATAAAGCCTATGAATGAGCTGTGCTTTATATTTCTAAAATATGTCCTGCCAATAATAAATAAATTCAATAGACTTCTGCAGAGTAAGAAACTCAACTCTATATTTTATACGAGAAAATTAAGCGTTTTGATACTGGACAATTTCATTAAATCAGAGTTCACTAATTCAAATAACAGTCAAAAAAATAGATTTTTATCTTTTACTTATAATGGATGTTGACGATTCGTATTGACGTATTTTCATCTGAAGGCACTGGTGGTCAGTCATATTCTTCGAAGTGGTGGGATCCAATGGTTAACGGTATTTACGGCTTCTTAGGACTAATAATACTTTTCAGTATAAGAAAAATTTTAATTTTAGAATCAAAATATAACATACATATGTACGTATGCAAAGTATTTCTTATTTACTCGAAGGATACCCGTAAGATTTTAATTTGATTCGTAAATGGCAGCAATCTGGTAACACTGTCTGAACTAATCTGGTCTGCAATGCTGTTTACCCACCTCCGATTGATCTATTTGACATCCTTCTTTTCATCCAATTGAAGGGTATAGGTTCTGAAATCCTAAATTATACCTTTCGTTAGCCACAACTCCGACCGAAGCCATACATCTATTGGTACTCATGACAAAAGAAATCTCTCTAACTATGAAAAAAAACCCGCATTGACAAACATTTTAGAAGCCATCATTCCCATCATCATCCACCTACTCATTCCATTTTTTTTTTTTTTTTTTTTTCGAACATGCCACAGACATAGAAAAGTACTTGACAAAAGGAAAACGAAAAACCAAATGGCAAACGAAACCCTACTTCTTCATTCAGATGAACATTCAGATTTCCCCCGTACCAAAGGATAACCAAAAAAAAGTCCATATTTACCATCGTATAAATACCCCTTCCATTCGATTAGAATCCTTATCGTGCAGATCAATAAGAAGCAAGGTAAACCGAAAGAAAGGTGGAAAGAAATCAGATTGAGTTTGATGGTGATACCAAGTAAACGGATATCCTTTCCCATACCACCTGGCACCTTTGGTTAACACGGACTAAAGAAACAAGAAAAAAATCCACAAGAACATTCTCGCGCGAGCACTTAAGTTTCTGGTTCTGGTCTTGGTCCTGGAATAATAATTTTTCGGATCGTATTTGCAAAATTTTTCGAATCATTTTCTCCAACAACTTTGTCCTTATTTTTCAAACTACTATCCGAAACCATGGAAAAAAATTCCAAGTAGGTGGATGTATATTCTTTGAATGTATCATACATATCTGCTTTCCTTTTTTCCTCGTGTAAAATCAAAACTGTTTCCATTTCTATCCATTCGCCAGGGATTACATAGCGTTGTGCATTTGCTATAAGGATTACTTTGTTCTGGGCATAAGTTTGGCGACAGCTGTGGGTGAGGAGTGAAACTTCTAAAGAGTATGGAAATTGAATTTTCTGGTAAAAGATTTCGCATATAAGAAAAAGATGGGGTAGATATCTGGTGAGTGAATGCGATACTCCAACGAGTGTTATTCGTGCGTATTCATGTGGGAATTGTTTTCCACTTTTCTGCTTTAAAAGGGAAAATATTGAAATGTTTTACAGGGCATGGTCCTTTTGTGAAATTCTGCGAACAATATGTTTAGATTACTTGTTGGTTCCTCAAACACAAAAGAATCGATTACAAGATAATAGACTTGGTTGTAGGGGTTTAACACACGTTTACCATAATTTACATTTCTCGTCTTCGTGAAGGAATTCAGGAGTCTACTTATAAGTTCCGAGTAAAAATAACAAGGTCGTATGTGTTTACATACACTGTAGGCCAAAAGTTTGAGGCTTACCTAGATAACTTACTTCATTCATGCATGGAGATTGAATTTTATGAATTACATTGGGTTTTTTTTACCTAAATTTTCTAACTGAACACAACACATTCAGATAATAAAAGTTGGATTTTACTCCCGCGTTTTGTTTACAAATGTAGAAAAAAACGCTTTTGTGGTTTATTGAGAAGTGTTTAGGTTTTTCATAATTATTAAATATTATGACTTTTGGTTCTTGATTCAGCACTTGTCTATAACTTCTTACATCAAAAGGGTTATCAAATCGCAAAATTTATCGACCTGGATTGTAAGGGTTTTATATAAAAAAAGCCACACTTTGAAGTCATAAGAATATATTTGAGATTCTACACGTCTTGAGTAAACAATTCGATAAAAATGGGAAAAGTCTCTGATACCACAATCGAGAAACGATCTGCAATTTGAACGACACTCTCAAACCGAAAGTCTTGAGGGTAAACCACGGTCAGGACGGTCTAGAGCTACAGCTAAACACCAGGATCGTCTTATAGTCATAACAAGCAAATGAAGTACATGAAAACCAGCACCCAAAATACGCGCCGAAATAAATGAAACACGGAATAAACCTCTGCCCTTCGCAACGGTCAAACGAAGGTTAAGACATGCTGGACTATTTGGGCGAGTTGTTGTTCGTAAATTTGCTGCGACCACAAAACAAGCACAAAAAGGTTAGAATGGGCCAAAAAGCATGAAGACTGGGCGGAAGAAGATTTCAACAGAGTCTTATGGAGCGATGAATCCAAGTTCGATGTATTTGGTACAAAACGGAGAGTTTTCGTTCGACGTGGCGCTTCTACCAGACTGTGTGGTTCATACCGGCAAGCATGGATGGGGTTCTGCTATGGTCTGGGGATTTTTCTCTTCAAGTGGAGTGGGAGATCTGGCTCGAGTGATTGGAAAAATGAATAAGGAGGCATACGAAACAATATTGGAAGAAAACACTGTGACCTCTGGACTCAGATTAATTGGCGAAGGATTCGTTTTTCAACAGGACAACGACCCTAAACACACGTTAAGATTTTGTCAAGATTTTGTTAAGACTACCTGAAACAGAGGGAAGATGAAGAAATCTTATAAATCATGATATGGCCGCGCAATCACCAGATTTAAACCCCTTAGAGCTGTTGTGGGAGGGTAGAACGGTCTCCGGGATAATGTCTATCATCAGAATCTGCTTTGCGGAATATATTATTGGATTTCTGGAGCAATATACCATAGGCAACAATTCAAAAAAAAAATAAACGAATGTAAAGGTGACTTTTTCCTTATTTGGGTAGTGCAATTGGTTTCCACCAATTTTGCGTGAAAAGTTGTGCTCTCCTTTTATCGACATAGTAACATATAGAAATATAGGTAACAACAATAGTTCCCCTCATCTTCTAACCCATCGCTAATGAAGTAGGCGTGGTGTTGTGATCTATTTGAGTCAAATGCAATGACATCTTTCTACTCAGAGAGTATTCTGGCGAATCTTAAAAAGGGTAATTTTGTTGGTAAAGTGGGCGTGGCTGTTGGTATTTGTAACCAAAAGTTACGGATCCTGATGTAATATTTACAATAAGACTTAACCAGCACCTTAAGCAGCCGCCGAAATGTGGGTATGGCCTTTTATAATATATGGACGAAATATAGAGAATGGCACGCCGATATATTTTATTAAATAAATATTTTTATTTTTCTAGTAAAATTACTGAAAAAGCAAAATTTTTTTAAAAGTGGGCATGTTTGTGGGAGGATTTAAAAAAAAATGTTTATCTTGTACTGGTACTCTAAGAATTGTATGGAATTTTATTTTGACTGACGGATATACCTAGGTCGACATATATGTATACTTTTGGTGGGATCGATTTAACGAATTCTCATTATCTAAAGAATGAGTTTAATGCAGAAGATCTTGGAGAAATGAAGATTTTTTTTTCTTCCAAAGACACATTTCTAATAGCTCAACCAAAATTAATAGAAAAAGTTCTAGAAAATTTTACTATGAGCGATTGCAAGGGAATATCAACTTCAATGGAAGTAAATTTTCAAATCAATAATAACGGAGAAAAATAAGTGAACTAATAGGCAGCCTTGTGTACTTAGCAACAGCTTCAAGGCCAGATCTGATATATTCAACATCACTTTAGTAGAGTACTGGATAAGCCAAAAAACCGTATTTATGCTTATTGTGAATATTTCACCAGAATTACATTTGGTTACAAATGGCGACAGTCCTTGCATTTGGATCAAAAAGTTCACTTTATTAGGGATGGCTTAGAAGAAGAGGGATGGCAGATTGTAACTTTTCTGCATATTTTACACACAAAAATGGTAAATTTGCTCATCTCAAAAAATCACATTTTTTGTCCGTGTTTTACAAATTAAAGTGAACAATTTTATAATATAATTAGTATAGCTTGAATCGGCGAATATTAAAATGTTCTTAGCCACTTTTTTAAAACTTTGAATTATTAATGGGAACTTATTTTTCAAGAGTGAATATTAGTCGTTCTTAAATATTATTGCAAATGTATAAGGGATTAATTCAATTTATTTGGATTTGAAGTAAGCAATCACATTTTAGGGGAAAAGAAAACCACGATAATCTCCACGCCTGACAGCCGTCACTTCTTAACGAACCAATTTTCTCAGTTGTCAAGTTGGAAGCCGATGAGTTGGTAGATTGTTGAGATTACTTGTGTAACACGTAACATTCTCCCCCACCTAGATTGAAATCGGGCCGGTTTCTTAATTGTTCTATTGATTTCGCATTGTGACGTCTCTTCCTCGGTATTTTGAAAGAGTCAGTTTCGTTCTTGGTGTGCGTTGAATTTTGTATGTGACTTCGGTCAACACCATTACAATTCTGTACGGACCCTCCCAGTCCGATTGTAACTTGGGTGATCTGCCAACTCTTCGCTTAGGGTTGTGAAAATACACGGGATCTCATTCTTTGAAACTGGCAGTATTTGATGATATAATCCATCGGATTGGGTTGGGTGATGTTGTGGTTTTTGTGTAATTCTACTTGTATAATTTCCATGACGCTTTTAAATACTTCCGACTCGAAGTTGCGTCCCTGATCAGAGTGCAGCTCATGAGAAATTCCGAAACGAGAAAACACCTGAGACACCAATGCCTTCGCCACCGTATCTGCAGTTTGATCTGGAATCGGCAACACTTCAGCCCACTTGATGAAATAGTCCATAAGTGCTAGGACGTATTTGTTGCCATTTGCAAATGCGTATTTGTTGCATTACAAGGCAAGGACCCTCAAAATGTAAACTCCTACGCGCTGAAACGGCATACCAGATAAATAGATCTTTAACTGTCCTTTTGTCTTTCTCTTTGGGCCTTTTCTAGCACCACACGTGCACATTCTGCGTAATAATCTGCCACATCACTTCTAGTGACTAAAGTTTGTACCAGAACTGCTCCCACACCACCAAATATAGAGAACAAATATCCCTTGAGAACACCTGCACTCATGTGAACACTACATGAGCAGATAGTAACTGCAAATTCAATGGTGGGCCTAGTAGAATTTTGCTACCCTTGTAAGAGGAAATGACACAAAAAAGATTAGCAAGGCGAGTAAAATATGTAGTATACCTATTTTTATGCGAATTTGTGAATATGCGACATATATCTGCTTTGTTATTCGATATCATTAACGAAAAACATTTTTTTTTTTTTTTTTTTTTTTTTTTCCGAGGGTAGGTAAAAAATCTTCATGAAGACACTATGAGGATCGGTAGCGCGTGCTCATAGTAGTGTGAGATTTTTACTCACTAAAAAAACCTCCCTTCGTGATAAATTTCTTTGATTACATACTACAACTAAGTTTTGACTTATCCAGCAGTTTTTCTTTCACGTATTGAGATCGTTTGGCAGGTCCCTTTCCATTGAAAGTTCCTGCTTGTTCCGCAAATTAGGCGCGGTTTCTTGCTATCGCGTTAAATCGAAAGGTTTAGTCCTTTGTAGACGACGCAGTAGATTCCTCTCATCTAGAATTCGAAGGACTTCATTGTTAACGTGTCCTTGTAATCTGTCTTTATGCTTACGCGCGAAGTTTTTGATTTCATATTCGACTGTCGCAATTCCTAAATCTCTATGGATATCGCTATTTCTAATAAACCACGGTGCATTAACTATTGATCTTAGCACTTTATTTTCAAAAGTTTGTAAAATATTGACATTACTTATTTTGGTACAACCCCAAAGTTGTATTCCATATGTCCATATCGGCTTTAGCACTTGCTTGTATAAAAGCAGTTTGTTCTCTACATTAAGCTTGAAATGTCTTCCAAGTAACCAGTACATTTCTCTGTATTTGGTTTCGAGTTCTTTACGTTTTTTCTTCACGTGCGATTTCCACTTCAGCTTAGCATCAAGTGTCATTCCAAGATACTTAGCCTCGTTTGCAAACGGAATTTGAACCGAGTTTGAAAAGATGGGCAAATTATTTATTTTCTTATAAGTAAAATTGACATGAACAGATTTGTTTTCGTTTAAAGCTAGTCGCCAAATCTTTGTCCATTCATTTACTTTATTCAATGCTTCTTGCAATTTTTCAGTCGATTCTTCGATCGTTTTACCCGTTGCCAGGATGGCAGTGTCATCGGCAAATGTAGCTAAGACGGCGCCTTCTTCTTGCGGTATATCGCGAGTATATAATAGGTACAAAAGCGGTCCAAGGACACTTCCCTGCGGCACCCCAGCCCTTATTTCTTTAAATTCCGAATATTCGTTTCCGTGTTTGACTCGGAAAAGTCGATTCGTCAAGTATTTTTCTAGAATATTATATAAGTGTTCCGGCAGAACTTGTCGTAATTTATATTTCAAGCCTTCATGCCAGACCTTGTCAAAAGCTTGAGAAACATCAAGGAATATGCTCGAGCAAATCTTTTTTTCTTCGTAAGCTTTTTCAATTAAATCAGTTATTCTATGCACTTGGTCTATTGTTGAGTGCTTGGTTCTAAACCCAAACTGGTGATTGGGAATAAGAGATCCTTCTTCTATAACCGGCTGTAATCGCTTAAGTACTATTCTTTCGAAAACTTTAGACATAATCGGCAGCAGCGAAATAGGTCTATACGATTTTTTATCATTCGGTGGTTTTCCTGGCTTCAGAATCATTATTACTTCCGCGACTTTCCATTGACTCGTAACGTATTCTAATCTTATCGCTGCGTTTATAATGTAAAGAAACTTAACTAACGCTTTTCTAGGTAACGATTTAAGAAGCTCTCCTGTGATTAGGTCGTATCCAGGAGCTTTATTCGGTTTCAGTTTCTTTATTTCTTGTTGAAGTTCGGTCAGCCTTGCATTTCTTACTGTGTAATTGTGAAATGCTATATCCGACGCATTATCATTTTCAGCAAGCGCTTGCCCATCAAATGGTTTAAATGTTTCTTCTAAATGGGCGGCAAAGACTTCTGCTTTGTCTTTATCATTCTTGGTCATTTTTCTTGATTGGGGCCGCTTGTATTTTCGGTTTTTTAATGCCTTTTATAGCTTTCCAGAGCGAATAATTGGAATCTTTGTCCGCTGTTAAGCTTTCAATGCTGGTTTGTATTGTCCGGTTTTTAAAATCAATAATGGGCTTTTTTAGCAAGTTACACAAGCGATTCAAATGCGATTTATGTTCCGGAGCACGAGTTTGTTGCCATTTTTTACGCGCTTTTCTCTTCTCCCTTACCATTTCTTTTATTTCCGGTGGATATTTTTGGGCATGATTGATTGGCGTTTTCCTTTGATAGGGAGTATTTTTCCACGCGGCGCGCTGCAGAACTTCAACAAAACGATCAATTTCGATTTCGAGTTCAGAAAACGTCCTAAGTGATACTCTCAGTTCGGTATGTTCTTCAACGTCTTTTTTAAAGCCTTCCCAATCAGTTTTTCTGCTAGTTAGTCTAGCAGGTACATCTTTTTTAATTAGGCGTTCGGTCATCGTTAGAATGATAGGGGAATGATCGGAAGAGAGATCAAAACTTTCATCAATTTTAATACATTTGTCTGGTATTCCTTTTACAACAAAGAAATCGATCAGATCGGGTATTTTGTTGTTATCAGTCGGCCAATATGTTGGTTTACCAGTCGAGTGAAAGTCGCATCTGTGTTGCATGCAGGCGTTGTAAAGTGCTCTGCCTTTTTGTGAGACATATCTTGAACCCCAGAAGGTGTGTTTTGCATTAAAATCACCGCCAATAATAAAATTCGGTCCAAGAGAGTTGAAAATATTTGTAAAATAATTTTTTTCAAGCCTGCAACGCAGTGGACAATAAATAGATGAGACATTGAAAGAGTAATGTCCATTTTTCACGCGTACAGTGCTCACTTGCATTGTTTCAAGCTCTATCATAATCTCTTCAGAGTGTTCGATGCAATCTTTTATGATTAAAGACGATCCGCCTCTGGCTCTTTCCGACGGGTGATAAGCGTGATAGGTACTGTATCCAGTAATGTTTACACGCGATAGTTTCGTCAGGTGAGTTTCACAGAACAAACATATGTCAATGTCATTTTCCCGTAGAAATATTTCTAGCTCTTCTAGTCTTTGTATGAGACCGTTGGCGTTCCATGCAACAATTTTAAGAAGTTTCGTCATGTTCGTTTTGAAATGCTCCTATTGTTAAGCTTATATTCAAGCTTCTCCAACCTGTCGACAATTAGCGTGTTTGTTTTTGTTTGCTCCTCAAGCCTCGCAAGGATAATAGAAAAGACGTGAGATACGGGGTTTTCCGAATTATCAGTGTTCGTTTTTATTGATGTTGATGCTTGAGCACGCGTCTGCATGTCAGAATCTGATGGCTTTTCTTTAGGCGCTTTTACCTTAACGCGGTGTGGAATTTGATCGGTGTTTGATGTCGCAGCTTGAGCGTACGTAAGCGCGCCAGGGTCGGCTCGGTTGTCTCTAGTCACCTTTCTTGTAGCAGTTTTCGACTTTTCCTTATTTACCGGTTTTGAGGGTGGGTTTTCCGGCTTCATAAGTCGATCTCTTCTTTTTTGTAATTCTTTGGCTACTTCACAGCCTCTGTAATTAGCCGGATGCTTACCATTGCAGTTAATACACGCTGCAGGGGTTTTTTTGTTTACACCACACTCTTGACTAAGATGTTTACCGGCGCATTTGACACATCGCGGTTCTTTTCGGCAATATGTTTGCGTATGGTTGAATCCTTGGCATCGCTTGCACTGAGGTATCAACCTTGCATTCTTGCGCATGGGTTCGATTTTGACTACGATATTCAGAATTGTTCTTATTTCGTAAATCTTTTCTAAACTCTCAGCCTTATCAAAGGTTAGCATAAAAAGAGGAAGCTCGCGCTTAACCATCGTTTCCTCGCCTTCCAATTTTTGCTTTTCCCGTTTAATTAAGTTTACCGCATCGACGATTTTAAAGTTTTTGTTCTTCAAATCGTGAACAACGTCTTCCTTTCGGCATGAGGCATGAAGTCCTCTAGCTACGACTCGTATCGGTCTTTAAGATTTATTTTCATACGTATACCACTGGATTTTTTCAGTATTCAGTTTATTAGATACTGAGCGGTAACTGTCTGAGTCCTTTACGTTTACTTTCCATTTGTTGTTGTTGAGCGATGTTACTTCAAAATCGGATAGCAACAAAGGTTTGAGAAAAGAATGCAGTTTATTATAGTCTGCAATTCCGATCACGTATATTGGTGGCGGTGGTCGTACCTTATTTCGTGGATTTTCTTCGGCACGCGTGATTATTTTGTCAGGCTGTTCTTTACCTTCTCGTTTATTTTGCGTGTTTTCTTGCCTCGTTAACATTTCGGGCGAAGAGCCAGCTTTTCGTTTTTTGACAGGCCGTTTTTTTAGAATCCAATTGGTTTCCCGACTTAGGTCTTCATCATCCGTTTTATAATCCGTGTTATCGGGGACGATTGAACTCGCAGCAGACTCATTACGAGGTTTCGATGTATCATTAAATGCTTTATTTTCTGCTTTAAGTACATTTAATTCCTTTCTTAGTTCTTCGCAGAGAAGTTCCATTTTACTTAGCCTGGTCCGGAGTTCCATATTTTCGTCCGTTAGGCTTTGAATTTTTGCTGAAATCCGTTGTTCGTGCGCCGACACTATCGATGTCGCCGGACTTCTAGTTCCGCACGTTTTCATGGTAGATCTTGATGTTGGAGATCTAACTACCCTAGTACCTTTTTTAAAAGGGTCAGATGAACGCAATAAATGGCTCTCCCCAGAATCCGTAGAGCCGACCTCCGAAGAGGGTGGATTTTCCAGTGTACCTGGACTGCCACCTGGGGTATTAATATCTTTCGTTTTGTTCATTGCATGTTTTTGTATACGCCATACTCGGTATACGGAGGGTGGATTTTAGTCGCCTCTTACGACAGGCATGCCTACCTCGGGTATATTCTAACCCCTACCCGAAGGGGGTTAACGGATTAACGAAAAACATGGAGAAATCATACATAATGAATTATATATATATTCAAGACCGCTTTTTACTCCAAAATGCAATAGTACTACTTCAGGGAAACATTTAAAAGAAAGAATCATTCAAAAACGTATGTAGTTTTTTCACAAGCTACCATGTACACAAGAAAATAAAGAGGATGCCGCAGACATACACAGAGAGACGGACAGACTAATTAAATCACATAAAATCAGACACATGCACACCCATAATGCAGAAAATCACATTTCCTTACATTTTGCACAAACCCCATTGCCATACTTGAAATAATTAACAGGTTTGTGTTTTTTATATTTTCATTAAAACTTAGGTACTTGGAGTGTTCAATTAGCTTTACCTCTTATTCATCAAGTGAAAGCGACGAGCCTATCAATAATATTATTTTAAGAAAGTCATTCCGGAATTTAAAAAAATATTTGTCTTGTTTTGCAAAAAGTGAAAAGTATCAAAACTGCCATTTTTTCAAAAACGAAGTATTACATAGAGTACGATACAGACGTATCATTGCGGCAACACTGAACCCCAACTTTTTACTTTGTCGTTGGGTTGATTATTTTATTATTTATATAAATCTTTTTCGTTGGGTTGATTTAACGCAAAGGATTATTATGTCGTTTGACAGTTTTCATATAGACCAGTTAAATAGAGCGGTTAAATCCATAAAAAGGAAGTTATCGAACCAAGAAAACGTCCATTCATTCAATACGATATTGACTATGTTAATGTATCTGACTCAGTAATTTTATTCAAGTAAGCGCTTCTACTTCTACTTGATATTCATCTCAACATGAACTTTTCCATAAAGGTGTACCCACTATTTCTAAAAATTATCTTCATTACACTTAACAATTTGATGACTATTATTGAACAAAACCCTATAGGTATATACATACAGCCTTTACCCAAATACCCAAAACTTTTAAGTTTTCATGGAACAACACTTTTATAGCAGCTCAAGCTAGAGGCTTGTGCTTAAATTTTGGCGATTTTCTCCTTCATAATTACCAAAATCAACTTCAACGTCATCATTATCCTTTGGCATCCCGCCATGCTGCCCCATTGTTAGATACAATCATCTCAATCATGCCATGTACACCTTTCATTCGCCTTATCTCTGGCGCAGCATATGCCATTGCTGCTGCTCCAGTTACTCGCTAACGAACCCATTTCCAGCTCAAATGCTTCCAACGGATGTACACAGGACGTTTGATATCACGAATCCAGGCAACGCTATTCAACTTGCAAATATTACTTCATAGAGCACACAATTGCCTTTTGTTTCAGTCTAATTGAATCAAATCCCGAGTGAATAATTAGACGAGAATCTTAAATTACATTATTTAATCAAGGTTGGTGCGCAGATTGTTATTCTTATCGTAGCCCACCGGGGTAACTGCAGCAGTTGAACCACCACCATCAATACGTTTGTTTGTATTCCGTTTTACTACCGTGTAACGTCGCTGTTCCCTTAGTAATAAGTTCGTTTTCTTGTAACATGCTGTTTGTCAGCGTGCGACAAATTAAGGTCAGGAATGAGTGTGATGGCGCACATTCTGAAATCTTTACCACCAGAACCGCCACCAGCAGCAATGCCACCTGGCTTGGCTTGTATTAGATCTATGCAAATAATGTGATAAATCTCAGACTAGATTGCTAGATGTGTGTGCTAATTAAAAATCTGTTTGGGAAACAACTGAAGGATTGCTGAGAATTTACGATTACGTGGTTAACCTCTCGCGTTGCTCTGTTATGTGTCAGCTGAAAACCATGTCAAACTGCAGATTTTAATTACAAAGTTGAGAGGTGTCTGTTTTTTTTTTCAAGGATGCATGCACTTCGGACTGATTTTATGTTTTGTTATGGTATGTACAACTATCATATGATACCATCCGTACATTTAACTCGTGGATATGATATTGGCAAACATTAAGTACCTATTATATTCAGCCACGATATATGAAGATAATATCATCGATAACCATGGCTCATAGTTTAAAAATCCATTTTGGTTGCAATTTGCGTCTAAATTGTGTGATATGAGTACATCATAAATATTTTCATCGAACATTTTTTGCTATTCTCCAATTCCCGCCGCGGCGACATGGTGGGAAAAAATTTAATAGTATACGGGTCTTGCTAAGGGTTCAAAATGTTGATTCTAAGTATCGATACCAAGTATGTAGTGATGAACATATAGACAATACAAAATTTCCAGATAGTTAAACTGTTCGATCTTCTCGATTGGCGTCTGCTTCAGATTAATACGCTGATGTGTAGAGCGGCCTGTGTGCATTTTTTGTTTGTCTTTTTGCCGTTGATCCTTAGACCGACCGATTCTCCATTCATCTGCAGTGATTGACATACCTCTAGCCTGCTGATGGTACTTGCCAGGAAACAGATATCATCGACATAGTCCAAATGACTTATCATATCTCCAGATACACCTATGGTGGCTGTCAGTACATCATCTATCGCCAATAGAAGGAGGATTAGCGACACCACCCCCTGTGGGACTTCGAAAGAGTCGGTGAGCTGTCCATTTTGCAAAACGAAACACCTTGCGTTATTGTAGGGCTCCTTTATAATAGCAACTATTTTGGGAGGATTCGTCTGTTAAGAAGAGATTTCCATATGCATTCGCTATTTACCGAGTCAAAGGCCTTCTCGAAATCCACGAACATGAGGTAAAGCGGTGACTTAAACTCGGCTGATTGCTCGAGAATGATACTCAAGTTGTTGCCGACGCACGATCGACCACTGCGAAAGCCCGCTTGATGTCTTTTGAGTGTACTCGTAGTTTCAATTCTAACCTTTATCTACTCGAGAATGATAATGGCTATCAGTTTTGGTTAAGCGAACTTGTCGTGCCTGTATGCTGGCGAGCAAATAAAAATAATATTTTGGGACCGAACTCCAACCATTAGAACAAGTCTAACTTTAACTTGTGCTTTGTACAGCCTTAGGTAAGATAGCGACCGATGTGTTGAGCTAGTCGTGTTGCTCTATATTTTGTAGAATAAAATTCAAGAAACCGTAATTACAACGATTCGCCTCGCATGAAATTTTGTATTGAAGATCTCGGTGGTGTCTTTCTGTGCAGCCGCGAGCGTTTTCCAACATTATACTGCATTGGTGAATGAGTTTAGCTTTTATGTCAAAGTCAGACTTTGTGCCGCCTTAAAATCGATAAACAGGTCTGGGTATTATTTTTAAGTCTTTTCCAGAATCTGGCGTAATGTGAAGATTTTGTTTACTGTCGATTTTAAAGGTGATCAAAATTAAAGGTGAATTACAAATTTTTGCGAATACTTTTGGCTCACAAGTCATATTTTGTAGTACATCATACTACACAATCTGCCTGCATGAAAGTGTGAATCTCATAGCACAGAGGGAAAGGGAAGCAAGCTGTCGAATTAGCCGGAATAAAACCTGCACACTTCATTCGCATAAACAGTGGGGAGCTACTTACGTGTTAAAAAGATAATCCTTTTCACACAATCTAATAAAGGCTAACTTTGTGAAATGAATTAACTTACTGCATTATATCATAGCTAGGAAGATTATATGATATTGGATTGGTATAGATATCGCCTGAAATGTGCAGATGAGTACGGATAACCATCCAATCGGGAATCACGCAGCTAAGCTTATTTGAAAGGATGAATGTGAGAAGAGAAAGAGACTATACTACACTAATTTTACTTTATTCTCGAAGCGGGTTAAACAAAAAAACAGTCTAATTAGGTAGGAAAGTCTATCTCCCGTGCCGCTTAAATAGGTACGTGTTTTATTATTATTTTTTTTTTGGATTGCGCAAAATATTTTTGAAAACTTTAGAGATCGTTTGCTGTAGACACGCACCCAGATTTCTACAGAATTGCCATCATTTCACAGAAAACTCTAAAATATTTTAAATGACTCAAGTATCAAAGGTTCACAATATATTGTTACGACTGGGCGCAACTTTATTTTTTAAAAAAAAAATAATTGTTTTAGATTATTATTATTTTCACTCACGAATCGGGCTGGGTATTCTGCCGGTATTTTGGCACCAGTATTACCTTTTTCTTTCGAGTGAGGATAGAAAAAAAAACAACAACCCGTTGAACAGAGCGAAACAACAACCCGTTGAACAAACCGAAACAATAACCCGTTGTACAAACCGAACAATCTAAACGGTATCGAAGAATTGGGAGATTAACTACCCCCAAATAAAAAGAAAACACTTTTCTTTTGTTCACTTAGCGACTAATTTTAAATAAAATAAAATTTTATTATCTAAATTATTCTAAGCACAATTCTTCTAAAATTCAAGCGATACTGATTTCAAGCGATTCTGATTTAAGACTCCCTCGCAGCGTCGTTTTACACCTCTATCTGATTGTTTGTATTTTGCGGCGTCAGCATCTGGAAGTTTTCCGATCTACTGTGGGAACCTGATGAAATTTGTTGCACTGTGGGAACCTGAGAACGACTACAATTTGTTTTTGGTATCTGAGTGTATCTGAACTCCGAACAATATACTCTTCGGATATGATACAGATAGACTTGCTGTTAAATAGTATCTACGTGTACTATTAAAAAAGTGCAAAATTGGAAAAATATGAATGGTCATAAAATGACAGCTAAATTAGCGGTACGAATCTTTACTAATTATTTTTATTATTAAAATAAATAACGTTATCTATAAAAATGCTTAAAGCAAATGAATTATTTATTTTCAGCTGAAAAAAAGGGATCAACTGTAGCAGATCGAAATTGTTTTTATTTTTATTTTTATTTTCTTATATTTTTTGTAACACACTGTTAAATGAATTAAAGACTCTTTTTTTTCTGATTAAACTGATTATGACAATCAAAAGGTGGCACTATATCCATGTCTCTCTGTCCGCTGCCATGACGCTCCCATGAGCAATTTAATGAAATAATGTTGTTTGATGAGTAAATATGCGATTCCATTACGATTGTAAATGTTCTATGCGTACTTTGATACATTTCTTCATTTATCCTCATATCAGTCTGCTGTGATTCGTAGTGTACACACCAGGACATTTATTCACTCGTTCGGTGGTCTTTCTCTTGGGATGACCGGGAGAATTGTGAACTACTCGTACATTACATGTATGATGGAGTGTGTGTTGCGTGTGTGTATGATATACATTTTCAATGAGCACATTAAATTTAATGCTGGAACATGAGAAGTACATTAAACAATTTTATTTTTCGCGGATAGAGAGGATTTCGTATCCTTTTTTTTATATTTTGCACGACGTACGAGTGCATTTTTTTTGTACCTATGTATGTATATTAATGTATGATGTAAAACACTATGATCCTCCGAGCCAAATAAGTTACATTTTCCTACGTCCCAAGTTGGTTATTTTATGTACACATACAGCCTTAATATTTTTTTACTTATAAAATGAAAATTAAATGAATTATGATATGTATGAGATTACTACGTCTTCGTGTACATAAATACGAACTGCTCGCTCTTGGCGGCGAACATTAATTTTCATCATGCAGAGCAACTGAGCGCGTAAATAATTATTTATTATTGCATAATTATGTAGGTGCATACTTTTATTCTGCGGTTTGATTCTTTGTTCAAGGGGATTTTATATTTAAAAGAAATTTGAAGTGGTTTACCAGGAATGCAGTTTAGTTCTTATGAAGTGGTTGAAACCTTTAAAGCTCAACTCCTGAAATGAATTATTAAAAAAAAAAAAAAAAACTAAAGGCGATTGGCTCAAACAGATTTTTGATGAAGTAATGTCATAATGCAGTAATGCAATACAAAAATAAATAAGTCGAATCGACTGTCGACGAAATCCAAAGTTTAAGGAACGTGATGGAGAAACGCCAAGACGCCTCAAAAGATCTTCGTATGGTTTCCATTGACCTCGAGAAAGAATTCGATAGGTTTGGAATCTCACATGCACGACTGTGGGAACATATATGTATATATAAATATGCATATCAAATTAATGTACGAGAACGCGAGAACCACTGTGAGGTGAATGGCCGGAATAACCAAACAATTTCCCGTAAAGTTCTTTCCTATTTAACATGGTTTTGGATTACATTTTCAAAGTTTAAGTCAACGAACCTAACGTAACCACAATATTATTTGCGAATGATGCAGTTATCACAAGCGGAGGCACGACAGATTTGCAAAATGCTCTTAATAAATTGAAGGATGCCCTGGAAGAAAACGGATTCAAAATAAGTCGTTTAAATCAGAGAACTTGTTTGACCTTCGACTCACTAAAGCCTGCACCAGATATTGTTTTGAATGAAAAAGTTCTTCCCAAGTGCTCAACATTTAAATGTTTGGGTTTCATTGTAAACCAAGAACCAAATTGATTTAACTGAAAGCTAAAATTTAAATTTGACATTGGTTTTTGATAAACTGCTGATATATTTATATCAATATAATATTGAAACATTAGCATTAAAAAAGAAAAATGATATCGGCCAAATGGGAGCCACGGCTAGCTCTATACACTGGCCCGTTTGGGGGTCACTGGCATACACTTCTTCTTCACATAAGCCAAAAGAAAAAAATCCAATGGCGTGACGGTTGTTCGTGAATGGCCCGTGGATTTTCATGACCCCAATTGCTACCATTTTGTTTGTACAGAATCCCAAAAATCCCCATCAACGTCCCTTACACTCATTTCGTGTTACTGTTTGGTGTGCAATAACCTCGCGTAAGATTTATGGGCCATATTCCATTGAAAATGATGCGGGTGCCAGCGTTACGGTCAAAGGCTGCCTACAGAACAATGCTTCAGGATTTCCTTTGCCCACTTGTGCAAGCAGACAACAATGCTGAGCTGATTTGCTTTCAGCAAGACGGAGCTACCGCTCGTGAGGCAATGAACTTGTTGCGCGAACAATTCCCAAATCGCATTATCCCAAAAACGGTGAATTTGATTGGCCACCGCGATCGCCTGATCTGTCGGCTCCGGACTTTTTTTTATAGGGTTACCTGAAGGAAAAAGTTTACATTAACAAACCACAGACTATACAGGAGCTGAAACTCAACATTCGCACAGAAATCGCTCAAATTACGAGGCAGCACTTCAAAAAGTCATGGAAAGTGCCATCAAAAGAGCCCATGAGTGCATGCATTCTCATGGTGGCTACTTAACCCATATAATTTTCTATACATAATGTAAAAAATTTCCATGAAATAAACTTTTATTTGTAATTTATTTCATTAGTTTTTATCTTTTCGTTCAAAAGTTATTCCAGATATACGTAGGGAAACGACTTTTGGGCCACCCTGTATAAGTAACTATTCAGTTGAAAGTGAGCCTTTTCGCTGAAGAAGATTTTGTTCAAAACATAAATATCAACTTGATGGTTCTCTATTATTTGCAGATGCATATCTTTTGATACAACGTACTGTGTGGAACTGGAGGAAAAATTCAAATGATGGGAACGGTAGATGGATGGATTTTGACGGTTTTTCACGAACGCTGTAACCCAATGCGGCAATATTTATATATGAATAATCGCCTGACCGGTCACTACGAGAACGCCTTGAACTTTGCGCATCTAACAATGACCCGGTTTGATCGATCTTTTCCTTAATTTCTTAACCGCGGCACTAGATGAACGGTTATGAATACTGACAATGTTTTACAATGCGATTCGCTCATTACGAAATATTGCAAATTTTTCCTATTTCGGACATAGGTTTCAGCAATGTGAATGCGTTGATCTCTCGAATATCGCTCCAGAATTACAAATGTGAATGCTTAGTATTCAGGGAAGTCAAATATCAACTGATTTAAATTGTAACCTCTAATTGAATCACCCTTTATAGGTTATGCGACTCAAGCTGAATAAAAAACTTTACAATACAGTTGTCCGATCTGGTATGGTTAAATTAACGCGGGGGAGTTACAAATGTTAAGCATCTCAGCAGGAGTAACAAAATGGGATTGAATTTACCCGTATACAATTAAGCCCTTATGTTAAAAAGGATGACTTGGTTTGCGACGTGCAAAGTCGACTACAGGATCAACGATTGTTAAAGGGAGAGGTAGGAAAAAAAAGCTCTTTGATCGCAAAAATGATAAAAGAACAATAAAGTCTTGGACTCAGCTACAATAGGATCCAGGATCGAGCGGAATACAGACAAATTCTGAGGTCCACGACACAGTGTTGTGACTGATGACATAATTACTTCGGTGGTGACATAATTTCAAACTCAAATACGAGTATTTAAGCATTCTCAGAATAAGTCACATCATTTTAATTAATATGCAAAACAAAGAAATTGATCGACAAGCCTAATTTTTTTTTTTTTTTTGCATAAGACCTAGACGAAATCTCCACTAGCAATAATTTAGTTTGGTTGGGATAAGAAAAGAAGCATATTTCTTGTCGAAAATATTGTATATTTGCCTTTTATTTATGTTATTCTTTGCACTTATAGTAACCGACTACTCTGTTCAACTCATTCACTCAGCATGAGTACATAAAATTGGGAATCCGTTGTGGTGTGCTACTTACTCACTAAGATTCACATTAAATTCATGTGACAGATGCTGAGCTGAGATGTTGTCATGTTGTTCCGTCTATTTAGCTTGAAAGAGATATTTGCAAACCGCTCATACTGTAAGGAGATTGTTTTGTATGGGACAGATATAGCCACATAAAAGACAATTTAACTTTCATAATGTTATAAGAAAATGTTCATTGCATGTGCACATCATACTCCAATTACTTGATTTTCGTTCTAATTACTTTTATTTCTAGAGTAACTTAAAATTGAATTCATGTATTATACAAAAAATGTAGGTACATGACAGAGATCCTACATACTTAAGAACACATTCATCATTTTAGGCGAAAATACGGTTCGTCTTTCGATTTGCCCTGTTTTGGAGAAAACTTTCTCACTTGGAACTGAAAATGCCACAATGGAAAGATATTTTTTAGCAAGCGGAGACAAACTAGGACAAATGATTTCTCGCTTTTTCCAAAATTCCAGTGAATTTATATGTCTTGGTTGAAGCTGCTTTTTGTTGTATTGATAAATTCAATTCGATGTTGGTGTCTATCGATATAACTGTAGATATTTTTTTATAGTAATATTTCGGAAGACAACTTGGGCTGTTATTTTAACTACAACGCTATTTAGAACCGATACAGTTTTAATAATTTTCTTGGACCCAAGAATACTGTGCGTACGGTGAATTTATGAAATTTTGGGAAGCGTTATATTATTTTCTCTGCGTTATATTTAAGGGCTATCTATTCGAAGGTTATTTCGTCGTTGGGTTGTTATTATGTGTCGCTCATGCTCTAACATCCGAGCCATCGCCATTGATGAACAAATGTATTTTGGTTCGAATGGACTATTGCTTACAATAATATTTTTTGTATTGTCCTTATTATTCACCATAGTTAGAGTTATTGAATGCACTTTATGAATATAGTTTCAGATTTACGAGTATTGGCATAGGAGCAGAGCAATATTGAGAAGATGCAGGATAATTGTGTTGTATTGTACCAATTCTAAAATTCTCGGTACTTATTTAGACTAGATCCCCGGTATTCTAAGCTAAAACACTGCGCGAATAAAGTTAGGACAGTTTGGTAATGAAGCATAACCGTATGCCGTATACTGTGTCATGAAATAATGCCAAATGCAAAAATGGCCAACATTTTAACGTTTGACTTTATTTCACTTTGTGAAAGTGAAAATCGAAATCCCTAATCCAAAGTGAAATAAGGCGAAATGCTAAACTCTTTCATGATGAAAGAAGTTTAAGAGTATACTGAACTACACGCCCTGAGCACCTACATGTGAAGCCGAAGGCCGTTTGGTGCATGAGTTGAAGAGATGTCCATAGTTTTTTTTGTTTTTTGGCGCCAGCCAAGTACTGTTTGGTTCACATCATTAAGCAAAAAAAATTTATTAAGCAAAATTAAAAACAATGAAAAGTGAAATAATGCCCAATTGGCCTTACTTCACTTTGACAAAGCGAAATTAAGCCAAATTTTTACATTTAGCCTTATTTCACTTTGCCTTCTTTCACGGCACCGCGATATGCATTACAAACCAATGTTAAAAATTTGGATACCACGACACAATGTCATTTCAAAGAGAGTCTCTTTGCGAAACTATTATCAAAACGTGATCGAATTACTTTTCGAGCATCCAGCACGTAAAAATACTCACAAAATCCTTTCTACAGTTTTTCAAAAATTAATTTCTACTCTCATTGTGGTGCGCTATGCTAATAACCAGATAGGAGGAAACAATTCCCAGTGGGATTTTATGCTAATGGATACCATTATCTGTACCCATAGATGTGTACAATCATAGCCCCATCACCATATAATTTTATTATTATAAGCTCGAACCACTGAACCACAGAAAACAATAGAATTTTAAGTGTTTTATTGGCTTAATAGATGCACACACGCGCACCAACAAACAGTGACTATAATCGATACGAAGGAAATTAATTTTTACTACACTCACTCTCATATTCATACGAAACTCTCCAAATGATTAATCAAATTTCAGTTCAGCATACAAATCGTTTTATGTGTGGATTCTGAATCCTGCCAAATCACTATCGATTATTATTTGTACAAAATGCTTTTATCTCGTCTACAGTCTGAGTTAAAGTAACCCACCCTGTGGCCACCCATTGGCAATGATTTGTTTGTTGGCTTTGTCTAAGCAAATCGATAAATCATTTAAGCTCTAGAAAGTCGGCGTTTTAAATTACTATTTGCTGGGATATTTATGTTATCTCAGGACGGACGGATATATCGAAAATTTATGTCCGTAAGTGTTGTAAATTTGAATAAACAGAATTCATGGCAAGCAACTTACAGATACAAGAAGTATACCTTCCGATTGATTTCCTAAAGCGATTTAAATTTAATAAATAAGCGACATAACAATATTTTGTTCGATATAAGTTGTTTGCTGCCGATGGGGGAGGCCGGTGGAGTGTCATTCATCAAATTAACGTGCCGGGGATAAATTTAGCGAAAAAGTGGCCGACTTACTTTCTGACAGCTCAGCCGCCCAGCACAACCAACGAATGTTTCTATCTCTGGCGTTAATCTTTTGATCCCATAAAATATATTGAGGATAGCAATAAACGGTTTATACGTTCCTAGATTGCTGCCTGCTTCTCTGATACCCTCCATATTGGATTTATTTTATCGGGATGTCCTATACTTCTTTTTTTTCGGCTTCTCTCTCTTGGCTATAGATCCCCGATGGTAGTGGTTCAATTATAATATTCGCAAGTTTCAGAGGGGTGGACTCCTCCGAATGCTTATCCTTGGTAGTTGATGGTATCATTAGGAGCGAAGCGAAGTCGTTAAGTACTCTTAATCGATTGTGTCATTGTGTTAAGCTATTAATTGTGATATAATTGGGTGTACATGTCAGTAAGCTAAAGCGAATGGTATTTTTCGAAGGCGATAACATTTTTATTTTTATTTTTATTTTTTGTAACAACAACATCACTTGAGAGTCATTGAGTGTTGTCATTATCATGGAACTTTGGGGAATACTTATGATTTTCTACTTCATTTTCTTAATTGAAGAACCATGTGGTTTATTGTTGTAATTCAGATGAAATTCGGACTTCAGACAGGCGTCTCGTCCTGTTTTTTATCACTCTAAGCCAATCTACTACTTTGTCCCAAAGTGCTCTTGCCCAAGTACCGTGGATCCACAACAATCACATTTTTCAAATAAGAATACAAAACTACAAACCGACTTAAGTGTAAAAGTGACTAACGTGTGAAATTCATTAAAAAATATGTCTGCTGTCAAACTACAAAGACGATAGGTACTTGGATTATCTTAGGTAAGGTGCATGCTCTCTGAAGAATATAGATTGCAATTTCTTGAAGCAATACAAGGAAGAACAAATCAATAGTAAATCTGGCGATTAATGTATATGATACGGGTAGATAGATTTAACTGAGCATTAAAAAATATCCCAGCATATTATATTTATCACATTTTTATATTATTTTCCAAAATTTTATTCAATAAATGTAAAAATAATAAATAATTTGTAATCGGCATAATTTAAATTTATTTTTATTTTTTCACGTAAAACCAAGAACAATGGTAAATATTATCAAAAATTTAAATTTTGAGTGTTCCGTACCAAAATGGTATAAAATAGAACAGTGGATTTAATATGGTATTTGTCTGTACTTCAGTATGTCACAAGCTTGTGAGAAATATTTTCTGGGGGGGGATTTTGCGCCTTAATGTACAAACACAAATAGGATTTATGTCCACTGCACTATACGAAATATCAGATGAAAGCTAGAGTTCTAATGATTTCGAGAATGAAAAAAATATTTTTTTTCCAACCGCGGGTAGGTGGAAATCTTCCATAATGCACTATGGGGACTGCAGGCACGTGCTTATAGTAGAGTGAAATTTTTACTCACCAAAAACACCTCCCTTCCATATAAATTTGTTAGTTACTTCAACTAAGTTAAGACTTATCAAGCAATTGTTTTTATCACGAAATAAAGACGTTTGGCAGGGGTTTTTCCAATGAAAGTTTCTGCTTGTTGTATTTAGATGCGGTTAATCTTGATAATAAGTCGAAAGGTTTGGTTCGCTCGTCCAGAATTTGTAGGGCTGTATTGTTAACATGTCCGTTTAGTCGAATTTTGTTCTATCGCGCGAAGTTTTTAGTTTTAGAATTAAGAATTTCGAGGTCTCTGTGGATATCGTCATTTCTTATGTACCACGTTACATGGACAATTTCTTTTAGCACTTTATTTTCGAATGTTTGTAAAATATTGGCATTTGTTTTTTTGGTTCAACCTCAGAGTTATATACCATAGGTCCACACAGGCTTCAGCACTTGTGTAAGAGCAGCTTATTCTCAATGTTAAGCTAAAGTTCGTTTTCTTACATGGACATTATTCAGAGCGCTTTATAGTCTTACAGTTTTTTCTTCGATCGTTTTACCTATTGCTAGGATAGCAGTGTCATGAGCAAATGTGTCTAAGACGGTGCATACTTCCTGCGGTATATCACGGGTATATACAAAATAAAGAAACGGACAAGAACGCTTCCTTGCGGTACCCCAGATGAAATTTCTTTAAATAGCGAGTATTCGTTTACGTGTCTGACATTGAAGAGGCTATTCCCGATACACATATGTATGTTCGGCGTACATGCAGAACCTGTCGTAATTTGAACTTGAGGCCTTTATGCTTCTGTACCCAAACTGGTGATCAGAGATACGATTTTATTCCTCAATAACCGGCCGTAGGCGCTTGAGTAATATCCTCTGGAAAATTTTGGATATAATTGGGAGAAGCGAAATGGGTCTATACGACTTCTTGTCACTTGGAGATTTCCTGGTTTTAGGACCATTATGACTTCTGCAACTTTCCATTGACTCGGGACGTATTCCAATTTAAGTGCAGCATTTATAATACAATAATACCGCGATGAAATCATATTTAATAGGCTTAATAACAGACTTAAAAAAAAGTATCACTGAATTCAAAAATTATTCTCTAGCTAAATACCTTTGTAATCTTACGGCTGACAAAGTCACGGACTACTCCCTTTGGAAGGCTGCTAAATGTTTGAAGAGACCTCAAGCACAAGATCCCCCATTGAAAACACCTGATGGGAAATGGATCGGCGATCCAAAAGAAAAGGTTAAACTATTTTGCCAGCACCTTTCAAATGTTTTCAAACCTTTTCCACCTGGTGTAGCAAACGAAATCTTGATTTCTATAACAGAATAGAAATTCCTTATGTTTCGTTAAGAGAGATCAAGACATGTATTCATAAACTAAATAATAGAAAATCACCAGGTTATGATCTTACTCGTATAACTGCTCAAATCTTGAAAGAAATGCCCTCCACTGCATTGTGGAAACTCAAGCGTATAATTAATGCTTGCTTTAAACAAAGGTATGTCCCACATCACTGGAAGATAGTATTGTTATAGGTAAACAAGGTAAGCCTATGTCAGAAATTACCTCATATAGGCCAATTTACCGATTTTATCGAAACTTTTCGAGAAACTCCTTTTTAAAAGACTAGACCAAATTATAGAACAAAGAAAGCTTATCCCCATCAATTCGGGTTTAGAAATAAACACTCGACTATAGACCAAGTGCATCGTATAACTAATGTTATAGAAAAGGCACTGGAAGAAAAACAAATTTGTTCTGCAATATTCTTAGACGTTGCACAGGCTTTTGATAAAGTTTGGCATAAGGGTTTAGAGTACAAACTTCATAGGAACCTACCGAGACAGTACTATGAGATACTTTTTTTTTATTGTTTATTTATCCACTTATACGCTAACACAATATATTGTTCCAATAAACTTAAAACTATACTATTATTATGCCTTAAAGTAACTGACCTGAAGGGTGCTCAATACTTATGTTATGGTTTTAAGAAAACTTAGTTCTAATGTTTTTCAAATTAATTATTATTATTATTATTATTATTATTATTATTATTATTATTATTTTTATTTCATTTAAAGGAAAAACGTGGGAAAACCTTTTCGAACGCATTATTTTATTTTTTAATAAAAAAAAAAACTAAAAACTACCTTAACCTAATTCCAGGGCCGAACCCTGATATGTGATCTGTGTCCCGCCACCTAAAAGACCAATCAAATGATAGTTAAACCATCCAATCGGTTACTCAGCGGCGTTTCAGAAATCACATATCAGGGTCCGGCCCTGCTTAACCTAGGTGCTAGCCTCAACCCAGTCGAGCCACCAATATCTCTCTCTGTTCAACCTGTTTACGTTTTCTGAATCCCGCTTAGGCATGCTTACGCAGTATCTCAAGTCAGCGTTTCCTTCTCCTGAGTCCAACGGCTCGTAGAGAATACGTTTACTATGAGATACTTAAATCTTATATATCAGACAGACTCTTTAGAGTTCGCTATGGTTCAGTGTACTCTGAACTTAAAGAAATACAAGCAGGTGTTCCACAGGGAAGTGTTCTAGGACCCACCCTATACTTATTATACACGAGTGATATACCACATGCGAGTGATACCATGTTAGCCACATTTGCAGACGACACTGCTCTTCTATCAACAGATGGATGTGTGGCTAAAGCAACAGAAAAGCTACAAAATTCAGTTAAAGCTACAAAACAGTTAAGATGCAGCGATGGCGAATTAACCCCTTTGTTGACCAAGCAATTAAAAAAGCAGTATAAGATTATTTTTTTTGATAATTTTTGATTTAAGAGTGTTATTAGAAGGAAAATTCTTTTTTTGATTTCTCAAGGACTCTCAAGGTCGATACTGATGGTGGTACTCAAAAGTACCGTTGGGCTATCGGAACACATTTTTTTGAGAAAATATATATATATTCTTTTGGTGACGAAGTTGTTATAAATTTAAAAAAATAGTTTTATTTGTTAATTGTGTTTAATTTATTATTATTTAAGCCTAACGTGCTGTCAAAAAATGCCGGTGAAATTGTTAAAAAGACCAATCCAAGTAAACATGCAACAGAAAACATGAAGATAATATGGTACTTAAAAGTACCATTGGTCGCAAGTAACAAAATATTTTCGTCTATAGGTTTTATTTGAACTTTAACATGGTGGTACTTTTAAGTACCGTCGGACGACAAAGGGTTAAACTCAAAGTCCACCCATATCAATTCTACAAATAAAAAAATAAAGAATGCTCCCGTGGTTATTAATAACCATGTAGTTCCTTACTCTAACACAGCTAAGTATCTGGGTATGATTCTGGATGCTAAACTGAAATGGAAGGAACATGTTAAAAAGAAAGTAGAAGACCTAAATATTAGATATAGAAAACTTTATTGGTTGTTAGGATATAACTCAGAACTGTCCATTGAGAATAAAATCCTATTATATAATCAGATACTAAAACCCGTTTGGACATATGGTATCCAATTATGGGGTTGTACAAAGAAAACGAATGTACAAATAATACAAACATTTCAAAATAAGGGCCTTCGGAGAATAGTGGTATATTAGAAATAGTGACTTGCATCGAGATTTGCAGATTGACCTCGTAACAGAAGTGATTAAGAAGTACGGAATGCGTCACAACGAGCGTTTGCAGATGCATATTAATCCTGAGATAGATGACGTTTTAAATGTATTCGTACGTTATAATAATCGTAGGTTAAAAAGAACCTAATTAACTTTTTTTTTTGACAATTATGAGAGCCATATTCAAATTATAATACCTTCTCAAAACCGACTTAACGTTGAAAACAAAATCTTTTATTGATCACTAGTTGATTGGTCTTGATCAGGGAGGTGTTTTTAATGCGGTTAGAGTCCCACACTACTTTGGGTTTTTTAACCCCACTGTGTCTTTCAAGATTTTCACCTTCATTAAAAAAAAAAAGCATTTATAATATAGAAAAGCTTAATTAATGCTTTTCTAGGCAACATTTTTAGAACTTCTCTGGTTATTAAGTCGTAACCAGGCGCTTTCTTAGGTTATAATTTCTTTATTTCTTTTTTGAGTTGTTGTTGTGTCATTGCCAGGCGTTATTTTCGATGCATTAATATTATCAATAAGCGCTTGATCATTGAACGGCTTAAAAGTCACTTCTAGATGGGCGGTAAAAATGTCTGCTTTCTCTTCGCCTCCCTTCGCCCATTCGTCATGGTTTTTTTTTTTTTTTTTTGATTCGTCCCTCAGAGATTTTAGGTCTTTTAGTGCCTTTTACAGCTTTTCAAATCGAATAATTGAATTCTTTTTCCGCTGTCAAGCTTCCGAGATAAGTACCTGTTGCAATGATTTTAAAATTCCTAACAGTCTATTTCAGTAGGTTACACAAGTGAATCAAGTATGCTCTCTGCTGTGGAGCACGACTTTGTTGCCATTTTTTACGAGTTTTTCTTTTCTCTTTTCTCATTTCTTTTATATCAGATGGATATTATAGGCCGGAATTTGTGGGTTTTTTTTCTTTGATAGGGAGTATTATTCCACGCAGCACACTGCACTATTTCAACGAGGCGACCAACTTCGACATCAACTTCTTAGGGCGTTTTAAGTGGTACACTCAGTGCAATATTTTCTTGAATTTTTTTCTTGAAAACTCAAGTCTTGCTGGTCAGTTAGTCTTGCTGGTTTTTGTTTTTTAATTAGGGTTTCGCTCATTGTCATGAATGAATGGACAGAGGAAAGATCAAAGCTTTTTTAATATTTTATGAAATTATTAGATATTCCTTGGTATTTTCGTGATATCAGCCCGTCAATATATCGGTTTTTTAAATGAAATTCATAACTGGACTCCATACCTGCTTCATAGAGCATTCTAACTTTTATGTGACATGCATCTTGAACCCCAGGAGGTGTGTTTCGCTTTTAAATCGCCGCCAATCAACCTGACTCTGACAAATATGTTTTTTTTGTCTGTCTCCTAGTTTGCTTAGATCATGTACTGATATTCAATTCGGTTAAAGGCATATGTATATTCGCAATTACTCTACCTAAGATACGAATTAACAAAAATAATAATTTAAAATTGTGCTAGAATGCTATCGGAAATAAAATACAACCAACCTCATATATATCAATCATTTCGTACACATAAACCCTCTGCTTCCGCACTTTTAGTCATGACATCCAAAAACCGGACACCGTCAGCCATTAATTAACTCACATCACCAAAAGGAAATCCTACCTACAATCAGGCGGAAGGCCAAACAAAAAAAAAAAAGTTAGCTGGAAAATCTTCCAGGCCATTAATTTTCGTCCAAAGCAATTGCGGTCCAGCTTCATGGTGTGATTTGAGGGCGTCGAAGCTAGCCAACATACGTATTCGAATTTTTTTCCCCCCTATGTTGTTTTCGCCTCCAGTGGTTGCCAGTTTTTTAAGGTTATTTTGGGGGAGATTTTAGGTTAGACACATTCCATTCGAAGTATACTCACTGCCATCACAGCAGCGATAAGAGTTCACCAAAAACCTAATGAACTGATGATTTCTTTTGTTGATGAGATTCTTGTTAGTTTGCTTGTGCCAACAAACAAAGTTTCATCGTTTGGAGTGTGGGAGTGTCCGTGTGTAAGATAGCTGCTTCCTCCCAATCAAAAAAAAAAGAAGACAGATCGAAGCGCAAAGATGAGTACCTACAACAACTGCCAAGGGGCAGTGCGAACATACGATGGTGATTTTCAAGACGGAAAGCACCAGTCCGATATACGAGATTCCTAACCAGAGGAGACTAACACCATCGTTTAGTACTAATGGCAAAAAGTGGACAATCGGGACAAGAATCCTGCCACGAAAGGGGAAAGATGTGGAAAAACGAGTGAAAAGTAATGAAAACTTGGCAGTGTTCTCTATGGATTTCCAAGGTTTTTTTTGTTTTTGCCTGGAATGCGATAAAAACTTGAAATGGTGAGCCCCAAAGCTGAGTATGCGAGGTGGATCGGATTTTTTTTCCATTCCGTTCAGTAGTCGATGGTTTTTCGAACTCACCCACCCACTGATATTGAATAGAAGATGATGACGGCGAAAGTGTCAGAGTATGAGAGTGTGTACGACTGCGAGGTTTTCCTTCCTTGGCTTGCACTGCAATTCAACTGTAAAACGTTTGCGATTACAAATAAATTATCTCTAATGGTATTTTTTGTACCTAGACTATGGTGTGGTCGGAGAGGATCGACAAGTAAAATGCTCTAAGGATTCCGTGACACTGAAAAACGGAAATAATGGTCGACAAGTGCCGAACCAGTGCGAAGAAATTAAAGAAAATTTAATGTTTATGTCCTCAAGTACGAGTAGTGGCACTTACCATTGCCATTTTTATCTTCGGAAGATATTGCTAATGTTCGACTTTAAAACAATTTTGTTTGAATAAGACGTTGGAGTTTTATAGAAATTTAAAAATCAAAATAGTTGTGGTGCAATCAGCTTTTTTTTTATCTAAATTTCTGACCGGGCGACCGGGTTCCTGTAAACCAACTCCAAAGTCAGATGCTGACTAGTGCACCCCACATTATACGCAAGCTTTTTGAGATGAGTATGTAGAATTTTGCCCAATTAGTATTTTAGATAAGGTTAGGCTAAGTAGTGAAGCTAAAGTTTTAAAGTGGACTAGGCATCATAATGGGCCCATCGCGATTCCCGGAGAATCTTAATAAAAGGCACAGAAAGCTAAACACTTTCCTCCAACCACTTAATTCTAGTAATTTTCTATCCAAATTTCCCACAACTTAGCTATTGCTCTGAATCATGTTAAGATATTCATAATATACCCTTCCCAACAAAAAACATTGTTTAGTGTTATAACTTCGTGTTTCCTCTCTATGGCTGCCCAATAGACCTTGATTCGTACCATGCTGGTAAAGACTACAGGAATTAAAAAAAACGTGAACACTTAGAAACAACAACCAACCATGAATGGTCACAATTCAGCCAAAAATGTGCCGAAAAGTCATCCAAAATTACCTCACAAGAATCAAAGTTTGCAAAAACTCCCGTGACGGCCATTTAACCGATGTTGTATTCCAATATATAATGGTATAGTTCATAATTTAAAACAGTAAATAGATTTCATTGAAATCTTTAATATTTTTATTCTGGCATGTGTCGGAGATTCGAACCCACAATCTCGTGGGTAAGAATAATTGGTACATCGTTTTCGCCTCCTTGGTAATGGCGGTAGCGGACACCTTGGTTATTGGAAATATGCATTAACAGAGTTTGCTTATTACTTTTATTTCTTCCTGCAGGGCGGATTTGAACCTAATGTTGCATTAGCTAGAACGCGCAGAGTTATAACACCACAATGTACTCATGATCCACCCAAAAGGTTGGTATGTCCATAACTTGTCGGGCCATAACTTCAAAGCTTATTGTAAGTAGTGGGTTATTTAAATAAATCGAATGTACTGCACCGTTCCACTTCGCTGCTCCGCTCGCTTCCATTCGTTAGATTACGGGTCATAATTCCAGTGAGAAAGCCATAAGTCTAAAGAATTTGCATTTGAACTTAAAGGTCTCATAGACTGGTGCAATATATTATTGCTCGGAGGCTGGTAACCCTGGCTGTGAATACAAACGGATTGTTAACAGAGGAAAACAAAAAGAGGAAATTCATAACTATTAACGATTGACTAAAATTGAGAGTGATACTAATCAAAAGTGCTATTAAAGAAATAGTACAGCAAATCAAGTGCACCAGTTTTATCTAGTATTTTGAGTGGAAAGTGATTTTAGTGTTACTTGGAATTGTCTTTGTGCCGTTTGACAACCAAAGGTCATGTAGTAAGTACAAAAGTGGTTCGATATAAAATATCGACAGACAATAACATGGTTGGAGGATCAAATAAAAAATAAAAATATAATTTTTAAAGGAATTGATGTGCAAAGCTCGGCTCCCGAAGAGGTTAAGAGAATCTGCGACCAAGTAATTAATGTGCGCTCAACCAAAAAATAATAATAAAAGAGATGGAAAGATGACAGTGATTGCTGAATTCGAAACGACAGAAATTGTTGATGGAGTTTTTAAACGCTCTAGAAACCTCTCCGGAACGACAATTTTTCTTGAGAGAGACCTTAGTTCAAAAAAGCAAAGTCATAAAAAGGCAATGTTGCAGCTAAGAAGAACTATCTTAGACAAAAGCCAAAAACACAGAGTAAGTGTGCTTAATGAAAGAATGCGAATCGGTGCCAAATGGTTCAAATGGAACAATAAGAATGAGCTTGTATGTGGAGCATTAAAAGGAGTAGATGTTATCAAAGCGATTTATAACGAGTCCGTAATTTGCAATTTTAGCACTCTCATCGAGAAAGCACACCAAAAAAAATAAAAACCATCTGTCGATTTAATCAATCGCATGAAATGTTGATGTGGGTCGGAAAGTTTAATATAGAACGAGGCAATACTCGTATGGTCGGATCACCTGCCAATAAAACTGAGCATTCAGCGAAACACTGCAGCTACTGCGAACAGCACTAACAATCTCTTACCAAAGCTAAAATGGAAAGAAACCGGAAGGGCAGAATATCGAAATCAACTTAACTCTAATCTGCAAAATGTCAAGCTTCCGAAAGATAAATTCGAGGTAGCCGATCTCACTGATATAATTAAGGAGTCAGCGAGTCTACAAAGTAGTAACATAAAAACCTACAATCCAAAAAATAAGTGTTACAATCCCCAGTGCGAAGTGGCGAGGAAAAGGCCTTCAATTTATTAAACTCGTTTCGAAAAACAGAAAATCCAGAGGTAAAACTTATCTATGTGAGATCCCAAAAAGTATGTAAGGCAGTTTGTAAAAACAGCATACCAACAAATAGACTTTAAAATTAATACAGTCAAAGATAACAAAGATTGGTGGCATCTAGTAAAGGAAATAAGAAATCAAGAGCAATATGTGTTTCCTGATATAAGTGCTTTGAAATTTAAAATGTACTACAGAAATCTTCTCAATCCAAGTCAAAAATTGAGTTATTATATCTGTGCTGTATGCTGACGATATGGTGATCCTAGCAGATGATATTGAAATCATGCAACAGATGATAGTCCGCTTTGAAGTATACTGCGAGAAATGGAGTTTGGAAGAAAATCGGAAATCATGGTTTTCCCAAATAGTGGCAGGCTATCAAACCAGGAAAAGTGGAAAGAAATTCGAATAGCTATCTTGGTGTACTTCTCACTCCAAAAATGGGTTTTGTAAGACATGTAAAACAAAAAATAGTAAATAGAATATAACTCTCAGTGCAAAGTGGAAACTATTTCTGGTTGTCTGCAGAGCTATCCAAACTTATAGTGCTTAAGTCTGGGGCTTTGGAATGTTTGAAGAAGTTGATAAGCTACAACGCTATTTTTTGAAGAGAATTTTGAAACTACCATCGGGCACTCCAAACTACACCTTGCCGATTGAGACCGGAGCGGAAGATGGGCATTTCTATACATTGGACCTACATCTAAGATTTGTTAAGAAAACAATGTTCGAATACAATGATACCAGACTACCACATAAACTTACCAAAATTCTTTTGGAAAAACAACTATTTTGGGTTGAAGCGATAAACAATTTCGGAAATAAGTTTGGTCTACACTGGGATCAGAACTTGCAACGAGAAACATTAAAAACTTGCAGCTTCTAGATCCACTGAAAGCAGATAAGCGCCAAGAAAGTGAACGGAGAGCGACGGTAAGTAGCACAAGAATTTAAAAGTTTCTGGACTACTCGAAAGGCCAACTTTATCTTATTGATGAATTTAATATTTACGAAATTATGTGGATCTTTAAAGCTTGATGCGATCGAATCCTTCTTAATGCAAATTTGGAGGCAATGGTTCAACTATATGCAACATGTGTAATATGAGAGAAGAGGAAAACATCTATCACTTTATAGGCAGATGCCCCGTATTAAGCGAGTTTAGAGTGAGATACTTTGAAAAGGGAATTTTGAATGAAAGCGAACTCATTACTGTACTCAATGGAGAAAACATTATCGATTGGAACAGACTGGTCAACTATATTACTGTGGCCATATCCTACAGAAAATAACTTATAGCTGAATTCAATTAGAAGCATCTTTTATTCCATAAATGTCTCTTCTTTTTACATAATACTTTGAAAAGCAAAATACAAATTGATAATAAGTAAAATTCATTATTAATTGTAATTTAACTCGGCAGACGGCTCTTTATTGTCATTGTCGTAAATTTTAATGTTGAACAAAAATTATGTACTCTAATTTCTATACTCGTATAGATTTAAAAGTTGAAAATAAAGAATATTTTACATACGAGTACATATTATTGCTCGGTAATTCACCAATGGTCTTTCTATGTGTACACATGGTTTGTGTTCACATCGTTATTATCGCAGGAAGTTCAAAGCGGCTATACATACACATACCCTGATTGTGTACACATTATAAAACCATTGTAAAATTATTGCGCGACAACATGTCGAGTCAATAAAGCATCTTGCCTACCTGTGGGAGCCTCTATTAGGCCGGTCATAAATCCACAATCAAATAGTGAAATTACCACCCAGCTGAGACGCTCAAAAGTTCATTATGGACACCTCAAGACCCTTATGTTTCTTAATCGGTTATATGTCCAAAACTAAGGCCCCACTCGAAAATCACCATTATCTTATTTCCGTCTTAGAATTGTCAATAGATTCACCACTAGCCACGGTGTTATGCCATTTGATTCATATTTGATGTTTTGATGAACCGACTTCTGAGCAGGTTTTTATGACAATTATTAAAATGACTGGCGCATAAATCGTACAATAGAAATCATAATGCATCTTTCGAACATAAATTGCAAAATCCATATCACAGATAAGATCAAATTGCACTATTAGTTCGTCAAATAAGAAGAACTGCGATAACTTCAGTTCTGATTTAAACTTTCCTTCCTCCTTATGGGTTAAAATGCGAACAAAATATCTACATTTTTCATATTTAACCCTTGAAGAAATTCGTTTTGTTATTCCATTTTACTTTTGAATATTATTTTTCCTCAATTGTTCCTACTCATCTTTTTTTGCTTATCCTGCAGACAGGATGACGAATGCATCCGGCGGAAGAAACATTACACAGTGTACAATCCACGGGAATAATATAAAACAAAATGAGAAGCAACAAGAAAAAAAAGAGAATTTAACTGAAATCATAACGAATGATACTGAGGACGAAATTTATTATAATTCATCTCCTGGTGCCATCAACCGATGCGGATGTATTCTTTCTGCAATTTCAACATCCGAAGTGATCTCATAAAAAGTATGTTTCATATTCTTCTTCTTTGGTTTCTATATATATATTTTTTTATATATTTACATATACATTTTTTTTTTCTTTGCGCAAAAGAAAAACGTTCTCAATCATTTTTCATTGAAGAAAAGTAAAATATTTGCATTGAGGACAATCCTTGAGACCGATTGTAATCATACTTGGTTAAGGTAACGAGTTTTGAAATTACAAATGAGACTGTGGTAACTCGTATATCAGGGATTTCAGGAGATATTTTTTAACAAAACTTTTCGAGTGAAGTAAATTTTCAAGAAGGAATCTTATAGTCTTTGTGTGAGAGGGGAGGAGTAAGTAAATAAAATATATTCAGCTAGGTAAATAACAGGACGCTGTTTCTCACTTCATTTTTATTGACCTATGAAAACTTAATGAGTGCATAAATATACATATGCACATTAAATCAATTCACAGATCCAAATTTGGGCTATTTATGTAGGTATGCTCTGTGAAAGTCGGAGCATGGTGTTATGACAGCGAAAGGAACTCAGTCGGTACTTTTCATGCATAATGGTAGCGATTTCAAATTTAAAAAAGCAAGCCGTTGTGACTAAGGCAACATCCCTTGTCATCTTTGCCATTTTGACATAGTTCATGTCATTGGTGAGATACTTTGTTGGTGACATGAGTTTAAAATCAAATTAGGCTGACATTGACAGAATATCTAAGTGACATAATTGTACCTGTGTTTAAAAAAAATAAATAAATCAAGTTTGCTTCCCAAAAACTCGAATAAAATTCATACTTGACTTGCCTGAATAGCTGCACAGTTTAATACAAAATACGCAGCTCGAAGTACATTTTGGAGTCTCCAAAAAAACTACTTCCAAAATTCAGCTAAAATGAAGGTAGAGAGTATCACACAATCCGTTACGGGGGAATTGACTTGTTTACTTTGTCATCGCTGTTTTCTTATTTATCTTACGGATCCTGTTTTATTATCTTGCACATTCGAGTACATATAAGCGTACCTTTAATGTCACTAGGGATGAAATACCATGATTCTAAAACACATCAAAAGTAATTTCAAAATATGCAGGTACATATACATATGTATGTACATTTGAAGGCCTGAAATGCCTTTGAACTCCATTGCTTGACAACCTTGCCAGACAATTGAATTTATCATTTTTATTTTATCTTTGACGAAAAAGTTAATACAGCTTTGGGAATATTCTTCCGAAAAACCTTGATCAGTTCCAGAACATGTCGCTCCTAAAAAGTGTATTTCTCCCTGGCGAAATCACATCGTAAAACCGAAAGACAAAGATAAATTTGATGTTCTATGTTTACAGATACAATTCAAGTTGCAGTATACATTTCCTCAGGTGTACTCGCTTACCAAATACAACAATTGGAATAAGTACTAAATTTCTTGAAGCTACCGCAATACCAACCAACCAACCCCTGTCAGTAACACCATCTGATTTTACCCCTATTCGCACACCGATTGAACAGATTGGACTCCTTTGCCGGGAATCACGATAGCCAATAATTGTTATTGGCAGACTTGAGAACACACTTGTGCTCGACAAAGCATTTAGAAGGGGGACACCTGCGTTTGATTACATAAACGTACCGAGAGGAAACAAAGGCTGTACGAGTATTGTAACAACGGTGACAAGTACCTGAAATTGTATTCCCACTCTTTTCCAATCATTTTCATTTCCACCCCTTGGTGACGGTGTTGTTTTTTTTTTTAGCTCGACTTGCACGAGAAAAGTCTATCACATGGATTAGAAACCAAACGATCCTTAAAACGATTTGACTTAGTACAGAAAGGTATTCAACTGGCGTAGGCATAGAATTCGCTAAAGGATTTCAACCGTACTCTCATTCAACTGCTGAACCGTATCCTTTGTTGTTGCAAATGACATGGTCCTTGGCAGCCGCTGCTTGTATTATATTCATAATAGGCAATGTTTTGCTTTTCGATTTCGTCTACGTTGTCTTCTATTATTTCAAACAGGTTGAATGTTTACGAAATGTATAGGGGGGGATGTAAATGGTTTCGCTTTTAGCGCTGAAATACGTCTTGTTGTATGCGCTATTTTATCATAAACCCTTCGTCGAATGATAATCGAAGGCAACCTTTACCTGCAAGGGAATTTGTATTGTTTCATTCGTGAGAAAGGTTGTGTGGTGTGGATATTTAATTGTACTTTCAGTTTTGAACTGAATGTGTAATCAGTACAGAAGTACATTTAGTTTTACGAGTAGCTATCTGCAAAAACTTCTATCAGAATTCTTTGGTTGAACTGTAGCATATATGTATATGTTGTCCCGCCTGACTGTCTGTTCAATACCACTACATATTCTGCCAGCTCCTACTTCTAGCTTGCTTTAAAGGTCATAGCGATAGTCAGAAGATGGTTTTTGGTCACTCTCGACGCGAGTGTGGCCTTTTTACAGACATACAGCTAATCTGCAAAGATTCAAACTCATAACGCATCATCACCTCCCTCTCTTTTATTTTCTCTTCGACATCTACCCTTTTATTTCATTCCAAATATAATTGATAATTCTTGAGTAAGAATGGAGATTTCAACTATGTCTCGAATTGTGATCCTTCAAGTTCCAGATATAAAACCTGAAGAAGATTTGTTTGACCATTTAGGCTGCAGTCAACCATACATGCACACAAACCAACAGAATTATCTGTCGACTTCCAGTTTGTTGCATTTCTCTATTATAGTAGTCAAGTTTGATCAAAAATCTGAACATCAAAAGTTTGCATGAAACCAATACTTGTTCTATCGGTGCAAAAAAAAAGCAAGTGTAGTTTTACCTCAACAGCTTATCAAATTAACATTTTCCTGCCATTCCTTGCAAGTTCATTCGTAAAATATTTTCCTGTAATATATGTATATAAGTATAACCAGGTACCCGAAGTAGTCTAATACGGTTCTGTTTGCATAATATGATACCTTTAGAATTGTGCTGCAATTCCCGGATATTTCAGATTCGGTGATTAATCCCAGGTAATAGCAGGCTTCGATAATCTTTATGACTGGATCCGCAGAGTATACTCCAGAGCCTGTTCTATCAGTTGATTTAGAGCCACCTGTACTTTTGAAATTGAATTTTTGTTTCTTTTTAAAGGGCAAGTAGGTATTGTTTTCGTGAAATTGTTTGATCTGGAGATTAATATTGTACCTATACCTAGAATTATTATTACAGAGTAGTCTAACCCGGTGAACGGATAATCATCAAACTTCATGTCTCTATAAACGGATTAGAAATGACTGCAATGTCTTATCAAACATGCTATATTTCTGAAGGATAAAAAGGGTTAGGTAAATAACTCTGCAGTGTCCCAAAGGAAGTAAATCCTGCTGGTCTATCGTGAAAAAAATAAAAGGCTCCACCTCGTCCCCCATCACAGCTTCTGTTTTCGATGAAACAAATATAACGGATTCTAAAGAGAAAGCCAATCTATTAGCTGCAATATTTGCAGCAAATTCTACCTTTGAGTACTCACGCTCTCCACCTATGCTGGTTCGGTTCAATATTCTTTAGGATAAATATTTGTTTCAAGCCGTTTAGTAGGTCGAGTCTTTAAAGATCTCAATCGAAACAAATCTTGAGGTCCAGATGAGAGCTCTCCTCCTGACCAAACCGCTACGTAAGCTCTTTCACTGGCTCTTTTGGTATCTTTCCGGATATGTATCAGTGTCCAATTCATTCCTCCTGAGCCCCCACTACATGCTTAAGTTTACTCGATTGATCGGTGATCAGTCAACTTATTTGCAAATTTCCTAGCTCGAACATCGCCAAAATGTTGGACCTTTAGCGCTCCTGTACCGATACTTCTACTACAAGTGTTCTAATGAAATCTATAGTTGTATATCTGCAGTCCGTACACAAGTGCGGCATCTTCTGCATACCCTTGTAATCGTATCTTAATGCCTGCTTTTGAGCGTATAGTGAAATTCAGAAGATCGTTTTTTAACCACTCAACACGAATGTGGAATGATTGACCCTCCTCAATATTTCCAGACACCTACATTTTGCGGAGATTCAAAATTATCGCGCATCGTCACCTCTCTCTTTCTTTCCCTGTACAGTGTTTAACTCTCCCTGTACCATTTCCTTTCATTCCATCAATGGCTTTTCTTAACTTTAAACGACGCAGTCTTAAGACGTGCAGGACATTTAAAAATAAAAAAAAAAGTTTGTAAAGCCCTTCTTCACATGTAGAATTTAATCGTCAAACCAACATATCCATCGCCTCTTCAATATCAAATCACACTTCTTGAAAAATGAACAATAGCTCCCTTCGGTGGAATGTATCTTCCTTTCAGGTGCACTAAAAAGTTTTAATCAAAGTTTATTGGATTCTGTGAGCCTCTAATATAATTTTGGTTTGCGGTACCAGTCCTTCATTCAGAATTATTACTTGCTCCTGCAAGTATTGTTTTCGTGAAAATTTTGGAATTCGAGGATTTGATCAAATTTTGGTATTGCTATTACATATATTATAACTTGAAAAAAATATGTAGGTATCGCAATTCTCTCTGTCTGTCTGTCTGCACCTCGGACTGCAGTCTAAACGGCTGGACCGATTTACATCAAAGTTCATATCTGGGCTAATGTCCAATTGCAATTTTCTCGATACGTAACAACTCCCTCCGCTGCGCTGGACACAATCCTCCACATGCTTACTGTTGATACTTGTGGGAGGAAAATGTCAGCTAAAGCAGCATTGAGGCTTAGGGAATCCTCACGGTTGGCTAACGCCAATTCGGGGCAATCCAGAATCATGAACGGCAAAAAAAGTATTCCTAGCAAGACAGACTCACATCGACTATAATGTTACTTTCAAGACCAGAATTAGTAGCAGGAGCGTTAAGTTAATTATGCTAATTTTAAGCGATTTTGTCTAGCATTTAAGTTGTAATTGAATTGGGTTAATAAAAATGCATTTGAAATGAAAAAATTATGAATGTTTGAGCAAAATTTAATGAAATGTATTATATACAATATATATATACCCTTCTTAAAGAAGAAAATATGCAAAGATCATTTCACAAAACTATTGTTCCATGTTTTTTTTTTTTTTACAATATGTATGTTTATATGTTAACATTTTTTTTTTCCATTTCATTTGTTTTGCGTTTATATTCAAAGAAAATAAAAACCTACACACACTTCTCTGCTGCATAATTCTTCCACTTCAATCAGGCATTCAACCGTCATCTCTCCCACGTAATTACAGAAATAGTTTTCCACAAGCCATACTTCTACAACAAGGGATTAGGGGTTGGAGGTTGCACTGGCGGTTGAGTCGTCTTTTTCTCATTTTCTATTAACATTTCCCTCCATACTACCGACCGGTAATGTTGCTGAGATACAATGCGAACATCCATCTTGAATTTTTAATTATTCTAAAAGCAACAACCTGAGACCAATGAGATTACTCACAATGTCTTTTGTGGCAGCGACAAGGATTTTTCCCTTGTTTTTCTTGTTCATTTAGGTTATGGATGTTCTACTTCGAAATGGAGGAACAGTGTTTTTCTTTTTCGAATGAGTGTTTTGAAACTAAATACGGTTGGAAAAAGGGACATTTAACGCAATGACATTGTATGGCTATGTATACGTATAGTGGTTCTGTTAGGGAGATGTCTTAGATTTAAATCTATAATAATTACCTCTCTTCTCTTTTCAATTTTTTCTATGAATAAATAGTACGATAGAGAGAGTCTTTCATTATTATAATAAAATGTAAACATCTTTTGAAAGTATTTTAAACTAATCGCCAGAGGATATTGGTTTATGGAACTTGTTTTGAATTGCTAGTTACAGAATATGTATATGTACATATATATATATATTTTTTTATATAATTTGCGCACTCCAAAGGGGATAAGAATACCCTTAAATTATTTCAGGGCACGGGCGCTGTAGACAGTCAGAGTGAAAGAAAGATTGGTGTACTAGCATATCCTGTCAAACCAATTTTGCAGTATATTTTCGATGGTTCGTGGTTCCATTTCACGAATCGCACGATCAATATTATGCTTAAGTATCTGAATCATTTCTGGATTGTCAGCATAACATCGATCTTTAACTGCACCCCACAAAAAGTAAGTCCAAAGTCGTCAAATTGCAGTTCCGCGGAGGCTGAGCAACATCACCAAAATGGCTGATTATTGAATTTAGTGCGCAAAAAAGCGGCTTTTGTGGTACGTAGCTCCATCTTGTCAATTTCTTGCCAAAAAAATCAGTTGTTATGCCTCTGTAATGCTCTCTGTTGACCGTAACATTGTTGCAATTTTCAACTTCGAAGAAAAATGGGCCAATAATGCCACCTAGTTTAGGCGCACACTTTGGGCAACAGCAGTAAGTCGATTAATTTCATACAACGGAGATATGATACTGTGTTCCGTCAATTTTTTGAGCCCGAAAGAGCTGTCAGTGTCAAAATAATGGGTACGAGTAATTTCAAAAGAAAACAGCAGGGGCGTGTACTAGAAAACTACAAGTCTTGTACAACAAGCGAATTTTAATAAATAATAAAGCTTTGTATACTACAAAGCTACAAGTAAACTTGACACTTAACAATTGTACAAGCAAATTTAACAAGTGGGAAATTTGCTATTTCCCCACATTCTGTACCACAAAGCTACAAGTGTAGACAAAACTTAACAAATCATTGTTAAATAGACGGAAAAACTTAACGTGCGAATTGAAAATTGTTAAGTCGTTACAGGTCAGGTTTTAAGAGGTTTCAAATAGAAATTCAAATGTTTTGTCTTTATATGACAGTACGCAAATTACTTCGGTTTTATTGATGCACCAATTTTGAAAATAAACCCTAATTTTCACTTGCAAATCCAAGCGTGAGAGAGAGGTATGTGCTGCATTAGTACTGGGAACAATTTGTTTTGACTTTAGTCAAAACAGTTTACAGTTTATTTATACAGGGTTCTCTTTCATTATAGGGTTCTCTTGTGACATTACAACTGTGACAGTGTTGGTGTGTCATACCTAGTTTGACTGTGTGGGCCAATGACCCGTAGTGATCACTGTTAATCTAGCGATGTCTTTACGCGTTCTATTTAGGAAGTCGGTTGTGTTAATTTAGTTGCAGTTTGGTCACATCCTTCTGGATATGACACAGTTTGTTAGGACTAGGCCCTAGTCCATCTGAGGTTGGCCAGTTCATCAGCATGTTCGTTTCTATACACGTTACTATGCCCTGGAACCCAGATCAGGGTTATATTGAATTGTTCATCTAGCGAGGCTAGCTCATTTCGGCATTCTAACACTAGTTTAGAGGATATAGTGACCGAGGCGTTATATTAGTGTGTAATTTGATTTGGCGACAGGCTTCGTGGATAGAGAATAGTGCCGCCTGGAAAACACTGGCATTATTTGGAAGTCTATACGATTTTAAGACGTTTAATGATTCAGAAAACACACCTGCGCTGACTCCGGAGTCCATATTTGTTACGTCAAAATCCTTAATCACCTGCTTATCTTGCCATTCTGATCTTGTGGGGAATTGTACGTCGAAACATTTTGTGAATTTCATTTGGGTATAATGTAATCTGTTGAGGGCGATGCGAGTTCTCTCGGTAGAGCGTTTCCAGTATGCCCGTTGGGTTTCGCAGTCCAGCACCCAGACTCTCTGAGTCTGATCGCGCTATGTGCTTTAATGCTTGTTATGTGTAGAGGTAAAAGATGCTGAAAGACTGTTAGAGCATCTGACGGGGTAGATCATCGAGCACCTGTGGTGCTTATGCATGCTGCTCTTTGTACCTTGTTAAGTTTAGTTATATTATACGACTTTCTTATTAACTGATATATGAGAATTGGTAGTACCATGGCTATGTACATCCATAGGATTAATTTTGATTACAGGCCCCATTTTTTGCCGAATGTTTTGTTACAGGCGTAGAAGGCTATACATGGCTTATTTACTAGTTCTATATTTAGCTTCTAGTTGAGTTTATGATCTAGGATAACACCTAAATACCTAGCACTGGATGACAGGGAGAGTGGTTGACCATTTAGCCGTTGACGAGCTAAGTCAGGTATTTTGGTTTTAGGGGTGAAGAGCTCGGTTCAGTTTTGCTCAAGCTAACACCAAGAAAATACTTTTTGACCCAAGTGCTCATCTTACAGAGCATTTTCCATGATTTCATTTATAACAGAGGGAAACACTCCTGACACTATGATATCACTATGTCGTCCGCATATCCCACTACCTTGATTCTTTCTTTGTCTAATGCTTTTAAGGATTTTATTCATGACTATAAGCCATAGTAGAGGTGAAATAACACCGCCTAGAGGTGTTCCTCTGTTTGCAAATTTGGTTATATTGCTGTGTTGTCTGAATAATTCTAGTGCTAAGCATAGAAACAATCCAATTACTTAGTTAGCTCTCTATTCCCAGCTCCGTAATTCACTTTTGAATTGCTTTATTGTATACATTATTGAAAGCGCCTTCAAAGTCTAGAAAGGTAGCTAAAGTGTATTTTTTGCAGTGTATACTCCGTAGATGGTTGTCCAGGAGCCGCTCGAGAGGCTTCAGTACAGAGGAAGTTAGGCTGATTGGTCTGAAATCTTTCGAGTTTTTATAACCGAGTCTACCTGCTATTGGAATGAAAACCACTCTCACTCGTCTTCATACGTGGTTATTTAATAAACAGGTCCTGAAAATCAGTTTGATACATGGAATTGCTAAGTCTTGCTACTTTTGCAGTATAATAGACAGAATAGCATCCAGACCCGGCGATTTATAAGGAGCAAAACTATATAAAGCCCAGGCGCTGAGAGCTGGTAGGCTGTGTTCTGTTAGTTCTAAAGATTCTGCTGTTGACTTAGTCCATTCCCCTCTACTTTCCTCAGGGGGGATGGATTATTGGAGTGTTCTTTCGATAATATTTTACTGAGTCTTGCAGAGTCCACGGAGGTCTAAATAGATTGGCAGTATTCTGTCCATGACTGTTTCTTAGCCACTCAGACAGATTGTTTGTATAATCTAAAGCAGTCATTATAAGGCTGCCAGTATTTATACCTGTGGCAGATATTGAAGGTCTCTCTAATTAACTTCCTATGATTAGAGAGTTTCTCATTCCACCAAGCAGGGAATGTTTTTTTTACTATATTTGTTTGGATACAAGACTTTATACGCTGTGTTAAAAGCTTTTTCGAAAGTCTTTACTTTTGTATCGAGTTCTGTGATTAAGGTGATTTTCGGGTTGGAGATTTTACGGAGCTTTGAACTAAGGATTTGTCCAAACTGTGCCCAGTCAATTCTTTTGGAGTTTCTGAAAGGATTAGGAGTCTCGATCTCGAGATCTACATTGAAGAGGATCCAACTATGGGCTGAGAAGGACTTCAGATTGGATACTCTCCAATTCAACTTTCATATTATTGTTGTTGATAGAAAGTGTGACATTAATAACATCTTTCCAACCCTTAAAGTTATCCATACACAGAAATATAATTGTCGGGGTGTTACCTTTGTTGCAAATCGAGAGGTTTTCAATATATAGTCAAACAAAAACTCATGTCGGTCATTGTTTTCCGAGCTGCCCCATACCATATGTCTGGCGTTTGCATCGCAGCCCATCAGCAGGTAGGCATTTGTTGTTGAGATGGTGGTTATCATGTCATGGACTTCGTCGCTTGTCGGCCTTGTGCCATGTAGACGGATGCGATTAGATGCTCCGTGCTATCTAAGTTCCCTATTTTAACGATTGTTAAATAAGACGAGCTCAAATTTAGACATGTAGAACCTTTGGGAGCCATAGCTCAGTGGTTAAGTGCGCGATCACTAAGCGAGAGCTTTACGGTTCGAATTCAAGAAAAACCAAAAAAAAAATTTGTTCTCACGGTCCCACCTCTCGCGAACGTCTGATAAATATCCGAGAGTAAAATTGTCATGAAAAGTTTCTCTCAATCCGGAAAAAAATTACCTTCAGAAATGGCATAAAACTATAGGTCCCAGCTATTCGTTAGGCGCACAGCACGAGTGGCTACGAGAAACTAGGCAAGGCGCTGCATTGGGCTGTAGCGGCAAAATATTTGCTTATTGATTTTTAAAAGCTTTGATATGTTTTTTTTGGCTAGTATGCAAGTCCTTAGTTTACCGTAATTGATGTTATTGTGGTTGTAGTACAGGCTGTATTGGTTGTCATTTAAGCGATTTATGTTAGGGCCATTAACCCAAGATTCTTGGATAATGCTGATGTCAGTGTTTTATTCTGTCGTTGTCGACTTCATCTAAGTCGTCGTAAGGGCCTGTAATTGAACAATTGAGAAGTTAAGAATCCTATACAATGCTCTTTGGCCTTAGCTAACCCCATCTTGACATGGCACAAGACTAATGTGGGGGTTATTTCCGGCCTCTAGCCCTCTAAGAGATCGCATTATATGCATGTATTTATGCATGCATGTATGTATGTACGAGGGTAATGATTTGGTAGATATATTTACATATATATATTCAATAGCAGCAATTGTCTGTCAGCACTGTAGCCCAGTGGCAGACAAAACGGTGTTTTAAGCATTAATTTTAGTGCCTTAAAAATCATTTATGCACATAAAAAACTATTTTAAAGCTTGTACTATTGTTTGGTGCTCAAAAAATATTTTAGTTCTAAAATTCTATGTATATTTCGAATGCCACCTTGTCAAGATTATCAGGTTTTCTTAACACAAGGACTTCATAATTCCGGGACCCCTTGTTTTTATTTCGATGTGACATATATTATAGATGTACTGTTGTGGAAATACAAAAGAGCAGTGGAAGAACGCACCCAGCTGAACCTAGTAAAAATTTTTTATTTTGTTTTGTTTTGAGATAAAATACAAAAAATGCATATGCATGCTTTACTTGACAGGAAAAAAAAAAAAAAAAAACTGAAAAATGTTGGTTTGTCATTAGGCGACCAGATTTTGAGAATCAATGAAACACACAGGAAAGTTACATTCCATCCAGAACAGAACGTATGATACTCTATCCCTCATCTTCTAACTGACCCCTAATAAAGTGCGCGTGGCGTTACGAAATTTTTAAAACATCTGAAATGATATCTTTCTACACAAAGGATATTTCCGCAATTTTTAAGAAATTTTGTCACAAAACTGTTATTACAATTTTTTCCTTGCAAAAAGTGGGATTGGCTCCCTAAATTCATGATCCATATTCACGGATTCTATTGAGTATTCACAATAAGACTTAATCATAATCGTAAATAGCGTTGAACAAGTAATATATGTTTTTTTTAAAAAAAAAAGAAAACGCCCCAAAAAGTGCACATGGCTATGTATAATGTATGAACGAAATGTAGGGAAAGTCAACATCTATATATTTTACCTAGACAATATTTTTCAGTTTCTAGCAAAAATAATGAGAAAAAAAAAGATATTTTATAAAAAGTGGGCGTCTGTGGGCGGATTTTTACACTTGTACTCTTTCGAATTCTAGAAAGCTTATATTCCAAATTTAAGGCCCAAAAAGTGATGACACACATATGGGCGAACATGGCTAGATCGACATAACTTTGTTGTTGATCACAAATACACATATATATTTTTGGGGGTCTACAGTTATTATTTCTCTATGTTACAAACTATGTATCGAACTTAATATACCCTGGATAGGGTATAACAAGTATCAGTGACAAAACACAACAACAAAAAATAATGTCATAAGTAATTCACAGAGATCAGTAAGGAAACAATATATGAAGATACTCGTATATAATAAAATGAAGAGAAAAACAAAAAAAAAACATGTGTAAAGGCCTTTTAGCAGAACGCTAGCCAGGTGCTACAGGTACAAGTAAAAAAGTAGTCGGCCCATGAATGGGAATTCCCCTTTATAAGAATAATGATGAAATGACACTTCTAGTGGCCTATTCTATAATCATGCCGACTGTGATTCTACCATTGTGCTCTCATATCTTTCCTTATTTCCTTGCCTTCCCTCTACAAGCATAGTTTCCACCACTTCTTTTTTGGTGATAGAGCTGATAAATAAAAACGATCCTTTTGCCGTCTTAAAAATCAGCTTTCAATATGATTCTCAAAACAGGATGAAGGTCTTGGGGTATTAAGAAATAAGAGCCGATTGTATTCTTAATAAATCTTGGAGCACATAACACCATTTGTTTATTTCAAAACATCAGTTGGTTTCATTTTGAGTCCGTTCATACCTATAAATACTTCAGTCGAACATATTGATCACAATACGAAACAAATTCTTTAAAATATTCAAACGATTCTCCATCTTTCTTATCTAAGAAGAAAAGTTCTTCAAGTAGGTACTTTTCGATATGCACTCAAACAGCCAAACTTACATCACCTCCTTACAACTATCCCGAAACCTTAAATAATTAATCAACCATTTCTGAGGACATACACATGAATTTCCATACTCACAAGTAGCTCTCCTAACAAGAAAAAAATAAAAATTCAGCAATAGGTACATGTGCACACGCTTGTTCAACAAAAGTACACGTATCTACCTAGTACAAGTTCGTGGCACAAGTTCAGCTAAGAGATACAACATGAGACTTTGGAAATCCCATTGACCTGAAAAGATTAAAAGTTAAAACACACGATATGGCATCCTAATACAAGGTCTCATCCGAAAGACCAAAGTTCAAGTATGGACGAGGAACAGCGCGGCGGCGGCGGTGTTAAAAAAACCCACCTCCTCTTCAATTCTTTGCATAGACAACAGGAGAACAACGACGGGTTAAGGTTGCACCTGATACTCTCTACTAGTAGGTATCGCAGCAACGACGATTGCTTGTTCTTCTTTCGCTCCATTTAGAAAACAGGAGGCGAAACCAGAGCCAAAGATTACATTTGCATCTCAAGTGTACGTGTGTGCATGCATATAAAAGTGTTCCCCACCATCGACGACGATGCCGTGAGCCAACCAATGTGCTCCCTTGCTCCACCAAAAGTACCACAAAAAAGGAAAACATAAGGCAGAGCTGGTGGGAAATTCAGAGAATACCGGCCAACCTAGAGCTGAAAAATTAGAAGTGCAACCATGTATGCTTGTTAACTCCTGCAACAAAATCCCAACTCACATTGGAATCAGTTTACTACCCATCCCACTCATTCCAGTCAGTTAATGTGTGTGTGTGTCTACATGAAGCTGGATGGCATCTCATAGTTTCCCAAAGGATAACACTCGGTAAATAGGTTATTTTCTTAAAATTCTGGTTATTTCACATGTGCCTGGGCGCATACAAACCGATGATCATTAGAGAAAGGTGAGCTGTGGCAACTCAGAGGGAAGACATTTTGTGGAGGGGGTGTTCCACTTTCTCACTCCCCTTTACGTTTGTCAAATATTGCAAGAAATAGCATGTTACATCACAAAATCATTTCCTACGTTTGGAATTTTCATGCAACCAATATATAATCGCGAAAGGATCTGTGCAAAAGGGAGCAAAAAGAATGTGTCCATGAATTTATGTCAATTGGAAAAGTAAAATAATTAAATTAAAAACTTTTCCCATGTAAAAAGTAAGAACTGCTCAGAGTTCTTCTGTTTCCCATTTTGGGAAGCACCAGTAGGAGTGCAGTGCGGATCGGTTGCGTTCCTTCCATGGGGTCTAATGGATCTGGTAACCACATGCTGGTTTAGAAATTCGAAACTATTTCCAACTATGGGTTAAATTATTAGTGCAAGTTGCCAAACCACGTGGTAATTTTAATTCCCTGAAAGTCTTCGTTTTCTTTCGTTAGCAATTTAGTTCCATGAATGGAGTTATATTTTTTCAGAAATTTAAATTTGAATTATGTTGTGAGACTGAAGGAAGGTTAGGAAGTTCTACGTACTCGTATGTTAGGCTATATAAGGAAAGTGTTATGGATAATGTTATGCAATAATAAAAGATTTACCATTTTTACTATTGTAAAGGGTGTTTTTTTTTTTTTTGAGTGTGAGAAATTGAAATTGAAATAAAACAAACAAAAATCAATTAAATGGCCATGTTTTTATTTTGTTTGATTGAAAGTTTTTTGGCATAGAACGTTTAAATACAATATCGAGCATATGACCACCTCCACTACGTTTTATAAAGGTCACCCTGTCAGTGCAATTTTTGACCACTTTTTCGAGTAAATCGGCTCGACAGTGCCTGCCTAGGCGTCATGGTAGATACAAGTCTTTCATTCAAAGAGCACATAAGATACATCAGTGAAGCAGTGAATGCGAGTGCTGCACTAGCACACATCATGCCCAACAGGTGCCGTGAAATAACGCCAAGCGAAATAAGGCCAAATCTGGGAATTTGGCTTTATTTCACTTTGCAATAGTGAAATAAAGCCGTAATTCGACATTTGGCCCTATTTCACTTCGGTAAAGTGAAATAAAGCCAATCTGCTTATTTCGCTTTTACCTCATTTGGCCTTATTTCACTTTAAAGAATTGAAACAAGCCCAAATTCTACTGTTTATGTATTGTGGATATAATATATATATATATAACAGTTGAATATGTATGGGGGGGGCATGCTGCCCCCCTGCAACCTCCCTGCTTGGGGTCACTGTAGGATTTGGAGTAGGTGGGAGGTTTTTTTTATGTAAAGTTCGGAACTATAGCCATATTTTTTCGTATGGCTCTATTTCACTTTTGTAAAGCGAAAGAAGGCCATATTTGGTCTTATTTCACAAATCGGATTGACCTTATTTCACTTTACCAAAGTGTAATAAGGCCAAATGTTGAAATATGGTCTTATTTCACTATTTCAAAGTGAAATAATGCCAAATTCCCAGATTTGGCCTTATTTCGCTTGGCGTTATTTCACGGCACCCTTCAATACGAGAAAGCCAACTGGAGCTTAATAGCTTCTTTAGGAGTTTTAACTGGTGGGTATGCTTTCTCGATAGCAACGTGGATGCCGCTGCTGATATGATCACTGACACTATTCTCTTAGGTATGAATGACTTCATTCCTAACAGAATAAAGGGCATTAAACTTTAGGCAAATTCGTGGTTTGACCAGAGTTGTAAAGAGGCTATCAGGTTGAAAAAAGTAAGTTTTCGGTCTTATAAGCCAACAAATCCGAGGAAAACTGAAAGAAGTTTAAGCAAGCCAGAAAAGACTACATTGCCCACATTCGACGTGTCAAATGACCAAAAATTGAGGTACAAAATCGTACAATGCCCCAAAGGTAAAAAATTGTTGGCCATTCGTCAAAAATATTAAAAATTCTGCCTCGTCTGCCATCCCTACTCTCATTTACAATGACATTCCAGCTGTCAGCTCCTTAGACAAAGCCAATCTGCTTGCTGCTCACTTTGCAGCGAACTCCATGCTGCCAGATAATACTTTGTCTCCACCTGTATTTGAAAGCGTCAAATTTTCCATGGGACAAATTCACTTTCGCACTCGTACAGTTGTCTTAACAAACACAAATCCGCTGGTGGTGTTCTTCTACGCTGGCAAAACCTCTGCGTAAGCTTTTCTGTCTATCTTATTCTTCAAATGCGTGCATATGGCACGCATCTCTTCTTCAATGGATTAGAAATTACCTTTCCGGGCGTTCAATATAAATTGTCTTGGATCGCGTCAAGTCCTCAATTCACCAAATAAATGCTGAAGTTTCCCAAGGCTCTGTTTTGTCTCCAACTTTCTTTCTTATTTTTATAAATGATCTCTTGTCTACCCTCAGTTTTCCATATTCGTTCCTTAACTCACGTCCTTGCTCTTCGGTCGTAGGTCCTCTCTAACGTATGTTAAACACATTGGTCATAGTTATATTTTAAACCCGAGTGTAACTGATCTAGAGTAAACACACAGATTAAGCACGGCTGGTATTCATGGAGAATATGGCAGCTCTGTTTAATTACATACGAGCCTAACGTCTAATCTACTACAGCTCTACTACAAATTATATTCAATCTACGAGTATTACGAAAACACTTTTCTTTTTGCGGTTTTGCTGTTGTAAACAAAAATAAGGTAAGAATTGTAATTAAAAATTATAAAATTACAGATGCGTGGCAAGGAACATAACAAAGTAAGGGAGACAGAGAAGAATTGCTGCGCGAATTGGTCCGAAAGCATCTTAAAGTCGTGAACTATAAAAGAAACGATGTTAAGATGATTTCACAAAAAAGGCAGCATGGAAAGACATCGAAATAAATATACAAATATCCACCAAGATACCAAAATCTTGATCAATGTTGTAATCAACAGATATTTTTCTTTATTTTATTTCGTTCGTTACCTACATAGTACACTATTTTTATTACTGGAAAACTAAAATCAAATCACAAATGACTCGCGCATCGCAAAATTCTTAATATATGTATTTTTTTTTGTTCACATATTTCTGACGTTTAACAGAGTTAAATAAAACTTAAAAATACATTCTGTCGTGATTAATGTTAGACTAGGCATGGGTTTAAATTGTCTGTAAATTACATAAACACCGGATTAGTTTAGCAATAACATAATAAGAACTTATCAAACATCTAAGAACATACGCCATTAATTTCCGAACTGGACAGCATAATCAAATGGGGTTCAACCAACAGAGTGGAATTTAATACTTTCAAAACACAATGTTGTCTTGATTGGTGCTTGTATCGCAGAAACCGAAAAACTAGTTATTTTCGGAATTTGTATTAATAACCATCGATGGAACGATCACATATTCGAGGTCGCCAAAAATGCTGTAAAATGTCTAGGATTTCTTAAACAATTTAAAAGGCATTCATCCGCCCAAAGAATATAAGGCCCACATCTGGTCTGGTGCACCCAAGACCGTTTTGCACATTCTTGTTGGGGTACAGATTCGCACGTTAAAACTTACAGGTGATAGAGACATTGTGAATTCCATACATGCACTTGAAAATCGGAGAAATGTGTCATGTCTCTCCGTTTTATTGCTTTTTTTTCAAAAATGCTCCAGCGAAATAGCCGGTTGCATCCCTCCCCTTCAAAATTTCACCCGCAATACGCGACATCCTTTGAATGCACATCAGTTCACCCTTAAGCCCAACTTCGGTCATACTATCAAATATAGGGATTCATTTATAAGCCCAACGACACGCATGTGGAATGATCTACCAGGCTCTATATTTCCCTATCACTATAACCTTCAAACATTTAAAGCCAACGTGCACAGGCTTCTCCTCTGTTCCTCTACCCCATTTTCCTAAACGCCCATGTCCTGAAAAAATATAAAGGTATTCATAAACACTTTGGCGCGCGCAGATTATAACAAAAAAAAAAAAAATATTATTGTGATATTTCAAAAATTCATGAACAGATTTTAACTTAGTTTCGAGTTTGCAATTTACGTTTGCTTCTAAGTGTTATTATGAATACTCCCCATTTTCCTAAACGCCCATGTCCTGAAAAAATATAAGGGTATTCATAATCACTTTGGCGCTCGCAGATTATAACAAAAAAAAAAAAAAAAATATTATTGTGATATTTCAAAAATTCATGAACAGATTTTAACTTAGTTTCGAGTTTGCAATTTACGTTTGTTATTATGAATACATGCAGTTTTTTTAAAGTACAAATTCAAAACGATTTGATTTTCGTAATTTTCTCACTAAGTTCGTGTGGTCTAACAGCTGGATAGTCTCAGGGTTGATGTGCTGACGAAGCCGCTCTTCATGCTTTCTTGTAACTCTTTTAATTTCATTTTGTACCGGTTCCATGCCCAAGTCCTTGTGAAGATCGTCATTTCTAACCAACTTGCATTTACGAAATTTCTCAAAACCTTGTTTTGAAAGCATTGGATGATATTACTGTTGAGTACCTGCTTATAAAACTGGAGTTTATTTTAGGTTGATAGGCAGCAGTGTTTTACTAGCCAAAATATCTTTTTGAATCGAATACCAAGTTCCTATCTTTTCTTTTTGACATGAGCCTTCCATCGAAGCTTCGCGTCATGCTCTCGATTGTTAATATATACCTATATGTGCTCGATCTCTTGGTTGTGAAGATTAAGATTCATTCAATTTTGTGCGCCATTTTGAATTTTCATAATAGCTTCTTGAAGTTTGGCTATTGAGTCCTCATTGCTATTCGCAACTGCCATGGTGGCTGTGCTGTCTGTAAATGTAGCAGTAATATTATTTTCTAGTCTAAGAATAGCGTGGGTGTACAAGAGGCAAAGTAATGGTCCAAGTACACTTCCTTGGGGAACATCCGTCTTAATTTCTTTAAGCTTAGAATATTCGTTTTCTTCTTTTATGCGAAAATGTCTATCGGTGATATAGGATTCCAAAATCTCTGCTCGTTACTTCGATAAGATATTTTTTAACTTAAAAATCAATCCCGCATAACAAACCATAACAAACGCTATACCAAGGAAGACTGTAGAACACATTTTTTTCTTCCAATGTTTTTTCTACGATGTCAGTTGTTCGATGTACTTCGAGTGTTTCTTACGATAGCCAAATTGATGATCTGGAATAATAGTTATTTTTTGTACAAACGTATTCCCATTACAGAGGGTCTCATGTATGAAAGGATTTTAAATAATAACTATTATACGTGACCAATTGAAATGATTTGAACGATTATGGAATCTTCTTCTCAATGCCATTAAAATGGTATGCCGAAATGATTAAAATTCGGTCCCACCCCCAGCCCATTTTTTTGAAAAAATCCTCCTCCGGCCCATTTTTTGGAAACTATATTTAAAAACTAAATTTATTCATTTTGTTATTTGTCTTTACCTCAAGTACTACCTCTGTACTAATTTCCAAGGTTTTATGGCGATTAAAAGTATTATAGAAGTTTTAATGCCATTTATCCTTTTCCCACCCATTTTTGGGAAATCCTATAGTAAAACAATTTTTCGGATTGTCTCCTTTGTCTACATTCCAAATACTTCCTATGTGCAAAATTTCAAGGTTCTATGTTATATCAAGATCAGTGAATCAGTCAGTCATGCTAATACACAGTCAGTTAATACCAAAATACAAGTCAGAAACAAGTTTGGTGTAATTGCTAATAACGCTCATCTCAGTATGGTATATAATTTTGATGTTCTTGTCATTATTTGAACCAAGTTAAAAGGGAATAAAAGTGTAAATAAGGTGGTAGTGTACAAGTTGCTGGAGAACTTGATGAGCCTCAACCTAAAGATGGTGTTACTCTTTAAAACTATTTTAGCACTACACTCAATTGTTGTTTGATGATCGTTTATAGGCTGCTGTAATATATATATATACCTATATAGGTATATCAGTAGTTTTTGTAGAAATAGAAAAAAATTTAATATTGTGCCCTAATTAAATTTTATTCATGCACAAATTAAAGCCGACTTGGAGGCGGATTACGGGGGTCTGCTCTATCTTTTCCCATCGCGAAAAGATGGGCAGCTGAATTTAAATGTGAACCTTAGTTGGTGATGATAGTTCAGAATAGCCAACAACTGCGATGACCATCGAATCAAGGTTAGAGAGATGGAAGAGACTGTGGGTAAACAGAAGGAAAGCATTTATTATATTTTATATGAAAAAATGAACATGAGAAAACTGTATGCGCGTTTGCTGCGGCGCTTTTTAACTTTGGACCAAAAACGTAGTCACATTCCGTCTTAGATCTCGATGGTCTCCATGGCCAAAATTCACGAATTGCCATTCAAGCTGATAGATCACCTACAGTATTCACCATATCTGGCATCTTGTGACTTTTTCTGTTTCAGTCATGTTTGAGCATCGCTGGGAAAAGTATATCTAATTAACACAAAATTTTATATTTTAAACTGTTCAAAAAACCCTAACAAAATGAAGGAATCCCAAAGAATTGAGATTGAATCAACATAAAGCCAATTAATCGATGCGCTAAGAAAAAAAATGTGAAACGAAATACATATACGAAATATTTTTTTGCTGGAAAAAGTACAAACCCAAATGGAATTTGGCAACTAACAGGATGCAAAATATTTAAATGCGAATTGATAAACTGCGAAATAATCACAGCGAAATAACAAAATACATAAAAGCCGCGAGTTATAGTATCTTCAGTCCCAGCAGCTGCTCTCGAAGCTGCTCTGAATTCGCAAAACACTTGCCATTTTATTGTTTTTGCAGCAGATTGCCCTTAACAGGTTTGTTTAAGTACCTACATATACATTTTTGGTCAAATTGAGCATAACCAATTAATTAGCATTATTATGAACTTAGTGGGCTTAAGGGAGTACCTATAATCAAAATTCTTCATCCAAGTCCTTCAAGTTCTGTACTCAGAGTAAAACACCCCCTGCATTCATCAGTGTGGTTCGTGTGCAACGTTTATCCAGCACTTAGGATATTATGATATCCACTAATGCATACAACAAGCGAGCATCCAAAGCATTATCATCAACACAAATCTGATGATAGCATTCGAAGCCACACTACCGAGGCATAGTAGCTGATAGAGTGAAGTCGCTGAAATAATAGAACTTCAACCAACCATGAAGAGCCAAGTTCGGCTGAGTCCACACACCGCCGCCCGGCTTCTATGAATTTTAAGAAATCAGATTAAAGTGGCTTTGAAATGTTTGCATGGGAAAACTTATTCGTCTGTTGTGATGCAGATAAAAAAATAGCAACAGAGCAAGGCGGTATAATGTAGTTCACAACTGAATAGCTACCATGATCCTGAGAAGGATTCTTGGTTACCTTTATTCTTGGAAAATATATTCAAATGATTTCACCCTGCTTCTTCGTCGGGTTGAGATTACGCGTAATAAAAGTGTGCTTGTGTACTCTGTGGGTGTACTGCATTGTTTTGTTTTGGATTAAGTCACTTTATAGTGCAAGGAAAATGGGATTTACTTTGGAGTAGCCTAACGTATGGGATGAACATACTTCAAGTTTGTGGAAGATGGAAGCTGCTATACTATAAGATTTATTTAGTTGTTATTTACACGCTTAATTTGGTTTGAACTACTAAATGGATTTTATCCTCTTTATGAACTGAAAATTTGCTGAACTAAACTGAACATCTATGGATTTGAAGGACGAAATTCCAATTCATTATGATTTATATAGACCTGGTTAAACTAATGACAGATTAAACTCTGTCGCTGAATACCAACAATATTGTACCTATATATTCTGCTCAATTTATTTTACAAATACAATTTCATCTATCTGCTCTTATCTGCGAGCATACAAAACCAACAGACATTTATGTAAAACGTGGCACACGCAAAACGTATTCAACATTCAACACGAAGGTAAATAGTCCCTCGGGAGTCTACAATCCGTCATATTCATACAGAACTTGAATATATTTTAGCACCATAAATTACAAAGTTTATCACTCGAACCAGGCGTCCAAAATGAGCTGATTATATACGACCCCTTCGGTGCGGTGCTTACACCTACACTCACGTTATATCCTGCGGCAGTATGTCACTGCGTAGTGATAAAATAATTTTTACATCACACGATGTAACACCCACTTTTGTCTTCTTTCTGTTATTATCCTTTATCAAAACAAGGAAGCACCGCATGACATTGTTAAATGTCTTCAAGCGGGAACGCATTCCAGGGCGAGGCAAGCACACCTGAAGGATAAAGGATGACAAAAGAAGTAATTTCCCTAGATACTAGGAAACAATTAGTATTACTAGAGTGCGTTTTGCTTTGGGGTTGTTTTTGCATAATTGATGGTGTTACAATGAGATGGGTAGGTATACTATGCATAAATAGATGCGAACGTATTTCAAGAACCTTTTCAGTAAATATGCGTTTTCAATGCCGACATGCATATCTAAAATTGTATAGGCCTCTATATGAGAGTTCTTGTGACCTATATTATTTGCTACCTATTTATGAGACATTAAAGACGTTTTAAATATGAGTAAATATAGTAATTCGCGGATAATTGGGACTTCCTTGATTGCGTTCCGCGCTTAATTGAGTTAGAATTGAAGAAAACTAAGAATTCTATTTAAAACTACTACTTCTAATACTATTTGTCTTGTTTGAATGCGTCCCCGCTTAATCACTTTTCATACATACTTATTCTAAACCCTCACTAGCAATAATTTACTTATAGTATTATGTTTACTTATTAACATGTATTAAGCTAATTTCATTTATATTTATAACTAGCTACCTAGCGCGACCTTGTACTCGTATGATCATGTTTATAATACGTACATATATATATCTTTTAAATAAAGAGCTGAATGATTTCACTTTGGTTGATGAGCGGCCATAAAGGTTCCACGTCACTTCCATACTTATGTAAAAACATATATGTATAAAATACCCATGCAGTAATTTCCTGTTTTTACTTTGATTTCATATACAGAATGAGTTGTTTAAAAAGTTAACCTCGATTCAGTGGCGTAAATTAGAAAAGAAGGCTACCTTTGCAAAATTTATGAAAATGAACCCCAGAAATTACTGAGTAAAGAATATCATGTAATATACGAGTATGTATATACATGTATGCAGGTTCTAGACACTTCTATTTTCAGAGACCTCTCCGAAATTTCTCAAAAATGTATATATTTCAGTCATATTGCCTTTTGTACGTTTCAGAACGTTTGCCTAAACTAGGATTCCAGTCATGTTGATCGTCATGTCAATGGGATCAGCGGTTTTTGAAAATATGTGCTGACATTTACAATGGAATTAGACGGAACACTAATGGATTTGAAACGGTGTCTCTCTGACTGTCCGTTACTATGTCATATGCTTGATCTTTCAAACCGTTGAAGACAGAGAGCTGAATTTTTTCCCAAAACTATTTAGTGGTGAACCGATAGAAAGAATAACGCTAAAAAATATTTTCTGAGAGGGCGTTTTTGGGGCATACTGTACACCAAGATAAAAAAGAACTTCTCCAAGACCGCATGATTGAAGAATTTCCAATATGTAAAACATTTAATTTGATAAAGTTTTTTGAACAGGGAGCGATACCCCCCCTTCCTCAATCTCCGAAAATATAATATTAACCGAAAAAAATGGATCGGATAACCCAGCGGATTTTTAAAAAAGTTGGAAGACGTGAAGTTAAAGATCACGCCACCATATTCCTTATCCGATTTTAATGGTATTCGGATAAATGCATCTACATTGTGTTCTATAGGAATGTATTCTCCTTTTTTTTAAATAAAAAATGAAACAAATTAAATTTGTTGAGGGTCGGGAATTAGATCTGGGAATGTCAAAGAATGCGAATTCTTTTAATGTCGACCGTTATTCCACTTAATGTATTTCAAATATTTTGTTTGAGCTACTGCAGTGTTTGTTATTTATTAGCAGTCACCCTACTCTTTAGATATCCCTATAAAAATAAGTCAGGCATGTCCAAGCCTAAGCCATCAATTCAAGTGTCAAAAAAATGTTCAATCATATTACGGTTTGTTTCTCCAGTAATAGTAGCTCCATATCCAATTTCGAAGAAGTACGGTCCATTGACTTCTGCAGACCAAATTGCGTACCACACTGTCACTTTTTTAGGATGTAAAGGTATGTAAATAACTCATGAAATTGAATTTGCCAGAACTGACTGCTTTGCTTATTAACATAACCATTTAAATCAAAATGCATTTCATCATTCATTACGATTTTTTCAAGAAAATCTGTTTTATTGTTAACAAATATAATACTTTGATAAATCGTTTTAACCAATAAAACACGCTGATTTGTCAAATATCGTTCCATGGCAATTTTGCAACACTTACACAAAACTAACCAAAATGGCGGCCTGATAAAGTAATTCACCTTTTCGTAGATCACCCTGTACATGCCCGACTTAACTCAAGGTCTTGAATTTCATCAAGTTCCGTTAAGTAATTCTTGAGTTAGACGTGAGAGAATAATGATTCGAAGATTTTTAGAACTTCTCCCCTCTCATCACCAATTCATCCGATTTAGATCGTTTTCAGATGAAGCGACGACAGTGCCAGTATTAACTTACGAGCCAAATTTCATCAAAGTCTATCTAAAACATTCTTCAGCTAGGTGGCTAATAAGGATTTTAACCATTATCTTAGCTTGCCCACACTCCATCCAATTTTGACAAACAAACCTCCTTTGGTATGAAAATGTTTAGTTCTGAAAATGCCAATGTGCAGAAGAAAAAGAATAATCACTCTTATGAAATATCAAAGAAAGAACAATTACAAACGGTTTTCGAGATTTATCTATTTATCCTTAAATGTAAAATTCAAGGACATTCAAGGTCACAGTACCCTGCCCAGGAGGAAATGGCTTACGTACGAGTCAGTCAGAAATAAAATAAAAGGAAGCATTTTAATTTCTGTAAGTAATGGAGAAATGTTTTACTTTATTATTTAAAAGTCATCAATCACAACTGTCTCGTTTATTAATGATGGAAGAAAATCACTTATGAGTAAAGGGAACATGAGGACAAATTGGTCAGCGACCTTGAATATCTTCTATCATCTTTGGTTTTAAGGTTTGGACCAAACTTTTTTTTTTATTAAAATGTGTATATTTTTAAATACCAGTATGTAGAATACAAGAATGTAGTCACTTTTTACGTGCTGCTATAGGGCAAGTATTATTTGTCTGAAAATTGCTCGAAAACACAGTCGTTTGCGAGATATAAGCGAAAGAAAGTACTATTTCATATGAATTTTTTGTTCAAATTTTGTTAAATTAAAATGTCATGTCAAATGATTTCATCTGGTGGAATGGAGTATACTACTTGAAAGATTTCATCTCAAGTTTCAGGAACATAACAAATTAAAAAGTTTAGTTCGTTTTAATTATGAAAAAAAAAAAAAAATCTTTTATTACTTAAAATACTAAATGCAACGTTTTTCAATACACTGCAGAACTCTCCTGCAGAATTACGACGTGTCGTCGCCAGCGTAGGAATGCGAGCCTCGGGCTTTGGTGGCTTCCTCTTTTATAGTTGATTTTGATGCACATTTGTATCGTGACATCGCAGCTGTGTTTGTTCACGATAATGAGGTTGGTAAAAAGGTTATTTGTTTTCAGAAACACATTCCGTTGGATTTTGTGTTGAAGTAATACAATGTTGTCAGATAAGATGTGGTTCTCGAGTGGTCATTATTGATACAGTTTTTTTTTTATTTGGTTGATAGAGGAACCAGTGTGATAACTTACATATGGATATGTATTTTTTAATGTGTGCGTTTTTTTATTTTACGATGTTGTGTTTCCGAATGAAGCGTAATAATTTGTTTTCTGCAAAAAAATCATTACAAGTGACAGCACTTACAATTTCAATTTTTCGCCTGCAATACTGTAGCTGTACACGAAGGATGAAATTTAATTCATGCAACAGTATGTACATTTTGTTTTTTATTTCGCGCTAAGGAATCATTATCACACACTTGCGTACTGACGTTTTGGTCTGAGTCTTTATTTATAGAAGATTTCAAAGAACTTTATTTTGTGCTTGCAATAAATATAAAGGCCACAACTGGGTCGTAAGTACTTGCTCCATATGTGCTCTTGTATGTATGTATGTATGTTTATTCATTATTCTCATTTACAGAATTCATTCAACTTACATCTATATTAACAGTTTTTTTTAAATTTATGAGAATAGTTAGTGGCACTTTTATTTTTTATAAAAATAGAGCAAACGCCACATTAAATTTTGCAATTACATAGTGGGGTGACTAAAAGAAAAAATAGCGTTTTACAATAGGTTAAATTTTACAAAACAATTATAGGAGATAAATTATTAATTAATTAATAGCCAGAGAGCAAAACAAATCTAATACCAAGTAAAGTTGTGCAACAATATTTCGATTTCATTCATATCATACACAAAAAGCCACGACTTAATTCTTTTTAAAAACATAGGCAGATTCGTAATGTTTTGTATTTTTTCAGGAAGTTTATTGAATAACTTACGTGATATTACGGAGTAGGAGTTTCTATAAAATGTAGTCCGAAAACGTAAATATTGAAAATTACTAGAATTGGTTCTCAAATTATATGATCCAATAATGGGACTTTTCCTATAACCACTTCGTATAAAATACATTTTTAAAACCTTATAGTAAAAAAGGTGTCGTACAGGAAAAATTTGTGATTTACGAAAAAATTCCATTGAATGAGCAAAACGAGTAGAATTGCAAATATTTCTTACGGCACACTTCTGCAGGACAAGCAATTGTTGCAATCTATTATAGTAAGCACCCCCCCAACAACATATACCATATTCTAACCTCGAATTAAATATCCCTTAGTATACAGATTTTAATAAAATGTTGAAAGAAAATACTGTTTAAGATTCGAAATATGTTCGGTCCATTTAAATTGTTGATCAATTGTTACTCCTAAATATTTGAAGCATTTAACCTATTCAATTTCAAAGCAATTTTCCGTACATGCTGCATTTGGATTAAAAAGGGTCTGAGAACTTAAGTCTTAAGCAATTTTCGCTAAACAACTTGAATCTTAAACAATCAGGTGAATGAAGGCTAATATCAGTGTTACTCAACTCTTCGTTCGTGAATTGTTCAGATTTAAAATTTACGCAAAGTCGAGAAGAGGCGACAAAATTTTATTTTCCGAAAAATGCGTTAGGGGGATTATTTCGTTTTACCATACTCGTATGTCCAAAATTTGAATCCCACTTCCTCACGCATATCTAAAATTAAATAAAATAAGCCTATATGGGCAATATACGTACCTAAATTCACTATTAAGTAAAGTATAGCTTTTTTGAGTTTCCCTATGTATTATAGTAATACCAAGATTGATTTTTCTTGCACCAATAGGGCAAGCATTGGTTATCTGTAAATGTTCGATCTCGAGATTTTGATCAAACTTGACATTACTACCACTTTTTATTTTTACTTAATTACTATATTTCGGTTTGCAGGATTGCAAAATTATAGTTCACTTTAGAAAACTATACCAGCTTTCAAACCTGCACTGTTCTCCTTTCGTTAGAAAAAAATACTTATCTGGCTACGTAAGACCGTATTCCATGCTTTGAGTTTACTAGGCTACACACGCTACATTAGAAACAGTACATCAACAGAGTGCTTTTCAAATACCCTGTTTATAATATGTTTGCAAGGCTTCAGCTTTTTAGATTATATACGCCTCCTGGTTGACTTGAAAATTTGCGTAAATGACTTCTTCTTCGCTTCGCCAGGAGTGTCAGCTAGTATATTTATAAACATTCGAATTATTTGCATTAGATAGAAAAACTTTGAAATGTTAAACCTAATTTTCCTGGCATGGGTGTAAATTAATTGCAAATCGCTTTTCCTAAATGGAGCTGATTTTGAAAATGCTGCGGGGAGCTTCCTCCTTGCCTGTGAATATGGTGGACGTCCACAAACCGTACATCATTTTCATGTGGATCTCCGAGGTCATACTTTTCCATTGCATGCTTAGCACGGTGCTGTCATTACCTACTTTCCCATGGAAATCCTTCATTACTTGATGATGTCGCCATTATGTCTGGAGTTTAAAAGTTCATCTTTTCATCCTCAGTTCGCGGATAGTTGCTCAATTTCCCATTACTAATTTTACAAACTATATTTTTTTCCCTTCAATAGTACCTAGTTCCAGATTGTTGAAAGTCGTACTAAAATATGCCCACTAGAAATAGTTAAGCTCTTGTAAAGAAAGTCCCGCTAAAATGCCATACCCAGGAAAAACTAATTGAAATGTTCTTCCCGAGCATAGCACAGAAAACTTAGTTTAAAATCGATTTACAAAACCTAACTTAATTTGCATAAAAAGCTAAAGTAGTAAAAAAAAAACCGGTCCAAGTTTCTCTGCCAATGCACACAATAATACAAAGCCAATTAAAAAAAAGAAAATGTTACGATAACCATTTTAAGCGCAACCATCATCGAATTATATAATGGTTGGTAATCTGAATTGGAAATTCCACTAATTAGATTATTTTCGAGAAGTAGAAGTGTTTGCAACTATAAGGGCTCTTGTTAGGTATATATTGAAATTCTTTACTGTATTGTGGGAAACTGTTGTACTCAAGTTTGGAAAGCAAATTCTGTTTCTTAATCGCCTTCCAATTAGGGAGGAGGAAACTTTTCGAACTTGGAGTGTGATGAAAAATGGAAAGTTCCCGAAGATTTGTTATTGTTTTCTACTTGATTGGATGCAATTAAAATCAGAATTTCGAATGAATATAAGAATCAACCTTTTTTGTGTAGCTTTATTTGATGAAAGTTATGGTCAATAGATTTTGCACAATGGGAGTATTATTACATGCGTATGGTTTTGTTTTATTTTTACATGCGTATGCATATATGACCACAATATATTGGATGGCAGTGACTCAAATTATTTTCCGTAGAAGTAGCATCTTTCGATAGATATTGGTTTGCTAAGAAACGAGAAAGAGCCTCTACAATCGAAAATCTTGTAGCTCGGTTAGTACAACTGGGGCATATACCACGTCATCGGCACAAGGCAAAAAAGTTACAGCATATGGTTAGCACTAAACACCTGGAAACTGATCGATGAGCTTACTGCATTCAATAATCAGATTGCAGCAGCCTTATTAGTAGATAGACCCGAGCTTGAAGCCTAGTATCGCGTGAAAAAGAAGGAAGTGCAGCTTAGTGTGAAGCGTGACAAGGGTAACCATGTCAATGCACTTTCTGCAAATGCTGAAAAAAAGCAACAAGCAGGTTGACTATAAGACTGTATATAGTATGATGAAGGAACACACTGGTAGTAGGAGCTCTAGGCAATACCCAGTGAAGAGTTTAGATACTGATTTAGTATGAGGATTAGCTCAAAAGATGAACAGAATATTTCGCAACAGTGTTAAATCACTGAGACGATAGAGATATTGTCCCAAAATCGAAAGAGCTTTCCAAAGCAAAAATCCACTAAACTAGTCAGACAGAGGAGTGCGTAGAGCCAAGCAAACGTGAAGCAAAAGAGTCGACGAGTAATCAAGGTTTTTAGGAATAGCTTGGAGAACTGCAAACAGGAGGAGTGACATGATTTAAGTAAGTATGTATATGATCCGAACGTCAGTGATATTCTAAAGAAAATTTTAGTTTTATCAATCTGCAATAACCCAATAATCGTAACTCTGTACTGCCATCAACTGTGACCTGCAGAAGCTAGTCGTAAACTGTTTACGAGCAATACTCAGTACGATTCTCTTCTCCTTGTATAGTTTCACTTGCTTTGATTTAAAATAACGAATATAAAAATTATTGCCGTCGACAGTTTGGCAAATTGTTATGATTATTGTATGTAGTAACAATTTGCTGCTATCCTTATTTGTTTATTACTGAAGCACGAAAAAGAATATTTCGCAACTAAAAATTTATGGAACTGATATTAAACAATCCGAGCGATTGTTATTTGTCAATGAACCAGGATCTACATGAAATCACCAAATGATGTATTATGCAAAAGATGCCACGGTGAGCCCTGCACTCCAAGCAACCTTGAACATCGTCGTGTAGCTCATATAACAATTGTATGTTATATGAGCTACACGCTCATTAGTACGCGCGGTTAACAGGTAGATGTAAAGGTATTGGGTCTTTTCTCCCTATTGAATTCCTCGAGGCATCTGATATGGTAGGATATATAGTATATAAATATAATCATACGTCTGCTGATCCAACAATTGAAGATTGGATTTAAGTAGTGCAGGATATTCTATTAAGATGAAGAGAACATTTTGGGGCGAACTCTAAAGGCGAGAAAAATACACAAGCTCCGGTCTAATTTATGCTTTGTACAGAAGGAACAGCTATTGCGCTGTAAAGTATCTATTTGCTCCAAATAGATAGCTCGACTTCATGGAGGCAGATTTTTCCAATTTAGATGTGTGGTTCTGCCATGTCACACCACAATTGATGACGCACAATGACGCAATGGTTTAATTGGGTTTCGTCTTCATCTGAAATAATGGTACAGAAGATGTGTTCTTTCTTCATTTAATGAGTAATTTTGGTGGCATCTCTTAAAATGTAAAGTATTTCCATCCACGTTCATGTTAATAGATCAAGATGATATGCTACCACCGGCAAAACTAAAGATCATGTTGTTTGTCAACACTTGGAGGTCATTGATATGGAGTAGAAATAGAGTTGGTGAAAATATAAATCCCTGAGGGAATCCAGCACTTACAGCAGTCTCGTTAGCGGTTTGATGACTTACACCTCCTACTTACATTTTGGAACTAGTCAAGGAGAAACAGCTTCTTGGGTTCTGGGATAATGGCATGCTCTGAGATGACCTAGCCTAAAAATAAGGTCTCGTTTCTAAGGATCTATATTTCTGTCGGGCATTTTTAAGCTGGTCTCCTTCAAGCCACTGCATACGAGCTCCAAATTTACCAGCAATTTGTTTTCACATGGGGATCTAAGACTATTTCAATAAGCGTTTAGAATGTCGCTGGGGCATTGGGTCCATGGCGTTAAATTCCCAGAGCCCTTCTCCAATACTAAATACTGTTTTTTCTCTTGACGGTTCCATTTTCCATTAGAATGATTCAAGATCCAAAGTGGCGAACCATTTTGCTCCAGCCAGTGCCAGTAACGGCCGATCCTAGGTAACGGATAGGAGTAATTCCTCGTCCCACACCTTCTTCTTTACTAGGATCACTAGCGATTACCAAGGGCTATTGGAGTTTCGAATTATGCATTTTAGAGACGTATCAGAGATCAATGATGCAACTTCAGCCTGCTTGGACCATGGAAGACACCTTGCTACCTATTTGATAGGGTTAGGCTCACCTGGGTTGATGTGGTGTTGTAGAATACCAGTTCGCCTCAGCTCGCTTGATGCTAACACAGAGACATATCGAAATTGTGTAAGAAAATCATTTTCCTATTCTTTATTGTTCCTGGGACAATATAGACCAACAGCATATGTTTAAATTCTTAGGTTGGATGCCGTTGAAAAGAAGTGTAAACTGAGTTTCGCACGACATCTCAATGTTGATGGTAGGAATACCTTGCAGAGGAACAGAAATATGCTGAACCAGAACGGCGTGATTTCTAAAGACGATCAAAGAATTATTATCGACGAGAAAAGTAATTAAAGAAAAATAATTACTTCATTTTACTAGTTACTGGTGATACCACCTAGAATTTGCAACAGTAAGCTTTGCACTTTCCAGAACCAATACTCTCATATTCATGGTTGCTGACATTTCTTTCACGCGGTTTCATAGGTCTCGCACAACATGTAGAATTGTAGCGATATCTGCATTGCTCTTATGTGGGTCATTTATTTTCGTGAATTAAAGCAACCAAGCACCCAAAAACCAATTGCTGCATAATCAAAAATGATCTTTATACCCCCCTTCGCGAGCTTAATTGACAGCTGCCAGTCGTCAATTGTCATCTTATGTTCTAAGTTTGCTCCGTAACTCGTTTTGCGTTGCGTCACAGTATATATTTGTGACGGATGCTCATCCGTCCATATATCACTATTTTTGGACCCTAAATTTTGAGCTAGCAATATGGATTTTCATGCACATAATTATAAGCTATTTAAAATGCGAGGCAGTACAAATTTATAAACATTTTTGAAAGCAGGTCATAAACACGGCCATTTTGAAAAAAAATTCCTTTCTCGATATTTTTACTAGAAACGAAAAAATATTGCCTTAACAAAATATATAGACGTTGACTTACATTACAATTTCTCCATACATACGAATATACACATTATATAGGGCCACGTCCTATTCATCTTGGGATGTTGTTAAAAAAATATTATATTTTGCTTTCACAAAGTTATGTACGAATATGTATGGTGATAAAGTTTTATTTTCTCTCATTCATATACATATGTACCTCTATGTACCTAGGTATTTAGATACATAATGCTTCAAGATATAATGTATTATCTAATTTACTTAAACAAACATATGTTTCTAAATTGCTTCGTACCATTTTATAAATTTATCCTGAATCCTGTGTGATCTATGACGGTGTGGATAATGTTATTTACGATACGCAATTGAGCTGGAACCTCAAAAAGTTGTGGCTATGGATTTTGTTCTCCACGTACACTTTCAGATCACGAATTCTTATATTGACATTGACTAGCAGAGAATTAATTGTGTACAAACGCTGGGATAAATTTTCTACGGACAGTGTAAACAAAATATCAGTCATCCGATCAAATTTATTTGCTCTTCATCAGAAAGATAAATCTGTTAAAATCCAAAGTAAATTCCTCATCCAATATACAAGTCAATTTGCATCCAAATTGGTGCATTCAGCTCTTTTCCATAATGCAAATAATATACGTATGTACTCGTATATTTAATAAATCTGGTATTTCTGTGTCTGCATTATTATCAATCAGCAGATAATATTTCCTCTTCTGTAAGCCAAAAAAATGTTACATTAAGCTCACAATAAAAGGTTCGATATATTGGAATAACTACTTACAGTATTCAAAGTTGCCATTTGCTATCATTTCTTACTTTTTGATGGAACTGTAAGCACATTCGCACTGTATGATCTAGCTCTTAAATTTGGCTAGTTGTACAGGTCTACCTACCCAATATTTGTCTGGTAACTTGATAAAATAAGCAAGCACCATCAATAGGAGAACAACTTTGAAGTATCTTATTATTTACGCGTTGGGTAAGTTTTCCAATTATGTGCATAGTTTCGAGTAATCGCATCAATTAAATCGAATCATCTATTCGCATATACGACGGCAACACTGCCCATGTTTAACCAAGTACGTGAAGCCATTAACATCTTCATCTGGGCCCTCGGATTGGTGGCGAACTGTTTCACCACAAATATCATATCACGATGTCGGCTACGCAAACATAATATGCGCAACCACTTTTCAAGAGAATGCATTTGAATGGGTGCAAACGCATGTATCGAAATCCGCACATCATCTCTGCTGGAAATAAATTGAATTTTTCATTCCAATGCATCGGCAGCAACAGGACAAAAAGATGTTTTGTATATACTTTGGGAGCATGTGTGTTGTTATGTATCATATTTGGTATGCATCGGCTTCCTTGCAATGGCAATTGGAACCTTTCTCGATATACCGAAATCGATGAAAGATTGAATTGGAAGCACTTGCCTCATGGATGCACAATTATGCACTGGCAGGGGATGGTATTAATGCTGCTCGATTTGTGCACATGGCACTTTTCGGACTTATAAAGGGGAAACAGACGACGGTAGGCCTTCACCGCCTCTCTTCGCATTCAATTAAATCCTTAATAAATCTGAAATTGAATTTGCATGCAGAGAAATTGATTCACCACATTTGTCAGTACATCCTGAATGTGCAGTCGAAGCAATCTGTTAGTTGAGATATGTTGGACTTCTTTGGTTTCGGTCCCATTGAAAGCAGTTGGAATGAAAAAGCCGAGAAAATGCTTTCTGTGGATAATCTTCTTAATGAAATAGTTGCGTGGATTGGAATTCAGTCAAACAGTTGTTTTAAGCTCGATTGACAGATGCAAAGAGAAATATTGGAATTAGTAGTCTTCAACTTTAATGAAACCTGGAACCCTTTAAATCGGAAACAGCTTCCATGAAACGCTAACAAACAAAACATCGTATTTTTTTCGAATAAGGTAGTCAAAATTGCTTCGTCACCTCCATGTGATACCTGCTGAATGACTATCTAATAGTGAGCTAACGATGAGCATATACTGAGTCTGACTATATGAATGTTCACTCGAACCTACGCAGCGAGAATTCCACCATACATGTATCAACCCGGAAGATGCATCTCTTGTTGACCTGATTGGCTAAAGAAGTCTAATAAGAGTTCCTCAGAAGGAGGACGACCCCTTTCGATGGAGTCAACCGGCGTCAATAGTCAGTTTAGTGAATACCCCATATGAACTACTTCGACATATTTGAAGTTCAGGCCAACAAGGATTCTCAGGACATAGCCGGGGTGTGGAAAAAGAGATGGTGGAATCAGAATATAGGGCCCATTGTTCATGGAGTTTTAACTAAGGATCTGGCCCTCCAGCTTGGGGGTTGTGCGTCGGAGTAACTGTCCTACCATAGAAAAAGATTCTAATTATAAGACAACAACCAGCCTCAGATAATGACGATTTTACTGTAAACGTAATAAGGACAACGACTTCTGGATCTTTCTTTTGCTTTTGCTTTTATGAGCTCCTCGACAAGACTTAGGACCAATGTCAATGCCAAGCACGATTTTAACGCAAGCAGAATTAAAGAACGGCATCCTTCAAAACAACGTCGGAAAACACATCCTGCGTGACAACACCCCTGGAAACGAGCTTAGGCTAATCGACTTTGCGACTGTGTGAAATATTGTAGTTATCACAAGATTCCAGCTCCTCAATATTCATAAGAGTACCTGGCGCTCTCCGAATCAACTAACTGTTAACCAGATTGATCACGTCGCGATTTATGCAAGGCAATCCACTAGTACTCGTATTTTGGATGTTCGCGCCTTCCGAGCAGTTAACATTGACTTGGATCTCTACCTTGTTGTTGTCAGTTACATATGCGGATATCCCAAACATCACAACACGAAATAAGAACTGCGAGAAAATTTAACATCCAACGGCTAGAATCGCAAAAGACTGCCAGAGCCTTCATCGATTGAGTGTCCTTGAACCTCTCAAGAAGTCCAACGACGCCAACGTTACGCGCAAATAAGCAATGGTATTATTTTCAGCAAGCCATCAAGAACGAAACCTCTGATGTGCTGGGTATCTCGTATATACCACAAAAAAACCCCTGGTTTGATAATGACTGCCGCCAAGCGCACGCAACGTAGCAAGAGGCTTATAAAATAACGCTGCATAGAGTGATGGGTGGAGGTTACGACATCTACAAGCAGAAGAGAAGGGAAGAACACCGGCTTCTAAGGAAGAAGAAGAAATAATATGAAAAATCCGAGATCGAATCAATGGAGAGGTGTTATAGCAGGAATGATGTTCGAAAGTTTTACCAAAAGAAAAGAAGAGTATGCCAAGGTCCGCTGGCATGCAGAATACCACAATTCCATCCACCCTACCAAAGTGAAGTGAAGACAGCAATATCTTAGCTTAAATCCAACAGAGCTGCTGGAGCCGATGGTCTAACTGCCGAGCTGTAAAGCAACTAGTGATGATTTGGTACTGAGCATACATTAACTAATCTGTAAGATATGGTCGGATGAAAGTATGCCAAACGAATAGAACCTCCGCACCGTTTGCCCGATCCTAAAGATTAGTCTCCTTAACATCGCGTATAAGATCCAAATTATGTGAACGCCTTAAACATTTTGTCAACAATATGATTAGTCCGTATCAGTATGGTTTTAGGCCAGGAAAGTCCACCATATATCAGATATTCACATTGCGGCAGATCTTGAACCTTTCATCGATTTTAAAGTCGCCTATGATAGTGTATATAGAGACGAGCTATACAGACACATGTCTAGTAAAAAGAGTAAATATTGTAAGTCCTGCATAAGGATAAAAAAAATATTTATATAAGATAGACTTAAGTTCGTATAAAAATCATAGTATAAGTATTGAGAACCTTGAAGGTCAGTTACTATAAATCATATACAATATGTTGTTGTAGTTTTTAAGTTTATTTAAACCATGATGTTCATTATAACGTTTCAGTGGATAAATAAACAGAAAAAAATAAAAAAACGACCTTTCAAAAGCCTGTAAAATTACACGAGTACGCCGACAACTTTGACATATTTGGGGGAACGCAGGGGGCTGTCAGTGGTGCTTTCGTGAGTATTGAAACTGAAGCGACAAAATGGGCTTTGCTATTACCGAGGGCAAAACAAATATAATGCTGTCATCAAAAAAATACAGTCAACACCGATGACTTAATTGGATAGAACGTCACAACAAAAAGCTTTTGAGGTTGTTAATGATTCAAACATTGTAAAAGGCGAATAAAAACACATTTGATTATTTTGAAAGAAAAATTGTTTTTGGTCCCATTTATATCGACGGGGATTAGAGCAGAAGATGCAAAAACAGTGTACAGAGGCGACATCGACCTAGTCAGAATGTGCAAAACTGAAGGCAGCTAACACAAGATCGAGCTGGCTGGAGATGCTTACTGGTTGACCCCCAAGTCCATCCCGGACTGTAACACCATCTTAAATAAAGTAAATAATGTGTATTATAATGGCAAACAAAAAATAAATTGCTCTGGTTCGCACGTACTTGCTCCTATATGCTGTTCATTTTGATTTCACTCAGAGTTGAAATTTTATCAAAATTGTTAATATGTGAATCTCTCTTTAAAAATTGTTGAAAAACGAAAAAAAAAAAAAAAAACATTTTTTGCAGTTCCCAAAAAATAATTAATTTTCAGAAATGCATTAATAAGTTAAGCACTGTTATACGAAGAACTTGATACGTACTACTGGCATTTCGTCGTACTAATGAAAAACCTCGTAACTTCAGTTTATAGTGAAAATTAGATTTTTTAAAGCAACTTCAGAGAAAACTTCTTAACTCCAAGAAAGTAATGAATTTTTGCAAATGGGTAATTAATTAAACAAAAATGTATAAAATCCAAAGATAGTCTAAAGAGGAAACTTTCATTCCCCTGTAAAATTTCGAAATTTGGAGTTACTAGGTTTTCTTAATAGGTCGACGATATCTCTATCTCAATTCAAATCAAGTTTATGAAAACAGTTTTCTAGAAAATACTAGTATATACATATATTTTTTAATTCCTCGAATCGTGACGCCAAAGATAATATATGTTAAGTTTAAAGTAAATCCTTTCATCCATTTACTCTGCAGTTAAGAGCATGTACAGACAGATACAGAGCCAAACAATCAGACGGACAGAATTGGCAGACTCACATTTTTACTTGTTCCTATAATATAAATATTGTTTTCGTGAGAGTTTTCGATCTCGAGATATTGAAAACTCTTGACATTACTATAATAGAGAAACTCAAAATATCTCGGGCCAATTTTGAAAAAGTGCAATTTTCTCAAAAACAGCTCCAGCGATTTCGATAAAAATGCATATCTGGAGTTTTTAATAAGAATGCGTACTCATTTTCCTCCTAAATATCCGTATGATGATATTATACTTATAAGCGAACTTGCGACAATTGGCTATTTCTCGGAATTGGCTAAGCTTCATGTAAATAAGGTGGTAGAGGTAGTACAAATTACTGGAATCCTTAATGATGCACTCACATGCGGCTTAAATTTAGATAAATAGGTTTTAGAATTTTAAATCCAAAACATCTTTAAATTTTGTGTAAATGTTGTTGTCTACTAAATTCGATTTCTATTTAGAACTTTTTGTTTCACAAACGAGATTAAGGATAGTAACACCGTAGTTTCTTTAAATATCCAGCTAGATTTCGCTTGTTAGTGTAGTGGCAATATCTGCGGTTTTTGTGAGAATTCCTTATTCAAGTTCCATCCCAACAGAACAATATTTTTAATAATTAGGTCGGACATAACCCAAGGAAAAGCAGCTGAGCAACAACAATGAAGTTCAAACCAACTGAGCGGCAATACTGCATTTTAAACCACTACACGACAAATGTCATTTAAGCTGTTAAATTTGTATTTTACTTTCAAAGACTAAAATCTTAAACTCAAAAGTTTAAAATTAAACCTCTTTTTTTTAAATTTTTGGTTTAAGTTTTGAATATTGCGTTTCCTCCACTACTTGTCAAACTATACGGGCCTAAGACTTGTTGCTTATATTTCTTATAAAATATTTGAACATCGTTTTAAACGTGAACCTCTTTCTCTAGGCTGCACTTACTCGTACCTTTCTAGTCACATTTATTGACTAAGTATTCTACTCTCGCTGCTCTTCTGTTGCAGCGCTTGTTTGTACGCTCGTCTCCTAGATGACTAGATTCTCTAAAGTAGATTTGTATATTCCTGGGTTTCTGGCAAACAAATGGTCTATGCGAGTGTGGAGACTGTGCATCTCTTCCGAATTAAGACCCCGCCTTTCTTCACTTGATAACTTAAAGGCATATTGTCTAAAATCCTTACTAAGATTCTGTGTTTTATTTGTAGAATGTCTTGTAGTACACATTTTTGGACAACACCACTCCTGAATAATTATTTAAGCACTCTTTTCCCTTTTATGTACTCAAAGTGATATCTAGCATTCCTAGCCTATTGATAACAAAACAACTTTGTATAAATCTCTTATATCTCGATACTTTAATTTCAGTAAATTATAGTTTTATAGTTTTCTGTGTGTGCACCACATTCCAGATTTCTAGGATCAGCAGAAATGAAAACATGTGCACCCCTTCTTAGCTCTCTATATGCAGTTATCATGGTTGAACCAACATTTTGTCTGCACTTCAAATATCGGACTTCTATTATCAAAGTAAAGTAATTATAAATACCATTATCGAATTTCAGCCCCCTTGAAGATGATGAAAACTCATCATCTCTAATTGATATGATTGATTGTCGTGAGTCGTGTAAATTGTTTTCCACAATATTTCCACTTACAGTGCACAACAGATATCGGCATATATCAGCCCTAAATGACATAATGATGGCATTTATTAGAAATGAAAAACTGAAGAAATAGAAAAGATAACAAAAGACACAAGAAAGTTTTAATAAGAAAACTTTTGAGTCTGATGGACTTCGAGCACCAATAGCCTTTTTTTCCTGCTCCAAAAGTGACAAACTCTTCTTTTTCTCAAGTGAGCCACATTCCACTTACTTTGCAATTTTTGCTGCTAATTACTGAGACGGACGAAATTAAATTCTTATCGAAGTAAATATCTTAAGGGGTTTGATTTCGAAGGAAGTTTTGGAAAAGTCTCTGATTTTACTGAGTGGTTCAGGCTAAAATGATTGATTGCGTACAGTGCAGAAGAGATATTACTTGATGTAGGAGGATGCTAGTTGTCCAGACAATAAGCAAATATTCAATGTCTAGACAAAAAGTTGCAGGAACCTCTTGAGGATAGCATAAATGCTTTTCATTGCTTCGTCGATCCCAATGGGTTTATGAATCATACAAAAATGTAATTGGATAGCACACCCATTTACGAGCTCCCCTTAAGAGATTTTTCAAATTCATCTGTTTACTTTAGACAACCGATATGATTTATTGATACATATGATTTAAATGTAAGCAAAAGTTTACAAAATAACACGTCTTTCCATCAGGTATGAGCGTTATAATTTTTTCAGTAGCGAGCCCGCTTTTTTTTAAAAAAAATGTTCAATTTGTATTAACAGTCCTTAAGTAAAAGCAATGTAATACTTACGAGTATTAAATGTGATTCAATTGGAGATCACAATTTAAATTTGAAATAAAACACATTGGTTTTTGATAAACTGCTGATATTTTTATGTCAGTATAATGTTGAGACATTGACATTAAACATGAAAAATAATATCGTCCAAATGGGCGCCACGGCTTGCCTTGCAGATTTCCACCCTTTTGATGAAATTGTCTATTACTTTTCGGCATAAATCTTGCGGTAGCTTATAAATAATGCGTCGAATCTCGTCCTTTAGCTCTGGAATCGTTTTGGGATCATTGGCATACACTTTCTGTTGCACAGAAGGTGATAAGATATGTATATACGAGAGATTATGCGGCGGGAAACTTTGTGTGTAATACCTACATTGTTTCTCGCGCTGTGTGATAGGTGGCACCATCTTGTTGAAACCACATATCTTCCACATGAATACTATCGAACTGGATTGAAAAATAATATGTTATCATGTCCCGATAACGTTCACCATTGACTGTTACAGCAGTACCACGAGAATTTTCGAGAAGTACGGCCCAATCACGCCGCCCGCCCAAACAGTGACTTTTTGTAGATACATTGGTTGCTCATGAATAACCCGTGGATTTTCATGACCCTAAATGCGACAATTTTGCCTGTTTATGTAGCCATTCAGTTGACAGTGAACCTCATCGCTGAATATCATTTTCGTCGAAAAGTCGTCATCAATTTGGTGGTTCTCGAACGCCCAATCAACGAAGACGATCAATTCCTGAGTCAATTGGATCTCGTAGGTATAAATAATTTTAAATTATGGATTCAAAGTTTGAAATGAAGGTATTACTTACAAATAATCAAAATATACCATATTAGGTTAGGTTAGGTAGATGGGTGCCTTGTGACAAATAAAGTAACTGCTCACTTAGACCAACAAATTCGGGTCCATTGTGCCCAATCGTTTAACCCTGGAAAAGTTAAAAGTCCGCTGTTAGAACCACCCAGATAATGATATAAATCTCAAGAGGTCCGTAAGCTCTATATTACCAAAGGCCTCCAATTACGAGAAGAAGTAACTTCCGAGAGTCCTCATTCTTGTAATGGATAGGGCAGGACAATCACACAGCAGGTGACGAACTGATTGAATTTCTTCTTCGTCCCTGCAGTTTCTACAGTAGTCGTTATGTAACACACCGAGTCGCTCCCCGTGAACTCCAATGGCACAATGACCAGTAATTATTCCAGAAACGACCCGTGTGTTATAACGACTAAGTTTTTTTTTTTTATATAATTTGCACGTGTTAAAGGGGATATGAATACCCTTTTACTAATGTTTTTTAGAACACGTGCGTTTTATGGAAAGGGGAAGAGACAGAGAGAAAGACAGAGTGGTGTAGTTTGAAACTCATTTGGTATTAAGTTTCTGTAAACTCCAAGGGTGGCTGCTCAGATAACTGGGGAGTATTTTGTTTGTTTTCGCTATTATTGTCGTTGCTTATGATTCACAGTATTTTTTTCCACCCACCTGATGTCATCATAACAATCAAGTTGCATTTTAGCCATATGTACAGTAGAGTTGACTTAGCTTTCGCAAGTGATCGACTTTTTTATTTATTTCATGCGAAATAAATAGATGATTCTTGACATCAGGATTCGGACCGTGAATCAACTGCGTGACAGGCGATGATGTTACCACTACACCACGGCCACCTGTAACGACTAAGTTTCACCAGAGAAGTTGATCTCTTCTTGCTAAACGTCGGTGCTCTGGCCGTTGCGCATGTTTCCAGATGAATCCATCGTATGTTTGCTCGATCGGTGGTTTTGTCTTCTATTTTCTTTCATAGGGAACTGATTGGGGTTACTACAAAAGGGAGGGCCCGCGATAAGTGCAGCGCCGACCCTTTCCTAGCAAGCTCGTCAGCCCTTTTGGCTCTGAATATTCCATTTAAGTTCGATTTGCAGGTTCCCACAAGCCTTGATATAATTACAGCAGAGTCCAGAGCCTTAATGGCTGCCTATATAGACAGTTATCGTTTTACCAGCGATATTACTCTCGCGTATAATTTCCGCAGCCTGTATGATGGTTGTGATTTCGGCCTGAAAGACGCTGCAGTCGTCGCTTATTCTAAAGGAATTGTTTATTCCTAGGGCCTCACAATAAACTTCGGCTCTCGTGCCAACGTCCATCTTAGAACCGTCGGTATAGAACGCCAGTTCCTTTTTCTTCATCGTTCTCAGGTTCCTCCAGTGCGTTCTGTTAGGAATTCTTATGTTGAATCTCCTTTCAAATGCTAGCGTAGGGGTCATGAAATCAGTTCCCGCTGATCTGCTGGTAGTTCCCCATCGGGATAAAATGGAGGCATGGCCGTAAAGGCTCGATGACCACAATCGGCCTTCTCTCAGTCTTACAGTGGTTTTAGCCGCCAGACTGCTACAGTATATATCAAGCGGAATGAAACTGAGCTATCCATTGCCGCTAGTGTTGTTCTTATTGACCCCATGACTCCGATACACGCTGCCCTCTGGATTTTGGTGAGGTTTGAAAGCTGATATTGCTTCTCAAGAACCGTCCACCAAACTAGTGAACCATATTTGAGAATGGGTCTTACGACCGCTGTGTATATCCAGTACACCACAGCTGGTTTGAAGCCCCACGTGTTGCTGAATGCCTTTTTGCAAGAATAGAAAGCTACGCTAGCTTTTTTGATGCGTTTGCCAGTGTTTTCCTTCCAGTTCAGTTTGGAATCTAAAATTACGCCCAGGTATCGAGCTGAACTTGAGATACTTAATTCAACACCAGCGATGTTTGGGGGTCTGAAGGTAGGAATTGATCTCTTCTTAGTGAAAAGAACTACCTCCGTCTTTGAGGGGTTCATTCCCAGCCCTTGCTGCTGACCCAATTATTCACTAGTTGTAGTGCAAGATTTAGCCATAATAAAGGAGATAGAACTTCGCCTTGGGGGGTTCCTCTGCAGACGCTTCTCCGGATGGTTACATCTCCTAACATTGAAAATATAACCCTCGATTGAAGCATCTGTGCAATCCAATTGCAGAGACCCATGTCTAAATGAGCTCTGTGTAGGCTGTCCAGGATCGCGTCAGTGTTTACGTTGTTAAAAGCCCCTTCAATGTCTAGGAACGCCCCGAGAACTTTAAAGTGGAGGGATCTTTCTATACTTGATACGACCCTGTGTAGCACAATATCTACCGATCTGCCGCAGATGTATGCGTGTTGTGATTTAGATAGGTAATTATCGCCAATCACGTTTCTTATGTATACATCTATTAAACGTTCCAGTGTTTTTTAGCATAAAAGGCGACAAACTGATAGGTCTCAGGTCTTTTGCGTTTGTGTGGCTCGCTTTCCCCGCCATGCTTTAGAAACATATCCTAGCTTAAGGCATCCTGTGAAAATGCGCTTGAGCCATGAAGTAGCAATATCCACTGACTCTTGCAGTATCACAGGTCGAATGTTATCCATTCCTAGTGCCTTATATGGAGCAAATGATTTAATTGCCCAGGCTATCTTGTCATCATCTATTATATTCCTCACGTCTTCCGCGCTTATTCCCGGTGTCGTCTCTGGAGTGGGTTTCGGAGATCGATGTACATCCGGGAAAATGATTACTCAATAGTATATCCAGCGTTTCCTCTTGTGACTCTGCCCAGGTACCATCACCTTTCCTAATATTGGATGCCGGCGTTGGTGTCTTGGCTAGAATCTTCCGTAAGCGGGACGCTTCGTTTGTTGAGCAACTTTACGCTTTCTTTATAGGTGGACCACTCAACGACCCCCTCTTTTGCGAGGTTCCATCCTACTCCTGAAATGCGAATGTGTTCCGTTATTTTATCGCTCCACCATGGTGGACGCTTTTTACCGCTATGCCCACTAATCGGACAGGATTTCTCGAAAGATTGCTTTAGAGAGTCGGTCAGTGCATCGACTGCATTGTCAACTGCTTCTATAGAGTTGAGGTCCTCGGTGAACGCGGATTTCTGAAAGTCCCTTTCGCACAAGTAGATAGTTGTAGTTTGAAGAGTATCCAACAATGATCGGATAGTGACGCCTTGTCGGAGACTCTCCAGTCAACAATTTCAACAGAGCTCTGTTCTGAAACAAACGTAATATCCAAGACTTCCTTTCTAGTAGACGTTACAAAGGTGGGGTCATTGCCTCTATTACATATAATAAGATTGGATTCTAGAATATAGTTAAACAAAACTTCGAAATAAAAAAAGCCGATCAATTGCGAAAGCTTAGATCAACTCTACTGCGAAGGCATAACACTGGCAGTCGGGTGGTCCTATGGCTAAAATGCAACCTGATCGTGATGATGACATCAGGAGGACGGAAAAAAATACTGTGAATCATAAGCAACAACAATAACAGCAAAACAAAAATACTCCCCAGTTATCTGGACGACATCTTTGGAGTTCACTGAAACTTAATATCACCTGAGTTTCAAACCAACTACACCGCTCTGTCTTTCTCTCTGTCTCTTCCCCTTTCCACAAAAACGCCCGTGTTCTGAAATTAGTATAACGGTATTCATATCCCCTGAACACGTGCAAATTATAGACAAAAAAAAAAAAAAACTTCTAACCATTTCGGAATAGAGAGCTTGTTATCTTCAACGTTATTCCTATATTAAAACCACCAAAATACTATATTTCATTTAAAAACACTAATTGGGATGTACCCAAAACCACTCTAGTTTATCACAGTTAAACATTCCTACGGAAAGCAATATTTCTAACTCAGAAATAGATAATTCGATAAAAGAGTTGAATGGGAAAATTATTTCGTGTTTTCAAAATCTAAAAGACCAAAGATACAGTAATATGTATATCCGCACAAACTAATAACCTTATAAAAATTCGATCCATCTGGCTGAGAAAACTTAAAAGAATTTATCACCGTCATTTTAATAGTTTAAGTCGGGAATATGTAGAACTTAATTGCATGATACAATGCTTAAGTAAGATAATCAAAGAAAAAGTGAAAATATGTATCGACAAAGCGTTCACGGAGCGTTTCCTCGCAAGCCTTTAAGGAATTCGATCGGATAACTGGAAGGAAATACTTTGGGACTGATATTGTTGAAGTTGTTATCAATTATAAGTCAAGTGTTAACTGATAATGAGTCTAAGCTTTTAAAGATTTATATTCAAATAGATATCTTGAAAATACACTTAATTTTGACAAAAACTTGACTAACCGAGTACTGCAAATAGTCACCGATTTTAAAACATCACTAGAAACTTGTATCTGATATCCTTTTCCCCGAATAACACTGTGTGTCAATTGTCTTCTCCATTCACTTCACCAAATAAAATTATTCTACATAGAATTAATATAAATAACAAAAGATCACATGGTCTGGACCAGATTCCAAATTTTGTGCTGCGAAAATGTCCGCATTCATTAGATGTTATATTTTCGGTCATATTTAATCATTGCATAAACAATGGTTATTTTCCCATGGTCTGGAAAAAGTCAAAGATCTTATCCACAGCAAAAAAAAAAAGCACCGGGGATGTAAAGGAATTTCGTCTTATTTCATTGCGCTCCAATGTAGGAAAATTATTTGAACGTGCTCTAGCAGAAACTGTAGATAATTTTTGCAAGGACATGAATATCATTCCGAATAATCAATTCGGTTTCAGAAAGGGGCATTCGACTGAGCATGCCTCCTTACTTCTATGCAACAATATAGTACATAAACCGAGACAAAGAAAATGTACTTTTGCATTAGACATAGACCTACAGGCGGCTTTTGATTCTATTTGGCATACGGGACTGATTTTTAAGTTATTAAATCTTAACTTTCCTGTTTCAATCACTCGAATGATCGCTAGCTTTTTAAGTTCAAGAAACGCCTGCATATTTATCGGTTTAGAAGTATCGGATGAATTTCTTGTCCTTTCGGGCGTTCCCCAAGGATATATACTTGGACCCAAGTTATTCAATATATTTCACCAAGACTTTTAATGATCCGATTGCTAACGAGCCATCGTCCTAGCTAGTGATGCGAGACTTCATGTTGCTCTAAATAAAGTCAGAAACTCTATGCCCACTTTAGTTTTCTATCTAAACTGTAGAGGCCTAAATATAAGTACAGAAAAATGTGGATTGACCTGTTTTAGAAATGCTTATGGAAACGGACATCGATTTAGCTGTAAAGGAAAGTAGAGCTCTTTCTTTACATACTCTTAACACTCGAATACCTCTTAAAACAGAGACGAAGTACTTGGACATTCATTTGCACAATAGATTTGCGTTTACCAAACACGCAAGAAAAGTTTTAAATAAAGTTAAAGCAGCTACGTCCATGTTGAAGCAATTGCTTTCTTCCAAATATCTGTCACAAAATACTAAACTGTTACTATATAAAACTGTAATTAGACCTATCATAACATATGGCTTTAGCTCTTGGTTTACCATATGGCCTACGGTAGCAAACGAACTGGAAGCTTTTGAAAGACAAATGTTAAGATTTTGTAGTGGTAAATTCCGAAAACCAAAAAAAAAAAAAAAAATGGTTCTCTAACAAGTTTTTGTGCAATATAACAACGACATCTTGCAGAAAAGACTGCAAGGCGCTGCTTCCCACCCTAATCCGCTCATTAAAACGTTGGGGGATTCAAATGCGAATGAAAGTGTATACGATTATTATTACCTATCGCTCTTCAATCTATATATACTATACTAGATTAACCTTACCTTTTTATGAGAAAGCTTCATTCAACTTAAGAGGATAATTGTTTAGTAAAAACAACATTTTATAATAGCTTGTGCTGGTTTTATATGGCTTGTCCCTATATGCACCGCCATACGAGTATAATGGAACTAAATCAGAATAGAAAACTTATGCATCGCTCTTTCCACCTAGATTTAAGTAAAAGTAGTTATATTTTGTTGTTTAGTTCTAGTCATTAATTCTAAGTCGGCCCATAAGAGGCAAATTGATAAATTACGTCAGGAGCAAGCATATACAATATATAATTGAAATTTATTCTTTAGATAATAAGTATCTAATATAGCTAAAACCAATTGCTGGGCCAGATAAAATTAAATAAATCGGCTTGTTGGAAATGAGTGTAATCAAAAAAAAAATAACTGTAATTTGATGTCTCAATAAAATAAATTGAATTAAATTGAATTGTAATAACTAAGGATGTTGGATGTACTGTCTCTCTCTCTCTCTCTCTCTCTCTCTCTCTCACTCTCTCTCTACAAAAGGGTTTATCCAATATCTTGGAAAAGTTACCGAAACACATCGCCCACTAAATTTGCACCACATTACTTTTTACGTACCATAGTGGGCTTCGTCCTTATAGATCGAGAAAAGGTCAAATATTTACACTCCAGGCTCCACCGAAAGAACTGAATTGAGAGCAGCGCTCAAGTTATTCGAGTTTTTGAATCGCGGCCTCTGAATTCTATGCTTCCCTAAGAAGACCGAATATCTCTTTTAAAAACCGGGCGGGATTCAAGTCGGCTCGGCATAGCAAATCGGAAATAATGCGCCAAGAATCAACCAGGATGGAGGTTGAGATTATTCAGATTATTGAGTAGTCCTATTATAAAGGTAGTACTTTTATATGCTTTATTGGAAAATAGTCTCATCTGAAAGGAAAGCAGGGGTAAAGCTCGCCTACACTAGGGCTTCAAAAAATGAATCACTAAACGGATTTTGATGAAATTTGGTTTGCGGGTTTGAGCTGGTCCCATACAGATAAATAAAAATCAAAGTAATCGAATGAGATGGGATAAAATGTGAGGGTGGAAACCTCAAAACTTTCCGAAAATTCTTTTTGGTTGCACAGTTTACCATAAAAAAAAGTCATCACTTACCATATTTTTTGTCTTATATATTTTTTTTTTTTAATAAAATTTAAAAAATTACATTTTCGAAGCTAAAATTAATTATTTTTATATAAGTTACGAAGATTTATGTTAGGAGCTCATTACTGACGACTGCAATTTAAACAAAATCCAGTGGTGACCCTCCGCACTCAATTTATTAGCGAAATACTCGAAATATTGGATAAGAAACACTTTAATTAACATAATAATCAAATAATCTTACTGTATCGACTGAGAAGCATTTAAATTTTTTTTAGAAAAGTATAGCAATAAGCTGAACTCAGCACACTTATAGTACTCACTCCTGAATACTTTCACAATTTGTCTCTTAGAGAACTTGACCGTTGACTTTAATGTTTTTGGGGAGATACTGTTTATTCACAGTAATGTCAAGAGTTTATTGACCTACTCCTACTATTTACTTTAATAATATTGAATGCACGTGCCTTTTGAATTCTCTCGTGCACCAAATATAGCGTTCTCCACATACGAAGAAGGCATTTATGACGCACGTCCAATCTCTTCCTCTCGTCCAAGACATTCAATAACATTTTTGTTCTGTTTACGAGCCTTGGCAAAGACTTTTTATGTGGGCATAGACACTGGAAACAATTTACTAACATATAAACACAAATAGAGAGAAAAAACACGCCTGGTGACGTCTGCCAAAATTGCAGACAAAGTCTTTATATAGAACTGAGCAAGGGCGGAGATGAATAATTTTGATTCGGACAAAAGTCAAATTCTGAAGAAGATGAATAATTTATTCTTTCCATCACGTGCTGCAAATAAAAGTGAATACGAATCCAAATGTGGTTAGAGGTCAGGACCTATCATGAGATAGATAAAGGTGCCGACAATGCAAGAATAAATTTTGCGTCAATCAAACAAAACATGTGTTAATATCGAAGATATCTTTTTGAAAGACGGGAGTAATCTCAAATAGAAATAAGTTTTTCATAATGTTTGCATGTGTATACGTACATATATATGCAGTTTTTTGGGAAGTTTTTGCATAATTTATTTTCTTTATCAACCTTTAACATTTTTTAAACGGATTCGGAAGTACGAAGTGTTGCAGAGTAATTCGATATTTCACAGTAGGAAAATATTCGTAAATGATTCTTTAGTCGGTGTCCTATGTTTATACACCATGATTGCAATTTCATATCAAGTGAGAGGTACATATGACTACATAAATTCTATGTCATGCATCTACACACTAAAAAAGTAACTCAAAAAAATGGTTTATTATTAATCCATTAAGTCGCTATTGAGTAAAGCATGTTGAAATGGTGAGTTAAACAATTTCAAATCCCTCCCCCACTGCATCCGATTTCTATGATTTCCAAAATCGACTACTAATACAAGTTTAAACCTACATACACACTCGTACGTAGGTGACTGAGGAATATGATTTAAGACTTTTAAAACCACGCCCATCTTTTCTTCGACACCCCCTTTTGATATTTTTCTGATTAAACTACTCGTACATGAGGTCTATTCATATATTAGGTAATACTATTTTCAAAATCTATGAATAAAATGTTGTTTTTAGGCAAACATTTAAACAGCTTTTATATGCGTTTTCGGTCAACGGTTCTTTTTAGATTGTAACCACATGTACTCGTACTTCTTAGGGTTTGATTCTCACCACGTTTCCTTAAATTAGTTACATAAAATGCCGACAAAAAATTAAACACATACATCCCGCGCAACAAAAAAAGTCGCACATGGTAATTTTTAACAAAATGGAAGAAATTTAATAAATGATGACTAATCACAGCGTAGTCACTTCGTATTTTTGATGTTTAACATTAACACATTCCCCAATTTGACAATACATTTCGTAGCCTAATTGAAAAAAAGTAATGATCGTGAAGATCAGACTACAAAATATCAGATATTACCCAAGTATTATCATATCATAAATTAAAAACAATTTGAAAAGCAAATTTCTTTTTTCATATTTTTATTAACTAAGAAACCTTTTTACATAATTTAAGACTTTCATAATACTAAAAAAATGATTCTAGTATTTCGTAGCACCACCCTTCGCCCTAACAACGTCATGAACCCTGTATGGCATGGAGGCATAGAGATTACCGAGGTAATTGTTATTAATTTCATTGAACCACACTTCTTCAATGATGCTCTTTAGATGCTGCATGGTTTTTGTTTTTTTATCTTGGATCTTCTTTCCCATAAGAGCCCAGACATTTTCGATGGGGTTGAGATCTGGACTGTTTCCCGGCCAAATTAGAGATTCTATTCCTAATTCTTCTTTCAAAGTTTTAATCTGTGGAGGAAATTTAAAAATTAAAATCATAAGATTTTCAAAACACCCATAAATATGAAAAAAAAACCTCGAATTACTCACAGATTTTGCTCGGTGGCAAGGTGCTGAATCATCTTGAAAAATTGGCTTTGATGTTTCTGCTGTTATCATTTCCATACTCGGTACAACACCATCTAAGATAATTTGTTTGTACTGCATGGCGTCAACAGTGCCTTCGAGCATAATTGGAGATCCAACTCCGATTGCGGTGATGCTTCCCCACACCATAACATAAGGAGAATGTTTTACGGTGTGAGCTATGCATTCGTCGCTATAGCGTTCCCCTTTTCTACGACGAACTATCTGCTTCCCATCCGGTCCGATTAGGTTAAACTTGGACTCATCAGAGAACACCACATTTGACCAATCTTGAACACTCCAGTTTTGCCTTTCCTTAGCCCAGCTAAGGCGCGTTTTCTTCATTTTGCTGGTCAGAAGTGGCTTTTTCGCTGGTCTCCTTGCTAGCAAACCCATCTCGTTGAGATGATTCTGGATAGTTCTGACGCTAACTTCAGCCCCAGTACCTTCTCGCAGGTCAGCTCTTAACTTCGATGCATTTTTAAACCTGTTTCTCAAGCTTAGCCTCTTCAGTTCCCGGTCCTCAGTGCCAATTTTTCTGTCCAGATTGTGATCCCGACGATATTTGTTACAGAATCTTCTTACAGAACTCTCATTGCATCCAATTTGTCGAGCAATTTCACGAAATGACTGATTCTGTTTGGATAAGGCGACGATAACTGCCTTATTTTCTTTACTCAATTGTACCCTTTTAGACATCGCGATATACTCTTTTCACTTTTATTTAAGAAATACAACTGCACGCACTGTTAAATACTGCCAGAATGAATTCCGACATATTCCAAAATGTGCATTACCTAACCCGGAAGCAATAAAATATAATTCGGCGAATCCTTTAAAGGTAATTAGCGCAAAAAAAAGGAAAACCCGTATGCGGCTTTTTTTGTTGCGCGGGGTGTACATATATAATTCTTTATAGAAGTATAGAAACTACTAATCGGAATCAATTTTTTTTTACATACGAATCGAAGTCAATTACAAGATTGATATACTCTTACATTAACAGACAGATTCGTTTGAGTCGAAAAAGACAAAAGGGGATAATGGAGGTTAAGTGATTCCTCCTGCAGAATGTTTATTTGAACTAGAACGCGAGACCTATAGATTTTGTATTGTAATTTGGATTTTTTATTAGAACATAAGTATTATAAAACAGTGTCTTTTCAGTTAATACTTACTTAGTTAATTAACCTGTTGCACAGGTTAATTCGTTAAATTTACAATTCAAATTATATATAACTTTTTTTTTTTTAATAAAGGAAATTTCCAAATCCCGGAGCGCTCAGACTCCATTTAGCTGTGTCCATTGTACTACCAGGCAGAAACTCATTTTTGGTGTTGTGGTTGGAGAAACTTAGATTTTATTCGTTTCTCTTTTATGTTCGGGTGGCTGTGATTGCTGTCCCCCGTCCGTGCTCGAACCTGCACAGTTCGGGACACAAGCGAACACACTACCCACTACACCGTGGCCACCTCCATATATATAACTTAATAATGAAAAAAGAAAAAGAAAAAAAAAACTTAATAATAAAAATCTATTTATAATATGATTTAGCCTACAAAGTAACGTTCCAGATTGTTTTCAAATTTACCGCTGTTGCTCATCCTCCTCAAATTGGCTGGGAGTGAATTCCATAGACCAGAAGGATATACAGAAAATTGTTGCTTAGAAACTTCATATCTAAATGTGTGAACAATTAGAACTCTGCTTCTTTGCGATGTCGCGGGCACCAGCTTATTGAAGAGATATTGAGGTATTTTTGTTTGTCGTAATTTAAATAAAAACAGTAGTATTTTAAGGTCTAAGTACTTTAGCAGGGGCATGGAAAAAGCCGTGTTTGTGTAGTCGGAGATATGGTCATATCTGCGCAAACCATAGATAAATCGGACGATATTGTTAAACGCAACGTTAAATTTTCGCTGGCTGACGCTGTCGAGGCAGCAGGAAACAAAGCTTCCATAGAGCAAGATCGGCAGGACGAGTGTTTTTGCTAATATTAGTTTCACTTTATTTGGCAGGCAGCTTCCAGCTAAGTGGAGAACACGTAAAGCTCCGTACGTTTTACCCAAATGTGAAGGACACGTGAATCCCACGTAAGGGTTTGCTTTAATATAATGCCTAAGTTCTTCACCTTATCAACATATTTTAGATTGGTGCCACCTAACTCGACTGTTGGTAAACATGAGGTATCCATAGCATTAACACCCATAACAATAGCTTGACTTTTCCCAGTATTCAGCCTCAGTTGATTTTGTTTTGATCAGAGAAGGACGCTCGCTAGGTCCTCATTTAGACAGTGGCGTGTTCCACTAAACCAGCTGGGTAGCTTAAATAAAGCTACACATCATCAGCGTACATATGAGATCTACAGTACTTTAAGGCATTAGGGAGATCGTTGATAAACATGGAAAATAACAGGGGGCCTAAGATTGATCCCTGAGGAACATCAGCATGAGTTGGGAAAAATGTAGTAAGCTCCAGATAACTGATTATTAGCCCCCACTGCCTGAGCTCTTCCTGTTAGATACCATAAAAAAGAAGTTATTTTTGAGCTTATTTAGGAGGATACTATGAGAACCAGAATCGAACGCCTTGGAAAAATCCAAGAGCACCAACGTCGTATAGCATTCTTCATCAGTTTTTTGTCTAATATCATCCACAATCTTTATTAGTGCTGTCGAGCAACTATGTTGGGATCTAAACCCAGATTGCATAGCCGAAATAAGGCCTGAGGAATTTAGGTACTCAGAAACCTGTTTTCCAATTAGCTTTTCGAATACTTTCGACAAGAAATCGGATTATCGGTTTTTCGTTCACGATAACTATATGTGCATGTACATACTCGTACATGTATTTGTAATCGGCATCGAAAGTTATGTCGATCTAGCCATGTCCTTTCGTCCGTAAGCCCCTCTATATGTTACCACTTTTTAGGCCTTAAATTCTGAGCTAGGAAGGTACAAGCTTTGTATAATCCGAAACAGTGTACGGGTAAATATTTGTACTTGCTTCTATAAGTCGCGTATGTTGTTTTCGTGAAAATGTTCGATCTCACTATTTTGATCAATCTTGACATTACCGTCGTACATTTTCTTCCGTTCTTCCCAGTGGATGTAGTGCCTACGCAGATGATGTAGTACTAATCGCCTGTGGGGATTTCGCTTCCATTCAGTCTTTACAAAGCGCACTGAATGAAATTAGCAAGTGGATAACTTCTTGCAGCCTAGCCAACCAACCAAAACCAAACTTCTTTTCGCAAATAGGAGGTCCATCCTGGACTTTGTGCTATCGAAAGTAGGGGACAGTTTTCTTCCTCTATCTCACAATGCAAAATATCTGGGCCTAACTCTTGATAGTAAGTTGAGCTGAAAGTAAATATAGAAGAGAGAATAAAGAAGGCCTCAATGGCACTCTACACTTGCAACAGGATCTGTTGTAAAATTAATCTCTAAGAATTTGTGGTATGTAGCCATAGTGAGAACAATACTGACGTACAAGTGCTTAGTCTGGTGGATAGCAATGAACAAATAAAGGAACTCCATGTTGGTAATAATACTACAAAGAGCGGCCTGTTTGAGCATAATGGGGGCCCCAAAGTCAAAACCTACCACAGGCCTAGAAACCATGAAACCTAATACAAGTAGATTTGTACATAAGAGAATCCATTGTTAACTGTGTGGTCTGTCTCAAAGAGACTAACAACTGGACAACAACAGTATATGAAAACAACTCAATCATTAAAGCAACACTAGATGACAGCCTAGACTTTATTCCTTACCTAGACTTCAATCGGGAGTACTCGTTTACGAAGTTTTGGACATTCTCTAAGCCGCCCTTAGGGCGAGAGTACTGCTCTCGATAGGATATCTCCATTTGCGTGGACAGCCATTAAAGCACTGGCAGCGGTAATAATAAAATCGAAAGTAGATGAACTGTGTCGCGCAGAACTTGGGGCCCTGAGCAGACAGAACAATTTTAAAATTATTTGGATGCCAGGTCATTTTGATATCGAAAAAATAAAATGGGGTCCGACCGGTTTGCAGGTGGGATATAAGCGCGTAATTTCAAAATCCTCAAATCGTTCTTGTCACATAGCTAACACAACAACCACAGGACAGATTTTGTTTCCGAATATTGTTTACTGTGTTGATGGTCATCTCGGATAAAGTGGGAGTTAAACATGAGCCACGAAGTTAAGACCATAGAATAACCTGATTGAACCTAATTCTCATATTTGAAATAAAGGGTGTTACACAAAAAATTTTTCTTCTGGCTTTTACGTAATTTCCCAACGTGTGTGAGTTTTGTCCATGCTTTCAGAGGACACTAGATGACCTAGAAAGCCTAAACATTATAGACTTATGGGAGGAACTATGGAGAAGAATCAAATCAAATGGAGCTGATATTTAGATTTTGCAATTACAGTGTGTTAGACAGAATATGTATCTTCTGAGTTGTTTACAATTTAAAGTTTTCCAACATTTTTCTATAAGTTCTCGGTTGACATGAAAAGCTAAAACCTTGCAGACATAAAGTACAGATTATACAGAAGAATACAAAGAAGAAACATTTTAGATTTCCGGAGGGCGGGGTATTGCACAGATCATTTTTTTCTGACTATACGTATGAATCTTTCATGGAGGAATTTTTGAATTCGGTAATCGATTTTTAAACTTGTTATTTGAACAATTGGAGATAGTTTTGTCCTCCGGATATCCGATCATTTGCCGCTTCCTACGCGCTTTTCTCTTTTCTAGTATCATTTCCTTGATGTACGTCGGATATTTTGCTCTGCGTTGCCGGTGGGCTTTCTTCCGCTGCTTGTTGGACATCAGTAATGAATTGTTCTACTTCAATGTGAATTCGGTCTTTTTCTTTGCTATCTAATGGCGATCTTAGGTTAATAAAACGTTTCAGTTTTCTCTGAATCTTCTCCCACAGCACAGCACGACTAATTGCGAGGAACTATGCCAGAGCAACTTAGTAGCTCAGACTATGCAAATATACCAAATTATTGAACACCGGAATAAAGGATGTTTTTCCTTTTGATTTTTATAAAATTTGCCTATTTCTGTTCTTCTTTTCTTCTTGCTGGAGGGAGAAGTTCGCTGACCACCAAGCAAAGCAATTTTTGGCATTTTCTAAGATATACTCTCTTTTTCCGTGCGGGGAACATAAAATTTCTAAGTAACATACCAAACGCAACCTTTGCTTTCCCGATGCTACTGCTTACATCGATACCGAAAATTCTGTATTATGATGTCGACTTATCGTTTGTCAGTGCTTACTTATGAAGTCGACGGGTTTTGGTTTTGGCTGAGTTTATTCTTAGCCCCATCAGGTTTGTCTCTGTAGTACAAAAAAGTTTAGGGACACTTTTCCGACTTAAACAAAGTTGTACTCATATTTGGACCATTAACACTTTGCTATTACTTCCTATAAGATTCTTACTACACTCTTTTCAAACAATTCCCATGCAATCATAGCACAATTACAACTAACGACCCAAGATATAGAAGCCATGCAAAAATAAAATAACATTTAATAACTTCCTTCAATACAATGTCCGTCGTACTCAAGTGCAAATGCCCTGTTACTGTCCCGTCTTGTTTTGCATTCTTAATTGAAATCTGTATGCAGAATATTCAAGTGAAAATAAAAAAAATCAAAACGAACCACCTACAAACGTACGTGTTGAAAGGATAAAATGAAAAGCAGAATGGCGAACAATTAAATGACCAGAATAAAATTTAAGCTCAAACAACGGTAAATGATTGTCTCCCTTTAGTTATACGAGGGTTATGTGAGATTCTGGAATAGATTTTTGCTGCTTCGTGGATTTTCGGAGGGCAGTTGAAATATTATTACCTATGAAATATTTGATATTTTCTACAACGCTGCAATAGAGTTCTGTTTCGATACAGCAAAGTCTGAATCCGAAGTTTCTCATAAGGTACTCCTGGTTAAACTCAAAGGAAAATACTGGACTGAGTCTACCAGTCGAGCTCTTCAATCTTAATTTCACCACAAGTACTGCAATTTAGCCCACATCGATGTTTCCAACTCCTTTAGGGATAAATGTTCCCGGGATATAATTAGTTTGATACTGAAAGCATGCACGATATGCAAACTTGATGCCACCAAAAACAATGTGCACTTTGTTGGAATTTGTTCCATTTTCAATGGATATAGGAGAAAATATTTTGAAAGTGACCACGAATGACAATTAGATTTAGCCCCATTTCAGATGATTTAGCCCCTAAAAATGGAATTTGCACGCAAGGCCAATTTAGCCACTTTTAAGTATTTTCATATCTCAGAAACAAGTTTCACTTACTTCTTTTAGTTAATTGTATATCGTTCGAAGTTAATTTTAGTTTGAAGAAAGGACTTTTTGACTCCAAAAGGGTATAACATCAAATTGTATACTGAATTCTAATATGTAAACAGAATTTGGCTATAGATTTTGAGTTTCAACGTCTTTTCTTTGCGATTTGTGCACATTTCAGTAATTTTTCCGATGACCCTTGCAAAAGTGCTTAACAAATAAGTTTCAATAAGTCTCAAAATCATAATTTTATGCTTAATTCAAAGCCTTAAAAATAATATTTCTGTCACCCATAATTTATAAGTTACTACGAATTTACAAGCAAAATACCTAAAATTTCTATGATTTCAAAGATATTTCAATGAAAAACTGCTCGAAACTACATACAGTTGCAACACAAAATATTGCAAATGTGATTAAATATGCGACCATTGAGCCGGAAACTCAATGTTCAAATCCCAGAAAAATCAAAAAAAAAAAAGATTTATGTCACGGCTCCGCGAACGTCTGACAAACATGCGACAAAATTTTTTCCCCGTGAAAGAAGTTATCCTATTGCTGCAATTGAAATTCACCTCAAACTAAATAATATTAAATCAAAAATATAATTCATTTCGGGGTAAGAAAAGCTGATGGCTTCTGAGGCTTATAATTATAATGAAAATATCTGCCTCTTATTTAGGTTTACCAATTAATGAAATTGGAAATTTAAGGAAAACAGAAAATTGCACTCATTCGTTAAAAAATATGTTTTTCATACCTTGGTTCGCTATGAGAAATTAGTATTTGCGACATAAGTGAAATTTTGTACTATGAAGGGTATTTCAAAAAGTCGATGAAATCAATACAAATCCGATTCCAAATCCGGCAGAACCAAATCAAGACAATGGTATCATAAAAAAAACTTAAAAACCGTTAGAGCTTTACTGCAATAAGAGATCAGACAAAAGCTTACCAACATTTGTTTTCTTCGATGAGAAGTACGTCACAACACATAGCCAGCCAAACTTTTTTTTTAAATTCTAAGTTTTAAGAATCGTATAGGACTAAGTAGGGGCAACTGAATTGGAAAAGGATGCTTATTAATGCCTGAAATTTGAAATCGGAATCTAATTTTATAAAAAACCAAATTGTATCCCTTTTTAGTCTTACCCAGCCTGAATTTTAACTTAATCTAGCCCCGATGCCAAAAATATGATTGGCATCACTTTAAACGATGCGTTCATAAATTCCCAGTTTCTTAATATCTCGAATAGGTACAACATTTAACAATTTTTTAAATATGGACTAAAATATCGCATTTTAATAACAAATTAATTTTCGAAAATCTTGAAGTCTCAGTAAGCTTAAATATTACTGTTTAAACTAGTAACCAGACAAGTAACTATTATTTTTCATTGTGATGAAATTGATTAGTTTTAAATATAAAATAAAATTACATATTTTATCTATCTGTCTGTATCTATGCTCGTATATCGTTTTTAGTTGTTCTCCGCACAGTTAATAGTGATAGTTGAATGGTGGGAGATTTTTCAAACCATGCGATTAATCGTTTAAACGTTTTGCTTAAATTCGCAAAAAAAAACCCAATCCGCGCTAAAAAAAGGTGTCTAAAGACGGGTGTAGAGACAACTACGAAGTACAATATGTTTTATTTTTGGTGTAAAAACTCTTATAATATATATATATATAATATATATATTGTAGTTTTTGGAAAGTTTACTGAACAATAAAAATGCGATAATTAATATTGAAGCGCAAAACTCAAATATTGTAAAGAGTTATATATGTTCATAAATTATCGGATAGATTATTATTTTAGTACTTAAAGATACGAGTATGTAAACAATTCGTTATTTCAGAGATATATACAAATATTATAAATGAGTTTAAAATAAAGTTATTAATCCGCTGTGTCCCAGCATCCTGCTCCCTTTAAAAGTATTTACCCCTTTTGTAGTTTGGACATCAGCGACTCTAACCCTTTCGACGCTCCCCTTGTAGACTTGAAGGATTCTGGATCATTGCGTTGATATGAAGTTTGGTTAGCTTAGAGACCAATTGTTACCACTTTGATTCACCTCCATCTTCGCAAGCAGTTGATGTCTGATACTTCATCTGCTGCTTCAGAAACTGCATTCAAGGATGCGCCTCGTGGTAGTTCGAGTCAGCAGAGAGATGTGCAATCGGGCTAGAGTTCATGCCTCTATTTCAACGAGTGCAGTAGAAATCTCCGGGTAGGTAAGTTTGGTGTTTCCAAGGGGTCTGAGGAAATAAGCCTTTGCAATCTTCACCGCAGCTTTCCACAGCGCTCCGAAATGTGGAGCTCTGGGAGAAATAAAATGAAAATATACACCTCCATTAGACCAAAAAATTTACTATTTTATTTTAACTATTTTTGCAAAAAGTAGCTGCATAACACCTTGGGTCCAACGTGAAAGTTCGATAAATGCAGATGAAGGTAATGTGTACGAATAGTTGACGCAACCAACCAGCCATCGCGAGCACGGTGATATAAAAAAAAAAATGGTTCTTGCTGGTTTTTCTTAAAACAAATTTAGAAATGTACTACACCGCGGTCTGCTTACAATCTACTGCAATTTTAGATTTTAAAATCAAGGCAGATATTGACTTTCAATGTACGTAAGATCGGCATCTTGGTCTAATTCAAATCGAATTTAACAACTTACAGTTTTAGGCATTCAACAACTCAGTTATGACCGTGAACGTAACATTCAAACTCCATTTATAAAAGCCGCTTTAAACTTAATTTCAATGTAAATTAGAAGTATACAAGATGTATAAATTCAAAACTATGATAGATTGAATTAAAATATAATACATATGTAGCACGGATACGGCATTTTCAGAACTCCCAAACATTAATATGTTAAAAACTTGACATGATAACAATATCTGAATACGGCTTCGTGTTAATTATACCGAAATCGATATGAATCGAGGTTAAGATTTAAGTGACAGAAAAAAGTGTAAAAAAGTGTTGCTCCATATTGATACATAATATTTGTCTATAATATGTATTTATTATAAAATGTAATATTTTGATATTGGAATTTACTGGGAAAAATATGGATCTACTGCGTTTTTAGCGTTCCGTACCAGAGCCTACGACCCAATGTTTTCGATTTCAATCAAATTTATTGAATAAATTTAGTTTCTACATGAAAAAAATGTTTCATTTAAAAAAAAAATTATCCCAAAAAGTGGGCGTGTATATAAACATTGTACAAGAAAATTTTAGAGCACATGAACATTAAGTTAATTTCTGATCCAAATATGTCTGCTCTCGATGTGCAAGCAAACACCGTCTTTAAAAAGGCAATCGAAAACTTAAACTAATGAAATAGGAGTGATAGTAAACCTAAATAATCGATATATATGAGCATAGTTTAACTAAAAATCCTACATTCCAAATATGAATGTCCTGAAGCCAGACAAATTTTATATATTTAGTCAGGAATTTGAATTGCCTCCTCTTCGTGTAGGTACTCGTACTGGACCGTTGTAGCTGTAGTGGCAGCGACAGCGGTAGTGGTATGTTGAAAACTTAATATTAAATGGAATTTTGCATACCGAAAGCGATATTCCTCGGCGGTACGCAATCAGTGTCACGATCGCATTGGTGAGCGCCGCTGGTTGCATTTTACCGCGTATCGAATCTCTTTGTTAGTGAAGTTTAAATTATGGGTGACCATGGTATAATGGTAACATCATCGCTTGTCACGCTGCAGGCTCACGGTTCAAATTCTGATATCAAGAATCTTCTATTTATTTCGCATGGAATAAATAAAAAAGTCGATAATGGGAATGCTTATGTCACCTCTACTTCGAAGGCATAACACTGGCAGTAGGGTGGTCGTATGGCTGAAATGCAACTTGATCCTGATGATGGCATCAGGAGGACGGAAAAAAATACTGTGAATCATAAACTACGACAAAAATGATCCCCAGTTATCTGGGTGCCACTCTTGGAGTTAACAGAAACTTAATACCACCTGAGTTTCAAACTACTAAACCAATCTTTCTTTCTCTCTGTCTATTCCAATTTCCCTAATACGCCCGTGTCCTGAAATACAGGGTGGCGCACCAATTGTGCTATAATAAGAAATTCAAATAACTTTTTTTTAAATAAATGTATTGTATTTAATTTTTTTTTCTTTTTATTGTATAGAAAATTCAATTTTATTTTATATAACTAATTGTTTTTGAAGATGATAGATCGTAAATGACCTCCACGCTCATCCACGCATATGCGACACCTGATCAGAAAATTATTCATTGCGGCCTGAAGGGTTGAAGTCGGGATCGCCTCAATTATTGTTTTAATGGACTGCATTAATTCCGTCAAATTCCTTGGTTTCGTTTTGTACACCTCTTGCTTGACATAAAAAAAAGTCTGGTGCAGTCAGGTCAGGTGACCTTGGGGGCCAGCGGAAAGTGGAGTTTCTGGATATTAATTTGTTTAATTGCGACATAAGTGAAATTTTGTACTATGAAGGGTATTTCAAAAAGTCGATGAAATCAATACAAATCCGATTCCAAATCCGGCAGAACCAAATCAAGACAATGGTATCATAAAAAAAACTTAAAAACCGTTAGAGCTTTACTGCAATAAGAGATCAGACAAAAGCTTACCAACATTTGTTTTCTTCGATGAGAAGTACGTCACAACACATAGCCAGCCAAACTTTTTTTTTAAATTCTAAGTTTTAAGAATCGTATAGGACTAAGTAGGGGCAACTGAATTGGAAAAGGATGCTTATTAATGCCTGAAATTTGAAATCGGAATCTAATTTTATAAAAAACCAAATTGTATCCCTTTTTAGTCTTACCCAGCCTGAATTTTAACTTAATCTAGCCCCGATGCCAAAAATATGATTGGCATCACTTTAAACGATGCGTTCATAAATTCCCAGTTTCTTAATATCTCGAATAGGTACAACATTTAACAATTTTTTAAATATGGACTAAAATATCGCATTTTAATAACAAATTAATTTTCGAAAATCTTGAAGTCTCAGTAAGCTTAAATATTACTGTTTAAACTAGTAACCAGACAAGTAACTATTATTTTTCATTGTGATGAAATTGATTAGTTTTAAATATAAAATAAAATTACATATTTTATCTATCTGTCTGTATCTATGCTCGTATATCGTTTTTAGTTGTTCTCCGCACAGTTAATAGTGATAGTTGAATGGTGGGAGATTTTTCAAACCATGCGATTAATCGTTTAAACGTTTTGCTTAAATTCGCAAAAAAAAACCCAATCCGCGCTAAAAAAAGGTGTCTAAAGACGGGTGTAGAGACAACTACGAAGTACAATATGTTTTATTTTTGGTGTAAAAACTCTTATAATATATATATATATAATATATATATTGTAGTTTTTGGAAAGTTTACTGAACAATAAAAATGCGATAATTAATATTGAAGCGCAAAACTCAAATATTGTAAAGAGTTATATATGTTCATAAATTATCGGATAGATTATTATTTTAGTACTTAAAGATACGAGTATGTAAACAATTCGTTATTTCAGAGATATATACAAATATTATAAATGAGTTTAAAATAAAGTTATTAATCCGCTGTGTCCCAGCATCCTGCTCCCTTTAAAAGTATTTACCCCTTTTGTAGTTTGGACATCAGCGACTCTAACCCTTTCGACGCTCCCCTTGTAGACTTGAAGGATTCTGGATCATTGCGTTGATATGAAGTTTGGTTAGCTTAGAGACCAATTGTTACCACTTTGATTCACCTCCATCTTCGCAAGCAGTTGATGTCTGATACTTCATCTGCTGCTTCAGAAACTGCATTCAAGGATGCGCCTCGTGGTAGTTCGAGTCAGCAGAGAGATGTGCAATCGGGCTAGAGTTCATGCCTCTATTTCAACGAGTGCAGTAGAAATCTCCGGGTAGGTAAGTTTGGTGTTTCCAAGGGGTCTGAGGAAATAAGCCTTTGCAATCTTCACCGCAGCTTTCCACAGCGCTCCGAAATGTGGAGCTCTGGGAGAAATAAAATGAAAATATACACCTCCATTAGACCAAAAAATTTACTATTTTATTTTAACTATTTTTGCAAAAAGTAGCTGCATAACACCTTGGGTCCAACGTGAAAGTTCGATAAATGCAGATGAAGGTAATGTGTACGAATAGTTGACGCAACCAACCAGCCATCGCGAGCACGGTGATATAAAAAAAAAAATGGTTCTTGCTGGTTTTTCTTAAAACAAATTTAGAAATGTACTACACCGCGGTCTGCTTACAATCTACTGCAATTTTAGATTTTAAAATCAAGGCAGATATTGACTTTCAATGTACGTAAGATCGGCATCTTGGTCTAATTCAAATCGAATTTAACAACTTACAGTTTTAGGCATTCAACAACTCAGTTATGACCGTGAACGTAACATTCAAACTCCATTTATAAAAGCCGCTTTAAACTTAATTTCAATGTAAATTAGAAGTATACAAGATGTATAAATTCAAAACTATGATAGATTGAATTAAAATATAATACATATGTAGCACGGATACGGCATTTTCAGAACTCCCAAACATTAATATGTTAAAAACTTGACATGATAACAATATCTGAATACGGCTTCGTGTTAATTATACCGAAATCGATATGAATCGAGGTTAAGATTTAAGTGACAGAAAAAAGTGTAAAAAAGTGTTGCTCCATATTGATACATAATATTTGTCTATAATATGTATTTATTATAAAATGTAATATTTTGATATTGGAATTTACTGGGAAAAATATGGATCTACTGCGTTTTTAGCGTTCCGTACCAGAGCCTACGACCCAATGTTTTCGATTTCAATCAAATTTATTGAATAAATTTAGTTTCTACATGAAAAAAATGTTTCATTTAAAAAAAAAATTATCCCAAAAAGTGGGCGTGTATATAAACATTGTACAAGAAAATTTTAGAGCACATGAACATTAAGTTAATTTCTGATCCAAATATGTCTGCTCTCGATGTGCAAGCAAACACCGTCTTTAAAAAGGCAATCGAAAACTTAAACTAATGAAATAGGAGTGATAGTAAACCTAAATAATCGATATATATGAGCATAGTTTAACTAAAAATCCTACATTCCAAATATGAATGTCCTGAAGCCAGACAAATTTTATATATTTAGTCAGGAATTTGAATTGCCTCCTCTTCGTGTAGGTACTCGTACTGGACCGTTGTAGCTGTAGTGGCAGCGACAGCGGTAGTGGTATGTTGAAAACTTAATATTAAATGGAATTTTGCATACCGAAAGCGATATTCCTCGGCGGTACGCAATCAGTGTCACGATCGCATTGGTGAGCGCCGCTGGTTGCATTTTACCGCGTATCGAATCTCTTTGTTAGTGAAGTTTAAATTATGGGTGACCATGGTATAATGGTAACATCATCGCTTGTCACGCTGCAGGCTCACGGTTCAAATTCTGATATCAAGAATCTTCTATTTATTTCGCATGGAATAAATAAAAAAGTCGATAATGGGAATGCTTATGTCACCTCTACTTCGAAGGCATAACACTGGCAGTAGGGTGGTCGTATGGCTGAAATGCAACTTGATCCTGATGATGGCATCAGGAGGACGGAAAAAAATACTGTGAATCATAAACTACGACAAAAATGATCCCCAGTTATCTGGGTGCCACTCTTGGAGTTAACAGAAACTTAATACCACCTGAGTTTCAAACTACTAAACCAATCTTTCTTTCTCTCTGTCTATTCCAATTTCCCTAATACGCCCGTGTCCTGAAATACAGGGTGGCGCACCAATTGTGCTATAATAAGAAATTCAAATAACTTTTTTTTAAATAAATGTATTGTATTTAATTTTTTTTTCTTTTTATTGTATAGAAAATTCAATTTTATTTTATATAACTAATTGTTTTTGAAGATGATAGATCGTAAATGACCTCCACGCTCATCCACGCATATGCGACACCTGATCAGAAAATTATTCATTGCGGCCTGAAGGGTTGAAGTCGGGATCGCCTCAATTATTGTTTTAATGGACTGCATTAATTCCGTCAAATTCCTTGGTTTCGTTTTGTACACCTCTTGCTTGACATAAAAAAAAGTCTGGTGCAGTCAGGTCAGGTGACCTTGGGGGCCAGCGGAAAGTGGAGTTTCTGGATATTAATTTGTTTAATTGCGACATAAGTGAAATTTTGTACTATGAAGGGTATTTCAAAAAGTCGATGAAATCAATACAAATCCGATTCCAAATCCGGCAGAACCAAATCAAGACAATGGTATCATAAAAAAAACTTAAAAACCGTTAGAGCTTTACTGCAATAAGAGATCAGACAAAAGCTTACCAACATTTGTTTTCTTCGATGAGAAGTACGTCACAACACATAGCCAGCCAAACTTTTTTTTTAAATTCTAAGTTTTAAGAATCGTATAGGACTAAGTAGGGGCAACTGAATTGGAAAAGGATGCTTATTAATGCCTGAAATTTGAAATCGGAATCTAATTTTATAAAAAACCAAATTGTATCCCTTTTTAGTCTTACCCAGCCTGAATTTTAACTTAATCTAGCCCCGATGCCAAAAATATGATTGGCATCACTTTAAACGATGCGTTCATAAATTCCCAGTTTCTTAATATCTCGAATAGGTACAACATTTAACAATTTTTTAAATATGGACTAAAATATCGCATTTTAATAACAAATTAATTTTCGAAAATCTTGAAGTCTCAGTAAGCTTAAATATTACTGTTTAAACTAGTAACCAGACAAGTAACTATTATTTTTCATTGTGATGAAATTGATTAGTTTTAAATATAAAATAAAATTACATATTTTATCTATCTGTCTGTATCTATGCTCGTATATCGTTTTTAGTTGTTCTCCGCACAGTTAATAGTGATAGTTGAATGGTGGGAGATTTTTCAAACCATGCGATTAATCGTTTAAACGTTTTGCTTAAATTCGCAAAAAAAAACCCAATCCGCGCTAAAAAAAGGTGTCTAAAGACGGGTGTAGAGACAACTACGAAGTACAATATGTTTTATTTTTGGTGTAAAAACTCTTATAATATATATATATATAATATATATATTGTAGTTTTTGGAAAGTTTACTGAACAATAAAAATGCGATAATTAATATTGAAGCGCAAAACTCAAATATTGTAAAGAGTTATATATGTTCATAAATTATCGGATAGATTATTATTTTAGTACTTAAAGATACGAGTATGTAAACAATTCGTTATTTCAGAGATATATACAAATATTATAAATGAGTTTAAAATAAAGTTATTAATCCGCTGTGTCCCAGCATCCTGCTCCCTTTAAAAGTATTTACCCCTTTTGTAGTTTGGACATCAGCGACTCTAACCCTTTCGACGCTCCCCTTGTAGACTTGAAGGATTCTGGATCATTGCGTTGATATGAAGTTTGGTTAGCTTAGAGACCAATTGTTACCACTTTGATTCACCTCCATCTTCGCAAGCAGTTGATGTCTGATACTTCATCTGCTGCTTCAGAAACTGCATTCAAGGATGCGCCTCGTGGTAGTTCGAGTCAGCAGAGAGATGTGCAATCGGGCTAGAGTTCATGCCTCTATTTCAACGAGTGCAGTAGAAATCTCCGGGTAGGTAAGTTTGGTGTTTCCAAGGGGTCTGAGGAAATAAGCCTTTGCAATCTTCACCGCAGCTTTCCACAGCGCTCCGAAATGTGGAGCTCTGGGAGAAATAAAATGAAAATATACACCTCCATTAGACCAAAAAATTTACTATTTTATTTTAACTATTTTTGCAAAAAGTAGCTGCATAACACCTTGGGTCCAACGTGAAAGTTCGATAAATGCAGATGAAGGTAATGTGTACGAATAGTTGACGCAACCAACCAGCCATCGCGAGCACGGTGATATAAAAAAAAAAATGGTTCTTGCTGGTTTTTCTTAAAACAAATTTAGAAATGTACTACACCGCGGTCTGCTTACAATCTACTGCAATTTTAGATTTTAAAATCAAGGCAGATATTGACTTTCAATGTACGTAAGATCGGCATCTTGGTCTAATTCAAATCGAATTTAACAACTTACAGTTTTAGGCATTCAACAACTCAGTTATGACCGTGAACGTAACATTCAAACTCCATTTATAAAAGCCGCTTTAAACTTAATTTCAATATAAATTAGAAGTATACAAGATGTATAAATTCAAAACTATGATAGATTGAATTAAAATATAATACATACGTAGCACGGATACGGCATTTTCAGAACTCCCAAACATTAATATGTTAAAAACTTGACATGATAACAATATCTGAATACGGCTTCGTGTTAATTATACCGAAATCGATATGAATCGAGGTTAAGATTTAAGTGACAGAAAAAAGTGTAAAAAAGTGTTGCTCCATATTGATACATAATATTTGTCTATAATATGTATTTATTATAAAATGTAATATTTTGATATTGGAATTTACTGGGAAAAATATGGATCTACTGCGTTTTTAGCGTTCCGTACCAGAGCCTACGACCCAATGTTTTCGATTTCAATCAAATTTATTGAATAAATTTAGTTTTTACATGAAAAAAATGTGTTTCATTTAAAAAAAAAATTATCCCAAAAAGTGGGCGTGTATATAAACATTGTACAAGAAAATTTTAGAGCACATGAACATTAAGTTAATTTCTGATCCAAATATGTCTGCTCTCGATGTGCAAGCAAACACCGTCTTTAAAAAGGCAATCGAAAACTTAAACTAATGAAATAGGAGTGATAGTAAACCTAAATAATCGATATATATGAGCATAGTTTAACTAAAAATCCTACATTCCAAATATGAATGTCCTGAAGCCAGACAAATTTTATATATTTAGTCAGGAATTTGAATTGCCTCCTCTTCGTGTAGGTACTCGTACTGGACCGTTGTAGCTGTAGTGGCAGCGACAGCGGTAGTGGTATGTTGAAAACTTAATATTAAATGGAATATTGCATACCGAAAGCGATATTCCTCGGCGGTACGCAATCAGTGTCACGATCGCATTGGTGAGCGCCGCTGGTTGCATTTTACCGCGTATCGAATCTCTTTGTTAGTGAAGTTTAAATTATGGGTGACCATGGTATAATGGTAACATCATCGCTTGTCACGCTGCAGGCTCACGGTTCAAATTCTGATATCAAGAATCTTCTATTTATTTCGCATGGAATAAATAAAAAAGTCGATAATGGGAATGCTTATGTCACCTCTACTTCGAAGGCATAACACTGGCAGTAGGGTGGTCGTATGGCTGAAATGCAACTTGATCCTGATGATGGCATCAGGAGGACGGAAAAAAATACTGTGAATCATAAACTACGACAAAAATGATCCCCAGTTATCTGGGTGCCACTCTTGGAGTTTACAGAAACTTAATACCACCTGAGTTTCAAACTACTAAACCAATCTTTCTTTCTCTCTGTCTATTCCAATTTCCCTAATACGCCCGTGTCCTGAAATACAGGGTGGCGCACCAATTGTGCTATAATAAGAAATTCAAATAACTTTTTTTTAAATAAATGTATTGTATTTAATTTTTTTTTCTTTTTATTGTATAGAAAATTCAATTTTATTTTATATAACTAATTGTTTTTGAAGATGATAGATCGTAAATGACCTCCACGCTCATCCACGCATATGCGACACCTGATCAGAAAATTATTCATTGCGGCCTGAAGGGTTGAAGTCGGGATCGCCTCAATTATTGTTTTAATGGACTGCATTAATTCAGTCAAATTCCTTGGTTTCGTTTTGTACCCCTCTTGCTTGACATAACCCCATAAAAAAAAGTCTGGTGCAGTCAGGTCAGGTGGGGGCCAGCGGAAAGTGGAGTTTCTGGATATTAATTTGTTTGGGAATTTTCGTTGGACCTCCGCCATAACCGGTCTGGCTATGTGTGCAGTTGCTCTATCTTGCTGGAACCAAATGCTGTTGTCGGCGCAGTTCTGGGTAAAAAAAACTGCTTCAACAACTTTAAATAACGGTCCCCATTGACAGTTACTTTTACACCGTTTTCTTCAAAGAAGTATGGCCCCACAATACACCTTGATGAAACTGCACACCACACAGTGACTCGTTCGGGGTGCAGTTCCGTCTCATGGAGTATTTCTGGAGTAGATTCACTCCATATACGGCAATTTTGCTTGTTTACATTGCCGTTTACGTCAAAATGTGTCTCATCAGACATAAACAAGCAATTTATCAAGCTGTTGTCTTCTTCGGCCATTTCAATCATTTTTTGGCAAAATTCCAGGCGAATAGCCAAATCCAGAGGGTTTAACTTGATTGTAATTTGGACTTTGTACGGAAACAAGCTTAAGTCATCATGAATTAACCGTTGTAATGACCGTCTGCTAACTCCAATTTACGCCGATAAGTTTCGAGTCGAAACGCTTGGGTTTGCCTGAATTGACAATGCTACAGCCACGATTGTGTCTTGAACCCGAACAAAGGGATCTCGTTGGTACGGTCTTCGTGCCATGCTTCCAGATTCGGCAAACATTTTTACCAGCCTCATAATAGTCCATCTACTCGGGGGAGTGCCGCCAAACTCCCGCCTAAATTCCCTTTGGATAGAAATGAAGGACTGCAAAGCATGGTACCACTGCACTATCCAAATCATCTTTTCGGTATTCCAAGCATTCATTTTAATAAATCTAAATAGTAACCTGCAAAATACCTGATTACTCACACAGAAAAAAAATTATTACGTTATGTTTTTGTAGCACGATTCGTGCGCCACCCTGTAGTATAAGGGTATTTATATCCCCTTTGACACACGCAAATTATTTAAAAGCAAAAAAAAAAAAAATAATTAAATGAATAAATAGCATTGATCGCTACAGTCACCTCTATCACTTTCGGTGCCATCGCGTTATGAATATTTTTAAAACTCAAAAAATTGTTGTTCACTGATATTAAAATTTGCAATTTATCTTTCTATTTTAGGTCATCGTTCCGAGGTGGTCTGTCTGTCCCTTTCGAACTTCTCATACTCTTGAAAAAACATAATTTCATAAAATTTAATACCGGTTGAAATCCAGCAGATCTCAGTTAATTTCCTTTTGGTTGGATATTATATTCCAAGGTTGTCTGCATTCTTTTATTCGTAATTATTTGACCACCCTAGATTACCGCTTGTCTCTTAAAGAGATGACTGGCCCATTCATGGTTCCTGTAATGTGGGTACCTGGGGAACAATATGATCGATTAACTCGCCATCCATGGCACTATCCTAACGATTCTACTGGAAAAGGGGAATCTCGGCGGCCCTCCTACTACAAGTAAGTCGAATGTAATCAATTAAACCAACCTTAGATACGAATGGCACCAGTTTTAACGTACAGATTTGGGCTGAGTTGAATTAAAAAAGAGCAGTTAGGTCTCACTAAAAAGAATACACAACAATAGTTGTCATTATATAACAATACCGATGTGCAAGCAAGCATCGACTTCAAGAAGGCTATCGAAAACTTGCACCAAAAGAGAAGTGTTCTTGAATACCCTTTAGGGTATACTACAACTATCGTCGATAATGCAACTATTCTCCGAATAAATCTCGACGGCGGAAGCAGTTGAGGAGAATATGATATCTTCCCAGGTAAACGGACAATTTTAAACAGTTTGGAGTACCATAAAATGAATTTATAACTTACCTTTACCAAATGTTACCTAAATAAGTAAATTCACTTGTAAACTTTGACATATCAAAACTTTCTGAGTTCGAGTCTGTGAGTGTCAAAAACTCATCCGTAGTATAAACTTCTAGAAATCGGAAGTAAATGCTTCTTACACTTCGTCCATTTAAAGATTCGTCACAGTGTTCTGGAGAAAGGAAGAAATACTTTTTTTTTTCCTATCAATAATGATTACCCCCACTACTGTTACTTTAGATATTTGTTTGTGTGTTTGCAAGCGCACATCTGCTTTTAAATGATTTGTTTCCTGTGTGCTTTATCCGTGGAACGTGACATTTTCCAGAAAAAGGACTTTAAAAACGGTTTTCTTACTTTTTTTTTTATCTTACGTATCACCTTTATTTTTATTCGCCAGAGGTTATAAGTAAGAAAAATGGTGGAATTTTCTTTGTAATATTTTCATCTTACAGTTATCGTGACTGGAAGCGAGAAATATGGAACAAAATAAAGAAAATATAAGTGCCTAGGGTTCCCAAGAGTGATGTTACACTTTGCGTGCGATTCTCCTGTTTTTTTCTTTTGTTCTTTCGTGAGCGCTTCTAGAGATTTTGCAACCAGGTAAGAGAAGATTTTAACTCAGTAGAGCGTAGATAAATTTGTCAATGGCACAAAAACTTTGGAATTTTTTATTTTTTTTTTTTCATATTTTTTAAAGAGATCCAAGTGAAGAAGTAATTTGAAAGAACTTACTGTTGGACTGTGATTATAAAGACTCAAACATATAATAGTAATATAACATGTAACAGAATGCCTTACATGTTGAACAATATTGCATTTCTGCTGACCCCATTCAAGACACATCGGAATTTCAAATACAATAAAAGTTAAAAGTTCACACAACATATTCCATTATGAAAAATATTCCACATAGGCCCAACGCATTAATTAGTGACACGTTGTTGATCGAATTTATATCATGTTGTTTGAACATGTGGCATCATAGGTGTACTACAGCCTTGTTTAATTTTCTTCAAGGCTAAGTATACTTTCATGTCAACACCGGTTCTGATGTGGCATATTAAAAAAAGTATCTGTCAGGGAAGTGGCAAACAAAAGGCGTGAAATGCAGGAGAGAGGAAACTTTTTGGCAAAGTTGACGTATATCAAATTCTTCTTATGTTATTAAGTCTTATAAACTTTGCATGACTGGAACTTTGCATTCTATTCTCTGCCTACTTACAAAGCAGAAAGAACAATGACATAGGCATGATTGATATAAAACATTCTCAATTAATTAGCTGCTTGCAGTAGGTAGGGAATTGAGTGCTCTTGTATTATAGCGTCATGGGAAACAATCAGGTTTTTATTAATGGAAAAATAGATACTATTACTAGACCTTAGAGCTTTTTTAGTTTAAAATAACATTTAGCAGAACTACAAGCCTTGCTGAATTGCATTTGGATATCTATCCAATGAGTTATATGAGCTTTTTAAAATCATATTATTATAAGTTACTGCATGATGTTAGTACATTCCGATAAAATAAAAAATTTATATTAACATATATCAACAAGTTCAGAAATATAAAATGAAATAATCGCCCAAAAAGTTTTAAAATTTTAACAGTCATATCAGTTCATCCGTGTGTATTCGGCAGAATAGAACTCTGCCTTGCACATTTTCAAGACCAAAACTAATCATCGATCCCATTGCATCGTTGTCATATGGCGTCAAAGAGATAAATAAGTTTATTTCTTGCTCTGTTCTTATTTCCAAATAAAATAAGACACTTCCAAAATCGTTTTTAAAATGTTGCCTATTGAGTAGTTTTATTCGTCTTATTCGCGGCGTTTCGAGCATTAGCATGTTCGCACATTTCTATACTTTCTTGAATATTATCACCGAAAAAGCTAACTGGTATTGCGCTTAGGAACAAATGACATTCATAGGAAATGACAGTAGTATCAATTAACCCTAATCCTATCGAGATTTGGCTTTAAGTCATTCCAAATGTCTTTAAATATATTTGTCGTTTGCTAAATTTTGAGTTATCCTATGTTTAATTTTTTTATTGATGAAAAAATATATTCTGTATAAATATTAGGTTTCCAGTTTGATTTATTTGTTCCATTCTAAAAATTTTGGCGTTAGCTACCATGAAATGACTCAGAGACATATTTATATTTATTTTCTGCTGTAGATAATCATGCAATTATTGAACTACAACGTATAAATGCAACTCATGTCGATGCGCCTCAAGTGAATATTCCGGAAATTCTCGAAAACTCAAATATTAACATGAAAGGCAAACGGACTATTGGAAAAGATAGAGGATAGGGTGGTCGTACTACAATATGGAATTTATAAATCTTTTGGACTCCTCACCTCGTAGACTTCTTCATTACAAGAGGTGTAGCTAAAGATTTTACAAACGTTGAGGAAAGTTTTGAACTCTCCTCAGATCATTCACCAGTAATCATGACAATAAGCTAGCGTCTAATGAAAAAAGAAGAGGCACCTAGATTAACTACCAACAAAACTACCTGGGACGGGTTTAGAAAATATTGTTCTGAATATTTCGCTTAAAACACCGTGTTAAATAAAAGACCGTGTCAAAAATCGAGAGATCTATCTTGAAAGCTTGACTGCCGAAAAAAGTTCGAATTATTCACTATGGAAAGCCATGAAAGGTATTAAAAAACCCCAAATGCAACCGCTACCGATAAGAAAAAAAAAAAAAAAAAAATGGCGAATAGTCAAAAGGAAACAGAGGGAAGGCGGATTTATTTGCCGTGCACCTGGAAGAAACATTTAAGCCATTTGACGGACAGGGGCTAAAAGAAGACCTTGGTGGTATGATTACGACACCTGATGACTTTAAAATAAAGAGCGTGTCTTTGATCGAACTTTGCCAGATAATAAAAAATCTTAAATATAACAAGGCCCCTGGATATGATTTAATAACCAGACAGTTCCTCAAGGAATTGCCAAAGAAAGCCCTGATCAAGCTTCTGCATATTTTAAATGCCGCGCTAAGATTATTATACGTTCCAAGGCAATGGCAAGTCGCCGAGGTTACAATGGTTCCAAAACTAGGAAAGCCTCCAAACGACAACAAATCCTGCAGACCGATATCGCTCCTGCCGATAGTATCCAGGGTATTTGAAAACCTTTTATTAAAGCGCCTACAACCGGTCATTGAAGACCGGTGAAAGAACAAAGAACAGACATAATTGATCAGGTTTATAGAATAACAAATGAAATAGATAAAACCTTAGAGGAGAAAAAGATATGTTCTAGCGCTTTTCTGGACGTCTCTCAAGCCTTAAGTTAAGACAGGTACTTATGGAAGGAAACGAGACAGCAGATAAACTAGGGACCAGCATTGGATCTTCAACATACTCGAATATCAGTAGAAGTTCCAATAGGTGAACTGGAAATTAAAATAGATCTAAAAGCAAGAGAACTGATTAATTCCAAATGGTCCACCAGGAGTGATTGTGTCATATCTCGCAGCTTATGGCCGACAGTGGATGAAAACAGAATAAAAAGCCTATTGGCGATGAATAAAAGAGAAATTCGAATCTTGATAGGAGCGCTAACAGGACACTGCGAGATAGGGGAAATGGCTGCTAGACTAGGCATCAACATACCTGACCACTGCAGGAGCTGTGAAGATATGGAGGAGACAGAAACCATCAAACACTTGTTATATGATTGGCCAAATCTTCAAAACCGCCGCCTCCGTCATATGGGAAATAGGCTTTTTGACGAACTAGGTTATCTCGTACAAATTCCACTTAGGAACATGATAGACTTCATAAAGAGCGCAGGCTGGTTTGTAACAGAACCGACCGCAAGACAAACGTTTTAAATACAGGTTCCACATAACAAAAGGGAAACACAATGGACCGTATGACCCCCGTGATAAGCACTAAGGTGCACTTCCCTCCAATCTAACCTAACTTATCGTATCATTTTTCGTCTAGACAGATCATGTTTTCATGTGTAAATATTTAAATAAATATCCATCTGTTTGATTGCTTGATAGCTATTCTTTTTGCAAAATAATCAATTTCTAATTTCTAACCACAGACTTTTAATCACTCCCATTTGGATGTAATTCATTTGAATTCATCATATTTCTTACTTTCACTGCTTTGAAACTGACCAATTTGCTATTCCCTGACAACAGCATAAACCTCATTTACCACTCTGGATGCTGTGCAGCAAATTGGGAAAAACCACCGTCTAGACCTTAGAAAATTGACCTTGTTCAGATTTTAGCAAAATTTATTGCATATAAAACCAACAAAAGCAATTGAAAAGGCCGAAAACAATAAAAACATTAATCAACAAAATGTAAGCAATAACTAAGGATCCCATAAATCATTCGTTAAGTGGTATCCTTCGGTATTCATTATCTCGAGTAGAAGGGTAGCAGCGACTGCAAATCCAGTAACAACATTTCCCCTTCTTCTCCACTTACTCGAGCGTTCTTGAAAATTTATGGGCATGTTTACCTCCACCAAATACACGCGGACCGTAATTTCACACTGTAATCCTTAAATGGTATGGTTTTACGCTCGACTGTAGAGTGAACGAAAGTGATTTCCGTTAAAATGTATATCTTATCACCTGCCACACGAGCAGAAACCCTATTTGGGTTATGATTTAATCGATTTTGACAGATTTACAACCCATCTAACCGATGTTTTAGTATGTTTTGTGTTTAAACTGAGTTAAGTGAAGTGATTGAATTTTTTACTTTCTTGAGATTGATAGCAGCATTTTAGTGGATTGACTTGTTATAATCTTAGAGAAGAACTTGAAGGATTTAGCTTCTAATCATGAGGTGATTTATGAATTCTCTATAATTCGTCATCCAGTAGATGACGAACATATCTATATTAAATTGAATGTTTTTTAAGAGCTTGATAACATGACTCACTTAGATCTTATTCTTCACCTTTAAATAATTATGTATTGTAGTAAGTGTACTCTTATTTATGTCCTATATCCCCTTGTCCTAGTGCCTCGACTACGCCTACGCGCCATCGTGTACGGTTTCTGGTAATGTGTCTCAGCTCTCCCCAACTTTTCCCGAACTGCCGTGCTTCCTTCTCGACTGCTCTGCGCCATGTTCTCCTTGGCCCACCAAGTCTTCTGCCATTCCATTGCATAGCATGGTTCGTTATGGAGCTGTCACCCTTTCGGAGCGTGTGACCAATCCACTGCCACTTCCATCGTTGGATGGTTGTGCCTATTGGTTCCTGACCCGTTCTCTCGTAAAGGTGTTCGTTAGATACGATTGGGCCAGAAAATCCTTAAGATGTTGCGCAGGCGCCTATTAACGAACGTTTGCAGCTTTCTGGTGATAGCGGTGGTTACTCTCCACGTGCTGCATCCATATAACAGCACGGATTCAACGTTGGAGCGGAACAGTCTTAGCTTGGTGTTCAAACTGATTGCATTGCTTCGCCATATTTTGGACAACATCCAGAACGCGGACTTTGTTTTGGCGATTCTGTTGGCTATATCCAGTTCGGTTCCATCATCGGTCGAGACAACACTCCCAAGATACTGGAAATCCTCTACTCTCTCTACCGATTGTCCAGCAATGCATATTTGAGCTGATGAGTTCGTTCCAAGACTGATAATTTTAGTTTTTGCGGTATTAATTTTCAGCCCGACGACGCCAGCCTCCCTCTCCACATCTGCTGTCATTTGGTGGAGGTCCATAATTCTATGAGAGAGTAAGTATACGTCGTCAACGTAGTCAAGATGTTTAAGTTGGGATGTAAGAGTCCATCGAATTCCTCCGTTTCCCGTTGACAAGGCTGCACGAAGCACATCGCTAATCACCAATAGGAATAGTATTGGTGAAAGAATGCAGACTTGTCTTACCCCACTTTGGATCTCAAATTCCTCAGACAACCTTCCTCTGTGCAGAACGTGACATTTGGACCCTTCGTATGTAGCACGCCAAATAAACTCCCTGTTAACACTATCGAACGCCTTCTCAAAATCGATGAACAGCAGGTGAAGTGGCGATCGATATTCAACGCACTGTTCGATGATAATCCGGAGGGTGTTGATGTGGTCGACACAGGAGGATCCAGAGCGGAAGCCTGCTTGTTCGGCATCGAGTGTGTCTTCGAAATGTTGTTTGATTCGCTCCAGGATGATTTTAGGTATTATCTTAGCTACAGCAGGCAGCACGCAGATACCTCTCCAGTTTCCAAACTCCATTAAACTATCTTTCTTAGGAAGCTTGACGATCATTCCCTTTTTCCACTCGTCAGGAAAGGTCTCTCTATAAGTGGAAGCGAAAGCTCTGCCGATGTTGTTGGCGCTGCTCGTAAGAGCTCTGCGGGAATACCGACCGCCTTGTTGGTTTTAAGTGATTTGATCGCGGTAGTGATCTCATCCTTACTGGTAGTCGCGGTGCGTATTCGGGCATTTCTTACCTCGGGCACTTGATTCTGATTTGGGAACATATCGCTAGCGAATCACGGTTTAAAACCGTAGCAAACTGCTCCTTTCATCTTTTAAGCTGATCCTCATCCGAAATAAGCAAGGAACCGTCTAGGCTTTTCACTGGGTGTTCGCTGGGGCTGCGACCACCTGTCAGCTCTTTAGTGATTCTGTAGACGGTCCTACTATCGCACCTTCGTGCAGCATCTTCTGCTTCTGTAGCCAGTGCGTTGACGTAGTTCCGCCTGTCACGTCGCATGCTACGCTGAACTTCTCTCATCTTCATGCGATATAGGGACTCTAGCTCATTACTCCCTGCTGCTGAACCGGCTGCAATGCGAGCTTTCAGCTGTTTCCGTTCGTCAATCCGTCTCCAGGTATCCTCGGAAAGCCACGCCCTATGTCTTTCCTGTGATCGACCGACAATTCTTTCAGCACCAGATGTAAAAACATTTTTCACAGCACACCAATGGTCTTGGATGGTTGTGGGCAGTGAGCTGCTGATTGCTTCCACACCTTGCGAAATGTGCTCCCTTAATTATTGGCGCACTGAGGGATCACTAAGTCTATCGATGTTGCTGTTTCGGACGTCCAGGAGACTACTTCTAAAGCGGCGGCTGATGGCAAAATGGTCAATTTAATTGGAGGTTGCTTGCCTGTCGTTGGAAACCCAGCTGACTTTGTGGCAGGTCTTATGTACTCAGTTTGCATTTATGACTATCAACTCCTGCTATCACATAGACCTAGATCTCGCAAGCTTTTAGTCTAAATGCACTTCCCAACACTATTCTTAATTCCTTCTCCGTAGATAAATAGTTTCAATAGAATGATCAATAGACCGGGAGAAAGTGAAATCCTTCTAGCACCCCTTCGAAAACATATCTTAGATATGCAACCAGTACTGGTTACTATCTTAACACCAGAAAGCTGACAAGAAATTATTGTTACGTATCCATAGCAGAATTGTCGAATTCATATCAACCGATGAAACTTGCTGCGATTTTTCTCAAAAGCGTGGAGAAAACTTTGATAGACATATGCGAAAAAGGACCTTTCGTATGACCGACCTTCACAAAAATTAATATACCTACATATCAACCTGAGACATAACCTACCCTTGATCTTCAGAACCTCACACCAAAAACCGACATATCGCTTAGGGACAATATATAAGAAATAGCGGTGGATTGTTTTCTTGGTAGAGCCTCTAACAACAAAGAACATACATGATACATGGATGTATTCAAAACACAGAAGTAAACATAGTATTATATGTAACTTGATAAAATGATTGCTAGGAGATAGAAAAATCAAAAAAAAATGTGATCAAAATCGTTAGATCCCTTTTAGAGCAAATCGAATTTATTCAAAATTGGCCATTAGTAAAGTACCGTTAATTGTTGGGTTAGAATAAAAATTCCGATTTCGCCTAGAATTTTAAACCCACCGACCCCACATATGAAGTTTGAAGAAAATCCGTCTGGCTGATTAGCTGCAAACGGACATTTAGAAAAACCACACACTTTGGTGAAACTATTGATTTTTAATACGAAATCAAATTCCAGTGTGCATCTTGTGTGATGAAATAATTGAAATTATCACTTCGCAAATACCATAGATAAACCCAGGATCTCACAGTAACCAGCAAAAGTATTCTTGGTAAAAACTGTGACCTAAATATCAAAATGACATTGTGAATGTGCACAAAGATATCAAACCTATTGTACCGTATGCAGCACCCGTATGGTTTAAACAGAAGTTTAAACAAGCCAAGCACAACAAAAAGTCAGTTAGCTGGAAATAGCTCCTAACTCTAGAAGTTAAGGTGTTATCCTTATACCCTCCGACAAACCTTTCAACTTAAAAAAAGTGGTCAGATATTGTTATGCAGATAACAAAAGAAATCAACAAAATTACAATACCATCGCAGACAAATGTCTACTGAAATTCAACCTTAGCCACTCACAACTTCCAGATTGAAATAACTGGGAACAGATATACCTATATTTGTTTGTGATTTGAATGTACGATACAAAGGTGAATGTCTATTTCGAGCCGGAAAAGATGCTTAAGAACTATGCTTCCGAGAGAACATAGACAAAATAATGCATACGTTATGGTAAGAAAATCTACCTATACATATACTGCTTTTTATTAAAGCTTACGAAATTATATTAAAACTAATTTGAGATTGGTTATAACTAGCCTTGCCAGTAAGAATTTTGTAGCAGAATAACGTAGCAGTGCAAAAAAGTTTAGCTGAAATTAAGTTTTTATATTTTACGTTATAGTATATAGTAGGTACACACAAATAGTGTTACAAATTAAAAGTTTTAGCTTAGCCTTGCACTGAACAATGAAATACAGTCATCCCCTTCCAATTCAAATATGAAAGAATTTTGAAAATAAATATTATAGGACAGGAGCAATTATAATTTTTCCTGCAAAAGTGTAACAAATTGGCTATGATTGTATCCAAGTGAAGTATTATGAAATCCTACTACTCCTCAGTGCATCAATAGTGCTGAAATCGTAGAGGGTTTCACGAAGAAAAAAATATATGAAGTCTGATGAAGTCCTCCTCAATGTCAGCATATAAATTATTCTTTGTTATATTGACGCCAAGGAACATTTTCTACCGTTAAACGGAGCCTCATAACATGGTTTTACGCAAAATGTATTACTGAATACAGTCCGCGAAATTCATTTATACGCATCTCAAATTTTATTAAATATTGCTGAATTTTCATTATTTGAGGCTTTTCATGGAAATCTTTATGTGGTGGATTATTAGTTTATGGGCCAGAGTGTCAATTCAAGAAAAAGTTTTTGTAATGGGACTGTCATGTGGCAAAACCAAAGAGAGCAACATTTTTATAGCTGTTTGAGATGCGAAATTCGTTTATACGCGTTACGTTTATCAGTAAAACTAGTTAGTTTTTGCGCGAAACAGAAAGTGAAAGTTAAAGATTTAGTTGTTTTTTAAATAAAAAAATATTCTCAAATTGCTTTTTAAGTAAAATTAAAAAAAAAAAACCGATGATGGGAAAAGGAATTTACTTAACTGCGAAGGAAAAAGGTAAAATATAGGTTTTAAAAAAGCAAAGTGCTTCCAACAGAGCAATTGCACGGGAAATCAAGCGTTCTGAAGGACTCATAAGAAATTTTTTTAAAAAAAGGCTAGTCTTATGGAAAGAATGGTGGTAACAAGGGCTGGAGCAAAATAACTCGAAGAGAAAAAAATCGGATTGTCACAGAAGCAACCAAAAATAAAAAGACTGCTGGCCAAATTGTTGCTGATCTCGACTTGCCGATAACGAAACGTCGATTTCAACAAATTTTATCAAAAACTCCAAATATCGTATATAAAAAACAAATGATAAAACCTCTTTTGAAAACCCATCATAAAACGGCCCGACTAACTTTTGCCAGAAATCATATGAATTGGAACGAAAACTGGAACACAGTTATATTTTCTGATGAAAGAAAGTCTAATTTAGATGGCCCAGATGGTTTCAGCTATTATTGGCATGACTTACTCATTGCACCAAGAATGAGCAGAATTTGGAGAGCTTTTTGAGCGCATATGGGACCTGATAAGCAATGGCATTATTTCTAATCTAATAAATTCTATGACAGATAGAATATTTGCTGTCATTCAACGAAATGGAGGACACAATAAATATTAATTAGTATTTTTAAGAACAAAATGTGATTTCATTATATTTTTTTTATAGTTTTTTTACTGTGCGTATAAACTAATTTCATAGGGAAAAATTGTTTTTGTTTAAATAAATAATTTTATATAACTTTGATTGATTTTGTTTTATTGTTTAAGGTAATGAATTTCCATATCCCTTTCATTACAATTTACAGCTTTTGCTTGCACAGCTTTTATATGAAGAAACCCGGAAAAAACAGGTGCGCATAAATGAATTTCGCTGATTGTATATCCTCGATCTCAACTCAATGGATACGCTAAGTCGTAGAAGGGTTTCAAATTACAACAACTTATCACTTCAGGTACCGAGACACAGCAGTCACGAAAGAAATTAACTAGCTAGAAAAGGATCTGTATTAAACTTCATCTCAAAAACGCGAGGAATTCCGCTCATAAATGCTATAAGCATAACAATTCTCCAGTTGATTTATCAAACGTTCTCAAGTTTGAAGGGAAAACTCATGTCTATTTCAAATTTTTTTGGACTAAGTCCTTGGAAAGCAACCTTGAATCTTACCCAAAGTGTTTCTAGACATACGAGTACATATATGTGAAGTCCATATATGTATGTGAAGTCCAACCGTAATATTCCCCTTCAACAATGCATTTCCAGGGTAAATCGTCTAGTAACCCCAAAGACATTGTAAATATATTTTCTGACGAAGTATTTATGATTTATCGAGCTTAATAAGCCCAAGTAAGGAATATTTATAATATTTATCTCTAAAAGTAATAATCCAAGATGTGATTTGCAAAAGAATGAAGATTTGGGTGCACTTACGAGTAATAGCCTTGAGCCTAATAAAAATCCGGATTTGATTGGACTTTATCAAATTGTTTTGAAGACATGTTCTTTCCTCCCATGAATTCCACTGTAAACAATGTTTAATCAATCCCCATCCTGTAGTATTTTCCTTGACGAGTGGAAATACTCATTATATGTATAACACCTACTTTTAAAGTGGTAAACGGATTCTGTTTGTAATTATAGACCAATTCCGAAACTTTCGATTATATCAAAAGTTTTTGATTGTAGTTCAGTTGAGTTTTGCCGTTAAGTGTTACATAATAGCTGGAAGGGTCGATCAACCTATTCGAACTTAGTTCAATTTACAAAATCTCTCAAAATTCTTAAATATCCATAGATTTCGAAAAAGCTTTTAGTGGAGTTAACCTAGTTATCCCTCTGAGAAAGTTAATGGCACAGGGTTTCCTTTGGCTGTTAATGTGGCTTAAAACACATATTTTTGACAGAAAGCAGTGCATTGTTCTGATGTTCCTGAAGGAAGCCATTTAGGGTCTATCCTCGTTTGCTTTTAGTTAATGACTTGCCAAAAAATCTGAATCTTTTTGTATGGTAACTTGTAAGTAAATCTGAGAAAAGGTTTTTCAATGGCTTTCAACGGAACACATTTTGACATATTTCCAACTTACTACTTTGAAAATCAAGATATACAATTTGTTAGCGATTTTGAAGATATTGGTGTGGTTTTTGGTACTAATTACATTATATTATTTGAAATAATATAGCTTTATTTCGACATATAACACATCTTTAGTGGAGAACCTTCCCGTCTTCAAATTTCGTTGTAAATGCTTTTGTCACTGAATCAATACATAAGGGATATTTGTGGAAAATCCATCTTTAGTTCCTTATAATAACTAAAAATGCGGACATTGGTAGCTAAAGTTTCCAATTTTAGAAATAGTATGCGAAAAATATAAATGTTATTAAAATTCAAAATCGACGTTTAAGATAAGAATATCTGTTCATATTTCTTTTACAGACATACGGACAGAAAGTGGCCCTCGATTAGATGCACTTAGACTAGGGATTACGATCCCTATCTAATCTTTGAATCAGCTACTCTTTTTGATGAAGACATAGAATTTGGCAGTGCAGGTTTTGTCCGAATCGATCAGATTGTTGAAGTATTCTCTATATTTTGATATGATAAGAACATGTTCGAAGAAAGTGAACTTAAGTCTCCCCTGTCTCCTTATCTCTGCTGCTAATGCATTATTTACAATGCCCAAACCTGATGACGTGTCTTAGCAGTTCCAGGGTTGGCAAAATTAGGCTAGAAATATTGCTGCTTCTAACATTTCTTCACGTATATAGCCGCATAGTTTTTCGAAATATCACAATTTCCAGGTACCCAGCAGAGAATTATATTACATATTTTTATAACATTATGTAATTATAACTTTAATTGTTTTAAGTTACAGCAATAAAGAAATAAAGCTGATTAACAAAAAAAGCGAGTCATTAAACACAGACTTTTTAATATCTGGATTGTGTCATACAAGAAATACACATTTGTTCGTAATGATAGGTACATAGGCCATAATCCTAATATGCATATCATGTGCATTACAACCGCTTCCGTGGTTACACTTTGTGCCTATTTCACCGACAACTTGAAAATTAATAGTGACAAGAAAAAGTTTTCGAAAATTAATTTAAGTATTGTCTACTAAGGCTAAGGCTTTCACGCAAAATAATGCGGAATAATTTTTACACTATGTTTGTGCTCTATGAACGCATTAGAAACAACCCTTTTTGCAGCAAAAATGAAACTTTATCTTATACGTTTGAAATATTTTCTTAGATTTTTTCCACGGCCAACAGGCTTTTTCCGGGAAATTGCGAAGTTGATGTGGTAGCTAGGAGAGGTATCACCCTCAATATTTTACCAGAAAGTCAAAATTTAGGTATGCCTCTCGCTAAATGTAAACACTTGCGCATACTGTATTCAATCAGCAAAGTCAACCATAAATGAGACACTCTCGTGACGTGTCAGGTCTCTAGATAGATCTTGTATAAGGTAGACGACCTACTAGATTAGTTTTCTTAATACTATTGCAGATCAGCACCGTAATCGGTATACTCCTGGGACACTGGGTCGTATGCAAAAAGCTTTCGCTCAGACTCAAGTCTTACTTTTTATAGCTTTAGCTCGGGTTTGTATGCAAAAAGAAAATGAGATTGAGCTTTTGTTAAACGGATGAGATAGTTCTCATGCTTTGATTTCTCGTATGAGCACTTTTACGCGCGGAGACTCGAAATTAAATTCCGTGGCTATAAATCCCGTGGTTTCACAATTGATCACCTTAGTATTCTGTACACGGGGTGCAGACATCCACGCTAACCTAATCTTTCCCGGGATACCCTAGGTAATTTCGCAGGATTTTGAGTTGCGTAATTTATTACGGGATTCCGTTTGACAAATCCTAACGGTGCACTGCACACTTTTGCTATTTAACTTTTAGTGACTAATTTAAAGTGTATATCCCTATCTAGCAGCGTCATAGGGTGAAATTTCAAGAGAGGGAAACCGAAAAATATTTAAGTAAAATGATTTATTCAAGACTTAGCATTTTGGTGCTTATTCGAAACACAGACTTAAGATATGCAATCTAAGCGACCTTTGTTATACGTTAAGCCATTGGAAATTACGTAGACAATGAGCTCATCGCTTAAAAAAAGTGGCTTCGAAAGAAGCCGTTCTGGGCAAAGTAATCTATATAAGTTATTGATAACTCGGAGCATTGTTAAATATACAAAATTTAGCAATTACAATTATGTACTACCTATTTGTACTCTAAAGCTATCCTACGATTCTTTTTTACGAATTCTGATAAAACTCTTTCATAAAAATGTAAGTTGTTTTAAATTTCTAAAAGGTGCTTTTCGATAGATAAAAGAAAAGAGTCTTTCTTCTTTGTGGGAATTTCTTAAGTGTGGACTCTTTTTAAAGTCGAAAAAGATCTTTCGACAGAGGATACACTGAAAGGCAGGGTTAACAAGATTTCACACAATGTTAGAGTTTGAGAAAAAGTATCTCTAAGCATTTCCGTATTAAAATGCTTATAAAGTTGAAAAACATCAAGCTTTTTAAGTGAAGGGGTAGTGTATAAAACTTTGAGTTTTTATTTTTTAAAGTAGTAAAATTAAAAATGCCAGGAAATTGGGCACTGAATTAGAAAAATATTCATATTTTGATTTGTTTACTAAATCAAAGAAAATATATGAACTAAATAACTATACCTTTTCTTAATCTGACTTGTAACATTATCTATAATTGCTACAAAAATTCGGCTATAATTTGTTTTTGAATCAATATTAAGTAGTCGACGTCTGCGTGGAGGTTCTGAGCTGTCACTTACGCTCTCATAGATTGAGTCAAATGAGTTTAAAAATTCAGAGTGAATCCTTGACTCAAAACTCTCGATCTCTTGCTTCGCAAGCTCTATGTCAGTTTGTTTATTTTGAACTAAACTAAAAAGAATATCTGTTTTTGCAAATATGACCGAAATAACATGCAATAAAAAACAGAATTCTTTGTCCTGCAGTTTGTACAACAAACTTTCGGATATAACCAGAGTATCGTTATCCCATTCTCCTGGTTCACACAAAATCTGTTTAAAAGTTTTTGTAATATCTTCTCTGCAATTGAATAAGACGTTCACTATACGCGAATGATATTGCGATTGAGTCTCTGATACCCCGGCATTCGTCGATCAGCAATTGTCTTTAGCAGATTGGTTCTTTTAGATGATTTATTGAAAAACCTAGCGATACTACTAACAAAGCCAAAATATAATTTCAACTCAGGAATGCTTTCTAACGATTTAGATAACACTGGATTCAGAACATGGACATAACAGGGAATAAAAATAGCCAATGGGCAAATATTCCGGATTCTTATTTGGACTCCACCATGGCCACCGGACTTTTCTTTACAGTTAAAACTATCTAAGACATTTACAATTTTATCGCACAAAATAACCGCGTTTTGACCGACACTCACGCCAAAGAAACCTAGAAATCTTTCTTGTATTCTATTTTCTACTAAATAACGCACTACAATACTAATCTGTTCTCTGTGGCTCACATCTGGTGTTTCATCGACCATCACAAATACAAATTTTATTGAGCTGATTTGATCCTTAATTTCAGATTTGATGACTGCAGCGATACTATGTATCAATTAATTTTGAATGTCATTGGAGAGGCCGGAAAAAATGGAGTTTTGGGAACTTGAACTTTATTCTAAACACGAATCCATTAAATGGTCGTACTTAGCCAAGTATGAAAGGGTTTCAATATAATTACCGCGATTATCTGATCAAGATTTTTCATCGTGACCACGAAATGCCAGCTCTTGTTTTCCTAGAAGAACTACAGTGTCTATGAAACGCTTCATTAAATGGCTATTGCGATCAACTTTTCTATTATGAGCCTCGTAAGAATTCCCTAAAGAAGTCTCTATGCGATATTCGCCAAATTCATGCAAATGCAAGCAGCTGCGTATATGCTTTTCCGTTTGAATATGTTTTTTGGAAGAATTAATAAAGTTGTTTATATCAAAGGGTATCTAGGGTATATTAAATCTGATACATAGTTTGTAACAGTGAAAAATAATAACGATAAACTCCTAAGAGTATATATATTTGTGATCAGCATCAAAAGCTATATCGATCCAGCCATGTCCGTCCGTCTCTGTATCCGTATGTCACCACTTTTTGGGCTTTAAATTTTTAGCTCAGAATATGAAATTTGGTATATATATAAACTTTCTAAAATCCGAAGCAATTAAACATTTCTGCTAAGAAAAAGTTGTAACAGTTTTGTGAAAAAAAAAATTTCTTTGAAATCCCGAACGCTGGGGTGAGTTAAAAAAAGCGGGTCATTTGTTCATCGAAAGGTACTATCATGACTATACTATAGTGCCTTCCATGAATCATGATAGAGAAGTCAGTTACAGTAAGGTTATCTAAAATCAGGTTCTTTCAAAATCTCTACATACACATACAAATCTAATTATCTTATTGTACGTATTTACAACAACTAACTTTATAGGGCAAGCATAGCATGACTCTCATTTAAAGGAATACTTTAACCTCAAGTAGTTGTGATAATATTTACTACTGCATTCCCCATTCACCTACAAACTAAAAACATCTGCAATAGCAGAACAATAGCCTAAGTTACCTACCCCAATCTTGTTCTTTAATGGAAAATATTCGTAAGGGTTTTACACAGGATGGATAAGCTGTCTGCCCGCAAAAGCGTATTATTATTATTTTCTCTTTTTGGATTCCTGGCTTTCGACCAACATTTTTCAGTTTTCTTGATGACATGAAAAGATTGCATTTCCATCCGATGAGTACATTTTGGAGTGACGTGATCGCCCATAGCAGTGGCGTTATTCCAGGAACACCAACCACCAAATCCACAGCAGCAAATTCTGCAAATTTTTGCCAAAATTGAAATAAGCTTAAACCAGTATAGTCTTGCAACGATTGCAATTCTATGAGGCTACATGAAGGATGCAACGACTTGGCACAAAATTTGCTTGTTTAGTTGAAAATTCGTCTTCGGTCACTGATGGTTGAGATTTCTTTTTATTTGTTGAAAATCTGTTGTTGTTTGGTTATAGTACTGTTGATGCTGATAGAGCAGGCGAGACGAGTTTTTTCTATGTTTAGTAGTGCAATTTGAAAAAAAAGGAAAAAAAAGGTAGGAAGCGTTTTCATACCTAAAGCAATAAGACATTATAAATCACCGATTTAAATGTTTTGAATCAAGTGCAATTATCATGATTATTTTTAATTATTAAGTGCATCATGTGAATGAACAGCTTTCACTCATGCTATATACAACTCGGGCGTAGCCGAGTTGGCTAACGCTTGTGTTGACTATTCATTGTGTCGAGTGTCGCAAGTTCAAATCCCGTCAGCATGAAAGATTTTTTGATGTTTTTATTTTAGCAATGAGACGGCAAATTTTGATATTGGGGAATTGATCAGAGAACAAAAGATCCAGGGATAACCATTGATAGATCGTTCGTGGCTAAAACCATATCTATCGTTCCCTGCCCTACAATCAAATGTTTTCTTCTTCGTACAATTTTCCAATAATGTTTCGATCTTCACATTAAGTGCAGTTATCCTAATTTGCTGAAATAAAAATTATTCAAATTTTAAATTTGAGAGTAAAAATATCATCGCTGGTGTGACAAATCCATTGCTTCGCCGAATTGTTATGCCTTTAAGATACGATTCCAGATACGATTCAAAAATGCTTAAGATTATGGTATGCTTTGTGAAGCAAGATTATCAGTGACAGTTTAATACTTTCCAAGAACTACACCTATCAGTAGATGATTAGATTAGGTTTTATGTTGAAAACATTGTTTTCCAGATTTTTAACAGAATACCGAAAGCAGCTTTTGCATTTTTAATCTTGCTGTCCACATTCAGTATATCACCGCCATCCCCCGAGGCAAATTTGCTGTTAGTTAAGAGCCCTCGACCTGTGTCTCAGTCTTAGACACCTTATAATATGTTTTTCGCGTCTTTGTCCGAGAAGAAAAGACCGCTGATCACAAGGGTTAACGATGATACATGGTAGCTGTAAGAAGAACCAAGAAACGCTGAAATTGCCCAGAAAAATGGAGGAAAAACAGAACCACCGATTCAATCCTCGTTATAAAATAGAGTGTCTTAATACTCCAAATTTATCTTTTTATGTAGGTATATATAATGTATTATGTAAAGGGTGACCAGATAGCAATGATAGTTTTTCCAATTATTATGTTTCAGCAGCTGTCAAAGTTACCAATGACATCCAGCTGCCAAAATATTCAGTAAGATTTGCCATTTCATCATACATCACTTGACATTTCTCGAACGTGTGAAAATTATTAAAAAGTATTATCGAAATTCCGGCTCAGTTGTAAATACGCAACTTGAATTTCATCATGAGGTCGGTCGTCATCATGGCTTCAGTGCGCAGGCAATTCGTCGCACCGTGGAAAAGTTTGAGCTTGAGTACACTCTATTGGACCTTAAGCCACCAACCAGACAGAGATCGGTGAGAAATGAAGAAAACATAGCCGCCGTAGCGGCCAGTATCGAAGAAGACCCAGAAATGTCGATTTGGCACCGATCAGCTGAATTGGGCATCGCCAGAGAGTCAACCATGCTTATTTTGCGGATGGATTTGGGCCTACATCCGTATAGTATTATGCTGATGCAAGAATTGAAGCCGGTCGACAATAGACAATACCGTGAGTTCGCTAATTGGGCACTGGAAATGTTGGCCGGAGATCCGAATTTTAGCCAAAAAAACATCTTCTTGGACGAGGCCCATTTTTGGCTCAGCGTCTATGTCAACAAGCAAAATTGCCATTGTTGGAGTGACCACAATCCACAAGTGTTCAACCAAGCATCAATGCATCCACAAAGATTGAGTGTTTGGTGCGGTTTATGGCACGGCGGCATCATCGGACCTTATTTCTTTTGAAATGAGGAAGGAGATGGTCCTCGGTATAGAGCGATGTTAACCGACTTGGCCAGAGCTCGACAACATCGATATATCCGAGCTGTGGTTCCAACAAGACGGCGCTACATGCCATACGAAGTGGTGAAGGAGAATTTGGCGACTCGGTCATCTCACGGCGAGCGCTCATCAATTAACCGCCGCGATAATGCGATTTGACATTATTTTCTCTGGGGCTACTTCAAGTCTTTAGTCTACGCTAACAAGCCAACCACTTTGGACGAGCTCGAGGCCAAAATTCGAGATGCTATTGCCGGAATAATGCCGCACATATTGGAGCGAGTCATCAAAAATTGGACCGACCGCTTGAAGCACTGCCAGCGAAGCCGAGGTGGCTATTTAAAGTATGTGCTATTCCATAAAGAATGGCATGAATGCAGCTTCAAAATAAAGCCAGAATCAATTTGATATCGCACTGTTGTTGTTTTATTTAAATCTCTTTCCTATCGTTCTTATCGGGTCACCCTATACAATATTGTATAGAATTTGACAGCTGACATTTCTTCTTGGGTTTTTGTTGTCGTCAGGGTATGTTCGACTTGTTGTTTCTCTCAAGACATCGTACATATATATGTATCTTGTAATCTTTCTATTGTCTTCTAAAGTTTTGTTACGTGTTTTTTTTTTTTTTTTTGCAAAGTTCTATTCGTTATATAAAAATCCTTTCTTTTTTATTATTTTGTATATACGCGTATGTATAATACAACTTTATTACACTTTTTAAGAATTTAAAATGATGTGTCTTTATTGGTCACCAAAAATGAACCATTAATTTATCACCAAAAATGAACTATTGACCATGGCATTAGCTAAGTATGATACAATAGATACGCTCATATTTGTGTGTTAGAACATTAGAAATGCCGCACGGTTATAAGTCCATATTGGATATTTAACACATCAAGGTCCAACACAACACTGTAACTTGGTTGTGAATTTATGTGATAGCTAAAGAGGGCCTTGTCTAAGTAAAGGGCTAACATCGCAACGGTTACCCATTCTTATCTTCCTTTAGGAAAAAATTAAACATACGGTGTTCCTGGTGGCGGAAATCCGGTTCTTCTTGTGGTATACATACAGTTAATCTCCACTACTATAAAAGAAAGTCCTCTGAGGACTCCCCGATGTACTAGTCTCCAAAGGAAGCATTGATTATTCTGCTTGATTTATAATGCAGTAAATGGTTATGCAAATGTTTAGCCTACTTAAGGCATTGATAATCGAATTGATCAACGTTAGTGAAATCATCCTTTACGTCAAGAAAAGCCACCAAGAGTCACGTATGTATGTGTGTGCATTGCAGGCGTTGACTGTACAAAGGCGAATCCAAGCTAAGCGAATCCAAGCCAAGCCACATTTGTAAACAACCCAATTATTAAAGAACGGTTTGTGCTTCCGATGAGAAAGCGTCGCTTTCTTACCCAAGCCAAGCCACATGTTGTAAACAACCGAACGAACGGTTTGCGTTTGCGATAAGGAAGTGTCGTTTTGTTAAATGTATTTAGAATTAAGCAACCACTATAAGTCAGACTACCGAGAATTAAACACGCGAAATAAAAACTTACTTTTTCTGTTCCTAAGCATTTTCTTTTGTTTTTATTTTTTCGAGTTCTCGACCACGTATATATTACTCAAGGTGAATTCCTTTAAAGAGAGGGATTTTTCGGTCGGGTATATGATTGCGTGTAGGGCTATCTTAACGGATTTACTTTTTCAGTAGACATGTTCGAATTTAGACAACTGAGTCCTTAATTTACAGATATAGAATCCTCTCGAGAGTTTTTAGTCCGAAGGACGTCAGGCTAATCGGTTTGAGGTCCTTGAGGAGTGTGTGTGAGATTTTGCCTGCCTTGGGTATAATAACCAGCCTCACCTCGGTCCAGGTTCTTGGTGTAGTTACAAGTGCCATTTATCCCTTCAAATGCAGGACAAGTTCCGCCTAATAATATTAAAGGCTACCTGAAGTTGCGCCAGAAAGATACAGTCTGGCTCTGGAGACACAATGATTAGAAACTGTTCACCGTCTACTTCAATTCTTCATCATTCATGAGGTCGGAAGAGATCAGTGGGCATACAGTATAATCTTTTAGGCTTTGCTCTTGAAATCTCCACTCTAATCGTAACAGAAGCAAATAATTGATGGAAAGCACTAGGTGTGAAGAAGGCTTTGCACATACATCACTTGGCATAAGTCGTCAGGTTTAGGACTAGGAATTAGGTGAAAATAATCGAAAAACTAACGAAGAGTTTTTGCGAATATAAGACATTTTCTGTGTCACTGTTCAAGACACTGAATATATAGGACATAGAAAAATACTATTTCCAAGCTTACCATTAGAAACGATAGTTCGTTGTCAATAATTTGCAAATTTACGAAGGCAATGGGAGGCCAACAGTGGTCGTAAATAAGAACCGACAAGTTGTGTTAAAGACGGATTACATAATTTTGAAAGCCTCTGTAATAGAGCTCACAAAAGTTCTACATACATATATGTATATGAGTTTGATGAAAAGGCATCCAACTGGGTACTTGGTATTGATGAATTGATTCGGCCTTGTTTTTCTTTTAACAAACTTACCCTACGTAGAGCATTATCTGATCAAAAATTTTCTTGCCGTTAATTTCTCCGAACTCAAATGCTTGTATCTTTTCAATCGTACCAAATTCTTTAAAAGAAAGTAACACAATTAAAGTTCGGGTAGCATAGTGCCATGAGCCTTGCAAGAGTAGCAAAATACTACTTCGGCAGCGCTGATTCCGAGTGTAGTTAAATGTTCACAATTTTAATTAATTCGTTGTAGTTATTGGAGTCAGTATTAACAGTGGCAGTAGGAAAACTATCATTCGCTTAAAAGCTTCAGAACAATGGTTGGTTTAGTGACGGCATGTCTTAAATTTATTCAACATAAAGCTGATGTTGATGATGCCACTCTTGTTAGCGTATTCATTACAATTTGCAGTTTGCAAATAAATGACATGTGATTTTTTTACGAGTCGTGATCCTCCAAAGAAGCAAAGTTCCATAAAACGTGATTACAAGAGATTCATGATTTGTTACCATTTGTCAGTTACTAGTAATACTCGTAAAATGATAACTTCTGAAAGTATATAGCTGATTGCAATCAACTTCATCATTGCACTGTTTTAGCATGAACCCAAAATTTAATTACACTTCTACCCGAAACGACGCTGGCATCAGGGGCACTAGAGTCTAACATCACCGTATGCAATCAGCACAAAAATGATTGCAGCCACCATACGGACACATGAGCACATGAGATCATATTTGACAATTAGATTATAGAATAACAAAGGCTTTGACATTGTTTACTAGATAAACCCAGTACTTAATTAACTTTTGCATATGTTTCGGTGTGTGTCCATGTATTTGGTGTGGTCGAGCCGTTTTCCTTTCTCGAAATTAATTTATGTCCTGGTATTTGCTACAATTCAAATTTGGACCGACAGATTAAGTGCTCGGGGCGGGTTACATGCTCATACTCATAACAATGTAGGTATGACTAAGTGTGTGCGTGTAAGTTAACTCGTTCGTCAATTACAGTGAACTAATGAAGTTATGAAAACAATACCATGTTGTCTCCCTATCTATACTTGCCATGGATATAGCCATTCCGAAACGAGTCTTGTGTGGAATCTGCTGTATGGGGGAAGATGTGATTGATTGCTTGGGGTAGCTGAATGTTATTATTGCAGCTCTGACACTTCCAGAAGTCAAGAGCATATGCAATTCAAAGTGAGGATGTTTATACAGCTTCAAGATTGTAAAAGACATAAAGGGAGTAAAATTACATTTAAAGTTGACTGAGAGGAAAATTTTCTTTTCGATTCCTATGGCTTTTTCAGTATAAGTACTGTGAAAAGTTTAATAATTTTATTTCAGCCCTAGGAGCCAATCATTTATACAGTTAATAAATTGATGGATGTAGAATTGTAGATATATGTATGTATTTATTGCGATGGGGTGGAAAATTTGTACAATTAAATGATTTATTAGTGTGTGAAAAAGAGGAATGAGCTACGCAAACGTAATAGTTTTGTCTTTCTCAACTGCATTTTCCTTAGGATACAGTGGCATGACAACTGAGAAGATCTAAATACATATGAAACCCTTTAGGTGCAGTCGTGCTATCTGTTGCAATAACTTGTACTAAGTGAAACTTGGACGAAATTTCCCTTGGGATTATTGGGAGAAAAAATAAACAGTTTTTCAATAGGGATATAACAATTTTGTATTTTAATACAAACGCACTCTCAAACTCTTTTTATGATCTGTCAATGTCAGAACGTCAGCCAAGGTTTACGTTTTTGTCACGGTGAAGTTCACGAACGAGCAACGTTTGAAAATTATTAAAAATTACTACAGAAATTCTTAGTCGGTAGTCGCAACTTTAAGAGCGCTACTCCAATATTAGGTTGTAATAATCGTCCTACCAGACATGCTGTGCGTGCTATAGTGGATAAATTCGAGTCAACATATTCACTATTGAATGCTCCTGTGTCAGTAAGACAACGCATCGGTTGAAGTACTGAAAATATCGCAGGTCTAAGTGCTTTAGTTCAAAATGATCCAAATCAGTCGATTTCACGCCGTTCACAGAAATTGGGAATCTCTCAGTGCACATTGTGGCAAATCTTCCGTAAAGATCTTGGCCTACACCCTTATAAGATCAAATTAACTCAAGAACAGAAGCCTCTTATCATTTAAAACGCTGAAACTTCTCTGATTGGGCTCTGCAAAAGTTTGAAGAAAATCATGTATTTAATCGAAAAATCATCTTCAATGATTTGATTATAAAGTTAATTTTTGGCATAATGGCTTTGTCAACGCCATGTTACGGTCAATGGAGTTCGCTTTTGTGCCATGTTAGAAGACTATTTTTGGCCACAATTAGATGGACTTGACATCAGTGATATGTGGTTCCAACAAGATGGTGCCGCATGCCATATAGCTAGTCAAACAATTCATCTATTGAAGGAGAAGTTCGGTAATCGTGCAACCTCGAGAAATGGTCCGGTCGAGTGGCCAGCTCGCTCATGCGATTTAACGCCGATGAATTTCTTTTTATGGGGTTACGTTAAGTAGCTTATTTATGCAAAGAAGTCAAAAACGTTGGATGAGCTCAGGAATAATATCGAACGCGAAATTGCCAATGTTCCGGGCGATATATGTGGAAGAATGGTGGAAAATTGGCTCCAAAGAATCGATCGCTGCAAACGTGCTCACGGTGGTCATATGAACGAAATCGAATTCCATACTTAAATCTAACATATGTACTATACTTGAAATCAATTTCAGCCCGATATCTCAATTATTCTGTGTTTTATTTAAATACAAAATTGTTATGTCCTTATTGAAAGTCCCTTTACTTTTGCAATCTATGGTCCAATCTGTTCGAATAGTAAGTATACGGGGCAGAAAATTAAACGAAAAACTCTATTCGATCAGGAATATATTCAAAGTTTAATGTGGCTTTAATATAAAGAGTGTAATTGTTAAATGGAGGCACGTTAATGTTTTGAAAATTGCTACAAATAAATACTTAAGGAAGGAGATGAATGTTCCTGAATGTCCTTGATTTTAAAGATACAGACGAAGCTTACCTCTTTACTTACACCTATAATGGCAATATTGGTTTTGTGAAAAAATAAGACCTCGAAATTTTGATCAATTACTCTAACTACAAGACCCACCATTGAAGGCACCTGATGGAAATGAGGCGGAAACCCCAAGCAGAAGGCTACAAGAGAAATAAGAAACATGTACAGGCTTAAAATATCGAATAAAAATACGCCATGATTTTGTTACCATGCAAATTTTGAAAAAAATATAGGACGTAACCACAATAAAATTTAAGCTTCTAATTGATGTCTATTTTCAACGAAGACGTGTGCCTCATCACTAGAAGTTCGCTGAAGTAGTCGCAATATAGAAACAAAGTGAATAAAGCATTCAACAATTAACCAAGTGCATCGTACTAAGAACCTTGGAATGACCTTCGATGACAAATTAAAGTGGAAGGAACACGGTAAAAAGAAAGCAGAAGAATTAAATATAAAATATAGGCTAATAGGACGTAATTCGGAGCTATCTATTTAGAACATTATCTTATATCAGCAAATACAGCCCATCTGGACATATAGCATTCAATTATGTGGTCATACAAAGAAAATAAATATTAAAATAATAACAATATTTCAAAATAGGGTCCTTCTTGGTCATAGTCAACGCCCCTTGGTATGTAAGAAACAAAGCCTTGCATTGTGACTTGCATATCGACACTCTGACAGATGTCATTAAAAAGAATGTAATGCGACATAATCAAAGTTTGCAGATACACATCAACCCTGAGACAGAAGTCATCCTAGATATGCACAGTTACGTTCGCAGATTACGAAAAACTAAATGTGATAGAATGGGTTTCAAAGAAACTTCTTTAAAACATTAAACTGCAATTTTTCAGTTACATACTTGTTTATGTTATCCTTTTACAGATAAAAATGTTAAAGGACTTAAGGACTTAAATGCACCTTCATTTATAATAAACTGTTGCATTACAATAGTACGAAATTTAATTACATAAATGTTGCACACCTGTGAGAAGTTGAGTGCGCCTTTGCGACTTCCAAAAAGTTATCGCTGTCTGGCATTTAAACGAGACTTTCCTATACTTGGAAGCATCCGGATAACTAGGTATAATTTTTAACGATCATGTATTACCATTATTACGCCATTACACTGGCGTCACAGTTCTTCATAGATAGTATCTACCCACTCTACATAGAGTGGATTGCTACATTTATGAGTGTGATTATTACTGAATCCATTATATGTACAGGCTTGCATTAATAATGAGAATGGATGTTGGCAACTGTGTTGACTGCATGTTTACCTGAACAGGGTGTGGTTAAGGTGCTTGGTAGGAAGGAGTAAATTTAAAATGAAATTCCTCGTACAAGTAAGGGCGGCGGCGACTATGGGGTCATTTTGTGTGTAAGAAAGTTGATGCCAACAAAAAGTATTTTAATCAAATACGTGTACCTATTTTAGTCTAACTTTGCTCTGTAAAGTGCACTGTTAATGGATGATAACATAGAACACGTTGATTCCGGTCCAGTCAATTTACTAAAAATGGGGAGTAGGCGGAGTGAAAAATAATATTAAAATTTCACTAAAATCTGAGTAACACTTTCTTAGAGAAATTAAAAAAATATCAAAGCAAAAAGAAGACCCGCATCCTTGTTGTCTGCCAATGGAATCTATAGAACCGTGGAATAGAGCCTGAACTAGGTCTTATTTCTCGTGTCATTATTGGTAACTAATGCTACTTTTGCAAAAATATTATACGAAATTTGACGTTCTAAGACCTTCTAATATAAAAAGAAGAATAGAATCTACTCGCTTGATATTTCAAAAGCATTTGATGTTTGGCATCAGGCTCTATTGTCGAAAATGCGTGCATATAGCGTTGCTGAGTCTCTCTTCAATGGATTAGAAATTGCCTTTCGGGGCGTTCAATACAAGTTATCTTGGACGGCTTCAAGTCCTCAATTCACCATATAAATGTTGGATGAAATAATGTAAGAGTATTCATACCCCCCTTGGCGTGCAAATTTGCTGGCCAGTCCCCTGAAAACTAAAACGTATCTTTTTTATAGCCTCTAAATTTCGTAAAAGCACACATTGCAATAACGTGAAATCTTCACTAAAATCGGCTCACAAGTTTTCGAGTTCATTGCACGAAATTAAATTTTATATGTAGTAGTAGAGATAATGTCGGTCTATTAATCTGTTCCATCAAATCATGCCGCTTAATCGACAGATTACAAAAATGGCAATTTATCAGCCCAGCTAAACTATAGTTACGTCACTGCTACAAACCTTCAAATAATACGTACAAATTTCTTTACCAATATACCAACATTCTCACTGATCGAATTGTTTAAAATACTAATCCGAAGACTCTAGGTAGCCACGGTGCAGCAGATGGTGTGTTTGCTTATGACCCGAACGATGCAGACTAGAGCCCCATCGAGGAACAACAATCAACAGCTAGCCGAGCATAAAAGAGAAATCAATAATAACTAAGTCTCTTCAACCACTACACTAATGGAACATCAAATTAAGTGAGTGAGTGCTCCAACGTTTCAAATCTCTTAATAAAAAAAACCGAATTAAAATTGTTTGTTGCTCTATCCAGATCCAAATAGAGAAAAATCGACGAAAGGGATAACATGACCCCTTGTGCCCAAAATTATTTTCAAAGATGGACTGTGTCAATGTCAGTGTGACTGTAGTGGAAGTTTAAGAAGTCTTGCAGCTAGGCCTTTATATTAAGGAAAATCCATTCATCGTAAAACTAACATGCTTTCTGTATATGTGAGGTCATAGCATTCAAATTTTGAGAATATGAAGTTTTTTTTAACTCATTTTTGAAGGCATCGAGTTGAACAGATTTCGTATTATATTTACTTACTTACTGGTCACTGAACCAACTAAATAAAATAAGAATTTCAGAGGATATCACCTGCCGCCTCTGCCTAGAAGAGGACGAAACTGCAGAACACATACTATGTGAGTGTGTAGCTCTGTGTAGAAGTAGGAGAAGCTTCTTTCTTAAGGAGGTAATATCTCCATTAGACCGAAGCAACTTCTCTGCAGCTGTAATTATAGCTTTCATAAGCAAAATTAAAGTACTGCTGCCCTAAAAAGTGGTCTCTGGCACAATAGATCTCTCTGGTTGCAGTGCCTACACGCTATTTGGGCATGGCCACACTACTTTTAACAAAAAACCTTGTTGACTTCTTGGCATAAACTAGGTACTTAACGTAACGCTATAAAAATAAATCCATCGGCGTTAAGTCGCATGAGTGAGCTGGCCATTCAACCGGACTATTTCTCGAGATTGCACGATTACTGAACTTCCCCTTCAATAGAACAATTGTTTGACCAGCTGTGTGGCATGTGACACCATCTCGTTGGAACCACATATCACTGATATCAAGTCCATCCAATTTTGGCCAAAAATAGTCTTCCAACATATCATGATAGCGAACTCCATTGACCGTAAAATGGCGATTATTTTCATCGTCGAAAAAATACGGTCAATAACATGAAATCTGGCATGAAATTCACACCACACGGTCACTTTTTGTGGATGCAATGGAGTCTCTTGAAGCACATGTGGGCTTGTTGCATAATTTGCTTATTGACAAAGCCATTACGCCAAAAATGAGCTTTATCGCTGAAGATGATTTTTCGAAGAAATTCATGATTTTCTAAAAAAAACTTTTGCAGAGCCCAATCGGAGAAATTTTGGCACTTCATACGATCAAGAGGCTTCATTTTTTAAGTTAATTTGATCTTATAAGGGTGTAGGCCAAGATCTTTACGGAAGGTTTGCCACAATGTGGGCTGTGAGATTCCCAATTCTGAAGCACTTACGGCTGCAATATTTTCTGGTACTTCGTCCCTATTGAAAAACTCTTTATATAGGTGATGAAAGTGACACCGACAATGAAAATATACAAGTCTAAAAGCCCGCAACACAAGATATACAAATAAAGGCGCTCCCGTAGAGGGAAAAGAAAACGACACAAGGATCGGATGGAAGTCTCACACTACGAGTACTTAAAATAGAGCTGATCTATCTCAAGTGAGCAGTAGCGTTTTTCAGCTTACCCTCGCAAAAAAAAAAAACAAACAAAAAAAAAAGAACTATCTGTATCCGAAACTATTTTTTATTAATATAGTACATTTTGCCTTTAAATATTAATCATTTAAAATAACGTTAAGTTATTTCGCAAAAAATTATAGCTGGGGGTTTCTTCTCATAAATTCATAAAAACAATCATAGGTGACGGTATCATTTGTCCACTTGCTACTACTCGGGGGATTTATTATTTTGTACAGCAATACGATTTTTCTAGTTTTCACACAGAATGTGAAGATAATCCATGGGGTAATTTAAATGCTTTTTCTAGGTAAGTAACACGCAAGGCCCCTTGACTTACCGAGAAGACTCTTGGCTGTAATGAGGTTTATATATGATGTCATCCTCCTTTCTAGCTGACGCATATCTTCTTAGGGTCTTAACTGAAATTCCAAAATGTTTTGCAGTTCCTTTTACAGTCTTCCCTACTAGGACATATTTCACAGAATCCTTTAGTTTGTTAGGATCTACGAGACTTCATTTGTCCACGCCTTCCTTTGCTTATACACTCTTGTCATTATCTGCAATAGAAGAATAAGTTATGGTTAAGAGTAAAAAAGCACGGAATATCACTTATTCCGGGGTGATCCCTGCTTTGTAGGAAACTACCCATGGGTGATAGTTTTCTGCTGCAGGTTTTTCTAATACATATTGAAATACTTTTTTTAAAACGAAACCCACGAAGGCTTTTGCAAACATTTTTTTAATAACGTCTGGAAACCTAAGGTATGCTATGGATATGCTTCAAATTTGGTCTCAGTAGGCCAAAGTAAATATGAAAATCATTGAAAATACATGTAGAACAGTGTTATCTCTATGCTTTAACGAATTAGGTACATATGCAATCCCTTCTACTCATAATACCACTCAAACTGCATATACATACATAAAATGTATACTTTTTCTCTCCCTCTCGTGTTGTACGTTTTTATATTTTTTTCGCAGTAATCAAAGGGAGACCTACAGTTGATGGCCTTTTCCAAAGGTTATAATTAAGAAGCTTTTCGTGACAGTTTTACTATCAAATGTTTTCTAGGACTCTGAGTCTCCCGCATAGTGGTACTCTTAACCACTGAGCCCCGCGGCTCATCACTCGTTTTAGGAAAAGAATGCCAATTTGAGCTGCATGCCATATCAATAATACCGTTCGAATTGATATTATTTTCCTGTAACATGCAATTCGAAGAGTGCACAACTACCTAACGTAAAAAATTCACCAACAATTTCAAAGCATAGGTGTTCGGCTCACCCATTATTACTTGAAAACTTTAATAATGCCTTTAAAGTATCCGGCCATTAAAGGAGGTACGTATCTGTTCCCCCACAGGCCAATAAAACGCCACCACTAACTGCCACAAAGAAATCCGTAAACTGAAAATAAGAAAATGTTAGTTTGGAAAACCTTCCGCACCATTAATTTCCCTCGGAAGCATTTCTATTGCGGTTGATGGTGGCGGCGGTGCTCCATGGTGTGATTTGAGGGTATTCGTAGAGTAGCCACGAACATACAAACAGACATAACATATTTTTCTCCTGCACATTCCCATGCTGCTCCTTGTTGGCCTTCTTATCGCTTTTGGGTCATTTTTTTAACATTTCCTTTTTGTCTGGTCTTCCCACAGAGCAGTTGATAAGAGTTTTCCAAAAACCTAATGAACTGGTGATTTCTTTTGTCGATGGGATTTTTGTTAGTTAATTTGTTCAACGAAAAGTTTTTTTTACTTCTTTTCTCAGAGGATTTTTAGTTTTTTTTTTTAGGAAATATCTTGGCGGAAGAGGTTTGATAATAAATTGATTTCTTAGCAGATGAGCTAAGTAAACTCTATTGGGTCGGAGAATAAAGAGCTAAAAATATTTTTCTTCGTTCTAAAAGTTGTGTGGCAGTTTCGTGAATACATATTACGTGTCATCAGATTTAAGTTAATTATCAATGTAAAGAAGATTCTTTGAAATATTCTGAAATGGTAAAAATTTAAAATTACAGTAAAACCTCCATAATTGGAACAAATCCTTTTGGTTGTACGCAGAAGGATGTAGGAAAAAGCCAATACTAAACCACAGCAGATCATATATCCAGTCAAATTTCATAAAACAATCGTTCTCGTTGACAACAGAACAAACATAAAATGAAGTTGCTAACTTTATATTTGCGATTTTATTGTATCGATCAAAGAAGACATAATTGAGGACTTTTGTGTCTAGTGTCCCATTTCAGAGGTGCAACCCGATTTCACAGGTTCTATGGAAGTATAATATGAAAAAATGTAATGACCCTTTATGATGTGTCCAAATTTCAAGCGTCTCAATTATAGAGGATACGCTTTATGAAAACTCAAAGGCTAGGCAAAAGGGGTATCCCAATGGTGAGGTTGTACCGATTACGTATTGTTCCAGTTAAAAGGTTTTACTATAGTTGAGTTGTATGGATTCAGATTCACATAGATCCATTCTTACCGTTCCTATTATTCGTAACCATTGGGAAAGATCCTATGATTTAGTTACCTAAAAAACTTATAAAAAGCAGAAACACCTAATTACTTCCAAAAGGTATTATGGAAAATGCTTAAAATTTATTATTAAAACTTTTAGCGATGGTCAAGATAAGACAGACTTGCCTTATTTTCATATGTTACCGGAATTTTATGACACTCTTACACCATACCTATATATGTGGATTGTTATATTTCAATTTAAGTTATTTAGTGCACTATTTTTTTCCTCACTCTATCGATGTCTCTTATATGTGAATCATACGTTCCACAGCCATATCGCATTTGAAAGCTTAGATATTCTATTTTCCTAATTATCCAGGATTTAATATAAAATATTCATCCGTCTTTGTACCGTGAATTAGGATGCTCATAAAAATGTAGGCACAGTTTTTGGACAAGATTTGTGGTTGTGGAAATTTGTAAATACTACGAGTATCTAAGTAAATTAAACGTCTTTTCCGTTCGGTGACTTTTTACCAAGTGCCTTTATTTTTCCTATACTAAAATCTACCATAACAATGTTTTGTGCCTAGTATGCTTAAAATACTAATATCCCACGGTTGCTTATCCGCTCTGGTATCTGGTTGTGGGTTCAAGGTGACTGTTCTGCTGTCTAGTTGAAGTGCGCGAGTTTCCGATCTGGTGTCTAATGACTTGTGCTGGGCTGTGGATTCAAGGTGATTTGCTCTCTGCTATCTGGTTGAAGTGCGCGTGTGCTAACCTCTATAAATGGTGCACTATATTCAGTTACGGCAATATGAATCTTGAAGACGAAACTTAGGACCAGTTCCCAGTGCATTATTTGAGTATAAGTTCGTGAAGTTTTTGTATATTATCAATATCAAATATAAATATTATTTAAGGTCAGGTTTAAAAATTCGTGAGTTAGGGAGCAATTTCTTTTATGTTACTGCCCATCTTTCCAAGCTCAACCCAGCGGTAATGGATCTTAGTGCTGGTGCTATTATTTATGTCACATAGATATGTACATATATCGCACTCTATGTTAAAATCGAAATGAGCTTTCAGCTGCAACCCCAACTTAATAGCTCAGAAGACCACTTTTTACAATTCGTCTGGGACCAGACGTAATACAAAAACCTTGTTTGTATTGCAGAGATCTTTGCTGAGCTCAACCTCACTTATCTAATAGACAAAGGGATTTCTGATGTTAACAGTTACACGAAAACGCACTAAATCTGTTTTTAACTTCTCTTCCGGATAAATATTATGTCATAGTTTTTGCTCCACTTAGTAGGTCGGATCATTGTTTGGTGTCAGATAAATTCTTGTACACACACCTGCAATTAATCAGGATAAAATACCCTAGAAGAACAATATAACAATATGAGAATGCCGATTAGAGTGATCTAAAGTAGTTGTTCAAATCAAATTGATCTCTATGCTTCTTTGATAAAGACGTGAATGCCGTCGCTGGCATACGCACGGGTAAATCAATTAACCTTAAATTAATCCGACCTGTGATGCTGCTATCCGGATGAAGGAAGAGACTTTTGAGTTTTGACGTACAGTCCCTACAAATAAACTCGATATGACTGCAGCGTTACCCTAAGAAGTTAAATTCCTAGAAGAACAAAAATACAGGCACAAAATACTGCAGTGTCCTAAAGGAATTACATCTTTTTAGTCTTTCATCAAACGAATTAAAGGCTCCGTCTCATCGACTATCTCAATGCTTGTCGACAATAGTTTTTATTTTTTTGTTTTTATAATAAAACTTTATTTCATATGAAAACAGTATACAATGTATTACAGTATTCAACAAAATTAAGAATTCAACAAAAATTATAGATGTTTTGACATGAAAGAGTTAGGAGCATTCTGCTGTCAAAAGGATAAGTGGCGAATGCACCAAGTTAAATAATTTGAAAGTTTTTATGTGTAGATGGGGATGTAAATATCCAAAAAATAGTACATAAAGTAATTTGATAAGTTACTATTATGGAAAGACAAATTCATATGTATAGAGAAATGGACAATAAGAAGAATAGCAATATCAAATCATTGGATTGAAAAAAAAATCCATTTCATAATGGCTATAATAGAAAAGCCAAATTCGAATATTTTTTCAAAATACTGATTTAGGGTGGCCGTGGTGTAGTGGTAACATCATCGCTTGTCACGCTGTTGATTCACGGTTCGAATCCTGATGTCAAGAAACGTCTATTTATTTCGCATGAAATAAATAAAAAATTCGATTACTTGCGAAAGCTAAGTCAACTCTACTGTGAAGGCATAACACTGGCAGTAGGGTGGTCATATAGCTAAAATGCAACTTGATCGTGATGATGACATCAGGAGAACGGAAAAAATTCTGTGAATCATAAGCAACGACAATAATAGCGAAAACAAACAAAATACTCCCCAGTTATCTGGACAGCCACCCTTGGAGTTTACAGAAACTTAATACCACCTGAGTTTTAAACTACATCACTCTGTCTTTCTCTCTGTCTCTTCCCCTGTCCACAAAACGCACTTGTTCTAAAAATTAGTATAAGGGTATTCATATCCCCTTTAACACGTGCAAATTATAAAAAAAAAAAAAAAAATTCTTTTCTTTCGCATCTAAGACCTGGTAGATAATTAAATAAACGATACGCAGTAAAATTATAAAACCGAGAAAAAAGTGCTTTATTGATTTTAGGTATAGTTACGAGATTTCGTGTGTTAACGCGTGGGTTGTAGTTACCATACAATCTGGCAGCAGTATACCCAGATTTTTCAAAAAATATTTTTAGGACTTTGAAAAAATATATGTGCCATAGGGGAAGTATTTTTAGATTCCTGAATAACTCAAAACTAGGAGTTCTGCGATTAACTCTACAATAATGCAAATTGCATGTTTTTGTTTGATAATTAAATTTTTTATTTTGTTGAAATGTGTTCCACCCCAGCACGACACTCCATATTAAAGTTTAGATTTAAATAAACCATTGTATACTAATTTGAAAAAAGCTGGACTGCAATAGAGGCTAAGATGATAGAGTATTAAAATATTGCTTCCAATATAATACCTAAGTATTTAAGCTCTCAACATGTTCAACTCCGGAGCAATCATTGGAACAGCTGACATTTACATCGAAAGTGGGCTTACACTGATCATGGCAACAAACATTATTTAAGCGAAATTTTAAGCAACTGGTCAAATGATACTGAAAAATCATATCTTCACAAACTGCTCCCATAATGTTAAATAACATGAACTTTGTTTTATCACTAATTACTAATCTGGAATTCTAAACCATCTACGAAGTATTTCTAAATCAAAGTTCAAATCCGCAATAGTTATTATTGGAGTAGGATAGAGCAGTAGCATCAGCGAATGCTGTAATTTTGCCTTGCAAAGGTTGAATAAAAAGTGAATTAACAAAAATTAAGAATAAAATTGGGCCCAAAATGGAACCTAGTGGAACACCTATGTTAATGGCGTTCTGCGAACTTACCATAAGCAACAGTTAATTCTTACCCTTTGCTGACCAAGCATGTATAGATCGAGATTATCTGAAGCCTGCATTATACAGTCTATTAAGTAACAACTCATGTTCTACCATCTCGAAAGTCTTGGTAATATATATGAATACTGTAGCAGGAATTTCCGAATCGTTTAAACAATTATAGAATTGCAGCACAACTTTAACAAAGCGTTCCCGGTAGATCTTCCACTCTTAAAACCGAATTGAAAATCACTAAAAAAAATAATTTTGCCTAGGAACGGTAAAATTCTAGAGTTAAGACCTTTTTTAAAAACCTTAGAAAAAGTAGATAGAAGGGAAATAGGACGGTAATTATTCAAAATTTTAGTATCCCCTTTTTTATGTAGTGGAAGTACCACTGACTTTTTGAGTGAATTTGGGAAAATTCATTTTTCAATACTTTGAAGATAAAACATAGAACATCTGAAATTAGTAACGAGTCATTTTTTTAGTGATATTATAATTTCGTGTATTTCTGATCTGGAAACACCACAATCAAGCTGAATGCTTGTTAAACAGTGATCATTTATTTTGAAAAATATTGCTGATTTATATTATATGCAGTTGTTTCTATATAACTTTAGAAATATATGATCTAAACAACAGCTAGATTTTTGAGCAACTCAAATGGGTTGGGATAAGGATTCGAAGCCAAAAGATGACAAAATTGAGAGAAAAATATCGACATCGGTTGAATTTGACAGAAGATTGATGTTAACATCTCCCAAGAGAATAAGATTTTTACAAGTTTGGTTTTAAGAAACCCAGAAAATTCATCTAAAAATATCTTTATGGATCATACATGTAATCTATAGATACAAATGAAACAAAACCGGGAATAAAAAATTTCACAACTTACACTAATCAAGTCGGCATTTTTTAGATTAGAAATCGTAATTTTACACACCAAGTCACTTCTGTGAAATACTGCAATACCACCAGAAGAACATAAATCATTGCATGCAGCAGTAAATGTAAAATTAGATCCGGCAAATGGTCTAAAGCTGCAAGATGTGAATAGAAAGAATCAATTCGAATATTTTGGTGAATTATGTAAAAACCTGTGAAAGATTTGTTTGGATGGTCGATACAAACACTTTTTATGCTATCAGAACTAATCGAGGCAAAACTATTATCACTTGAATTAATATGAGGATCAAAAGGTGAATTTACTAAATTAAACATAAATTAAAAGAAATTATAAATTAAAAACTTCAAGTTTACTTTATCATCTCCTTCTTTATGACGAGTATCGATGAATTTCTCACCCAAACATATTTACATTTTTTGTTGTTTTTGAGCTGGTTCGCCTTCTCCAGTAATGATCTTATGTAACCAGTATGGCAATCGTTGATGTATATTCTGTTACCGATGTTTTCGCTGTTGTTGCAGATGCTAATGCGATGCTCCTCAAAGATATTTGAATATAATGTGATTTTATTCCCACGCACTTTGTACATATTTTTTTCCTTCCGAGCTAGTGAAAATAATTTTGCACATACAATGCTCGATTAAAATTTTGTTTGTCATTTCTTTTCTTCTTAAAATTCTTAACTTAGCAATACTCACTTTCGTCAGTGTCGATCTGCTCTCCAACACCAACGCTAAGGAGCTTAGTAACTCTTTCTTTAACGTTAGCATTATTTATTTCAGGTATTCCCGAAGTGGATATACGATATCCACTGCACACCCTTTATCTCTTTGTACAATTAAATTCAGCTTCATTTCCAGAACATAAACCTTGCTTGTAAGAGACGCATCACTTTCTTCTAAGCATTTGATTTTCGTGAGCGCACCCGTTTTTAATTTTTGAAATTTAATTATCTTACTGTACAGCATCTGTAGCGTAACTGTTTGCTCGTTAGGAGTATTAATACTGTATTAATACAGTGATAATGTAGGAGTAGTCAATACATTAGGGAAGCCATGAGATGTCAAAAAGCTTGTTGAATCGTTTGCTGAGACCGTAGCAGTAATGGTATACTAAGGAATTACTCTCACTTCGTAACAGAAGAAGTAAGGTCTGGCGTATTTACCTCGAATTTCGCTCTGATTTCAACTTTTCCAATTACCTCCTTACACATACGCATTTTTCCGAACTCTGTGAGTTTCTTTATATGAAATATATTGACCGTTCTTACTTCTCTTACATGAGAGATTGTGCCTAAACCTCATTAACTTCAATCGATATAACAGTGGCTCTAGTGACAAAAAAACATCGAAATACTTAAATGCGAATACTCCACTGGCTCGGAAGGTATACCCGCCGCAGTTTAAAGAAAAAAAATGTGTTGACTCTTTAGCTTTACCCCTTACGGCTCCAACTGCAGCTTTAAGAGAGCGATTTCCTTAGGCTTTGGAAAAGCTCTTTTATTATTCCCCTTCATAAAAAAGGCCCGAAAAATGAAATTCCTAATTGTCGTCTTATAGCTAAACTCTCTTGCATACCTAAAGCAATTCGAAAGTATTGTTTACGATGCAATGTTTTTCCATTGTAAGTCTATATTTCCCCCTCACCAACACGGTTTCTTAAAGGGAAGATCAAAAACCACAAACATAACCCAACTCGTATCCAGCACCCTGTGCACATTGGAGGATGGCAAGGAAGGCGATGTTGTTGCTACCGATTTCAACAAAGCCTTCGATAAAGTTTCGCACGCAATTTTGTTTTTGAAACTCAAAGCTCTCGGTTTTCAGTCTGGGTTTATTGCGTGGATCAAATCCTACCTTCATGAACGTCAATATGAAGTCCTTTTTAGATCCTTTGTATCTGATCCCTTTATGGCCCCCTCTGGTGTCCCTCAAGGTAGCCATCTTGGTCCCCTGATTTTCATTTTGTCAATTAATGATGTTGACGGCATTATTAAATATTCCCGTCTATCAGTTTATGCGGACGACATAAAAATGTTTCCACACATCTCCACTCCCACTTACTCCCGTGCACTTCAATCTGACTTGAACAGCTTTTCTACTTGGTGTAATAAAAACTTTCTTGAATTGAATGTCAATAAATGCCAAGTTATTACTTATTTCCGGAAGCGTCTTCCGACAGCTTCTAGAACGTACGTGATTTGCGACGACCCTGTTCCCACTGTCACTTTTCTGCGTGATTTGGGTGTTATTTGCGACAGTGAGCTTAATTTTCGTAGTCATATTGACAATACTATTGGCAGAGCAAATTCTGCGCTTGGTTATGTGAAACGTTGGTTCAAGGAATTCTTAAATCCTTACGTCACGAAATCCCTGTATTTCACATTTGTAAGACCAATTCTAGAACATGCCAGCCAAGTTTGGTCTCCCTAACTCGCTACACATTCGTATCGAATTGAGTGCGTCCAACGAAGGTTCATCCATTTTGCTCTACGTGGACTCCCGTGGCCTGACAGATTCAACCTACCTCCTTACGAGCATCGTTTGAACTTGCTGAATATGCAATCGCTTGAAAAGCGTAGAAAAGTTGACGATATACTATTTGTACATCAGCTATTAGCAGGCAACATTGATTTTCCTATGCTGCTCCAAACCATCTCACTTATCCGCGTATTCTGAGATCAGTACCTCTCTTCCGCCACAATTTTCACAGTACGAATTACGAGTGTAATGAGCCTCACTTAGAAACTCCCTTTATTCTTCTTCCTCACTCAGGTCTTGATGTAGATTTATACTAGCTATTAAGTAAACATTTTAAATATTAATTATAAGTCCCTTCCCTAAGTTAAATAAATAAATGGGAGTGTGATCAGCCAAAATTGATTTCCTCCGCTGAGAAACACATTCGTTGGATTTGTAGCCCTGTTTACTCTTCTCAAAGAATTTGATTTTTCTTTTTTCTACTTTGCATTAGTAGTACTCAGTGCAATATGCACATACAATTTTTTGTGCATGTCTTTCATGTCTTTCATGCACCACATTTCATTTTACAGATTTTATTTAATATTAAAGTCTTAATTAAATTGCTATAGACACTAGAATTTAAATAAACCTTAAAATTTAATGCAATTTATTCGATTTATTGGAGGTAATTTCCTACGTGTGTTATCCCATCAACATTAAAATTTGCACTTACAAAATATTACGATCTCCAAGAAAAAAGTTAATATTCTGCAATATTCGGAAAAAAATCCAACTTATTTGACAGCTCTCTCTTTCTACCTATGCTGAATTCGGTTCAATATTCTTTGAGACAAATATTTATTGAATCCATTCAGTGGCACGAGTCCTTGAAGGTCTCAATTTGATATCTTTCGTTGTTTTGAAGAGGTTGAAGGTGTTCTTCTACCTTGGTGAAACCTCTACGTAAGCTCTTCATCTATCGTACTATACGGACACCTTTTCCAATATATGGAAACTTGAGCATGTCCAGCCAATTCCCAAGATTTTTCAATTCGCCAAAGAAGGTTGTAAAATGGAAGTGGTTGCTAAATACTAGCTAAGCGATAATTTCAATCCTCCTAACTTACGAGTGTGAGCCACTTATAAATGTCTAAAATGATCTCTACTGTATATACTCGTATATACATATATAGAACTTATGTTTTAACAAAAGTAGTTCAGACATAAACATTAAGTGCTTCTGCACTTCAATTCTGCCAGTCTCTGTCGCCAGTCTCTGTCGCCACAACTGAATTTACAGGATAATGTCATAGAAATGTTTGACCTAGGACCATCAAAGAAAGTCTGTACATGTGAAACACACAAATTAATTTCAATTGGAATAATAAAGTTTGCGAATTCGCCCAGCCACTTAGGATAACAAGGTTGATAGGTTTTAGCAATTTAGAAGTGTGGTGATCGTGTCAAAATATTGTATTCGAAATAAGGTCAGATTCTAACGTCAAACAGGATATTGCTTTTTAAAATACAATCTCGCTAAAAACCTTACTCTAAAAATTGGCCAAGTTCTCTGGTACAAACATCCTGTAACAATTAAGCCATGAGAGAGAGTGAGATTAAAACATATGCCGAGTTAAATTTTTCCAATGCTGTTTACGCACATAAATAGACTTTTGCAAAGTGTCAAATTTTATTTGGAAAGGGATTGGAACAGTTGAACTTGGTACATATATTTCAATATTTTTCGTGGCTGAATTGTTGCAGGATTTCATCAAATGGACTTCGTCCGAGAATGATTTTTTGGCTAAAATTCGGATCTCCGGCCAACATTTCCAGTGCCCAATTAGCGAACTCACGGCGTTGTCTATGGTCGACCGGCTTCAATTTTTACGTCAGTACAATGTTATATAGATGTAGGCCCAAATCCATCCGCAAAATAAGCATGGTTGACTCTCTGGCGATGCCCAATTCAGCTGATCGGTGCCGAATGGACATTTCTGGGTCTTCTTGGATACTGGCCGCTACGGCGGCTATGTTTTCTTCATTTCTCACCTCTCTCTATCTGGTTGGTGGCTTAAGGTCCAAACGAGTGTACTCATGCTCAAACTTTTCCACGGTGCGACGTATTGCCTGCCCACTGAAGCCATGATGAAGACCCACTTCACGACGAAATTCACGTTGCGTATTTACAACTGAGCCGGAATTTTGATAATATTTTTTAATAATTTTCACACATTCGGGAAGTGTCAAATAATGCACGATGAAATAGCAAACCTTACTGAACATTTTGGCAGCTGGATATCATTGGTAACTTTAACAGCTGTTGAACCATAACAATTGGAAAAGTTATCATTGATATCTGGTCACCCTTGATATTCTCAAAAAGTTTTCAGCTTGTTAACGCATTTTACGAAAAAAAAACAATTTTTTTTGCTTTTTATCTATTTGGCTTAAATTTAAATCTAAATAATTTTCGGGCGAACAGCACATATGGAGTTAGTACTTGAGGCCCAGTCATGCCCTTTATTTCATTTGTCTTCACCAAGTGCTACCTCAAAATAAGCGTTTTTGTTAAGTCTTGTTTCAAAGCAACCGCGTAAGATAGAAACAAATTTGGTGGGGTTTCTAATATGACTCATCTCAATATGGTGTAGTATTTGTGTTGTGTTTCTATCATTGTCGAGGGATGAAATCGCTCGTTGTTTCAAACAAAATAAGGTGGTAGTGAACAAGTTGTTGAAGAACTTGGCGGTATACTACCCAAATGTCTTTTCATTTCATGATAACTTGTGCGAAAATGCATTTGAATAATTCTTTCTACATAATGTTAACTTAAAGAAGAAAGAACTCAAGGGGCCAGAGAGGGTTAAAATTGTGCACAATTATGTAATCCAGTATGGTTCTCCATACCAATATGTTTTCATAAATAGGTCCTGGCTGGTTTTGGTTCTGATTTTTTTTCGCATTCGCAGAAATCGTAGCATATTCTCTTATTTAAAACACTTTGGTTGAATTTAGAAGATTTTAATTTTATTTAATCTCTTTTAGGGATTTCTCTAATTCGGATTCTTCGGTTGATTTTAGGAGCCTTATCGTACGTCAATCGATTGGATGTTCCTGGCACCTGTTGTGACATTTATTTGCTTTCTACGATGTTCGTGCAGTATACGAATCAATCAATTGTTACTTTTGTCTAAAGAATGGCTGAATTTAAAAATGAACATAACCATACAGGAAATGTGAACCTATAATGCTGGGACAGCACCCGCGATGACATCCAGCGCCTATGTGATTCAATTGTGTAAGTTTGTTGAAATTTATCACATTAAACTTTCAAAATATACTCCAACTTATGAAATTATTAAAAATGATTCCATTGTTTTGTTTCAAATGTCTCTTCTGGAGAATGAATACTCTTACTGAAAAAATATATTATTTTCTTACTATGATATCTGAACATTACAACAGCATAACTTAAGCTTGACCGAAGTGTTAACTGTAGTATACCTACAATAGACGAGGAAAGATTATTAAAAATTTATAAACTGACACGTTTGGTGAGAGCTGAAGGGTGTATCTATCTACATGTATTCTGTAAGAATCCAAAAGTAATACAAACCTATACAGATACAATATCATTCTTTTTACGTACGTGATGTGGATAAATATGAGTTTGTCAGCTGCGGACATCTGCCCCATGAATCATTTCTCATATTAACTTCGATTTTTTTTTGTGTGAAAAAGATTTCGTCCTTCTGGCGCTCGAAGGCATTTTTATTTAGTTAAGGTAATGTCAATAGGTAGATTCAGACACCGAAAACTTTCTTCAAAAGCTAAACAGTAAATGAGTGTAAGAAAAAGTGTCAAATTTATTTCATTAAAGTTTTTTTTAGCGTTAACATTTTGACACTTCTCGTGCATTTTTTAATCTTTTCATTGAGAAACTTTTCTTGAGATATTGGGAAAAAAAATTACTGCTATGAGTTGAATATTAATAACAATGAGTATCTATTTATATACATACATATGTATGTATTTATGTAGGTATAATTTTGCACTAACGTGAGAGCTTTAACTTTTTCAAAATAAAATTGCGAACGTCATATAAGCTAAAGAGAAAAAAATGTTATTGATAAATTTATTAATAGTAAATAATTTGGAAGCATCAATATCATTGGGCTTAAGGATCACCACTTCCTGTTATCACTAGAAATGTGCTAGCTTACCTAGACTGCCATAAACTTTGAAAATTGACCTTCACTAGAATTTCAATATTTTATCCATCAATATATGTATGTGGTGGGGGATCTGCAGGTGAACAAAACTGCGAGATTCTTTTTTTTTGGTTTCTCTAAAAGGGGGACACGAAAGTTTAAAAAAAAAACGTAGATAAACTCCCGAAAAAGAAAAACAAAAAACAGTCTCTTGGTTGGCTTTGCATTTGACTAAAATGTATCTCTAGACCATATTTTGTACATGCTGTAAAATTGTATTTTTTATTTGTGATGAAGTTTAATTTTAGGAAAAAAAAAGGAGAAAGTATTGTTGATACAAAGTGAAAGATTTGGGTTTTAAATTAAACAGCATGTTGACATGTTTTATTGAGGTTCAGAAATTATTTTTTTTTTTCATTTTAAATGCATTTTTATTAACTTAATGCGATTACAACTTAAATGCTAGACAAAAAACGCTTAAAACTAGCTTAATTAACTTAACTATGTTATTCTAACTTACTGGCCCTATGCACTCTCTCGTGATACTCGTAATTGGGGTAATAAGCCCCGGAGATCAGGTTATTCGTCGAGCTCATTGCTCTTGCAATATGCCTTCGAATCAGCTTGATAACGAAATTATACACTCTTATTAGGTTAGCCCTGTTGTATAGGACCTCATTGGGATAGAATTTTATGTACTGGGACTCTGGTGTTCTGTACAAATGAAGGCAAGCCCTCTCAAACACCCGAATCTTTTTCAACAAGCTTGTTCCCACGTTGAACCACACGGGACATCCATATATGAGCATGGGCCTAATGAGGGCCATGTAGCAGATTACCTTTACCCTTGCATAGAGTTGTTTGCTATAAAAAAGTCTCTTTGTAAGGGCAAAAGCACCTTTGGCTCTGGCAAGAGCAGCATTAACCAAAGCCCCAGGTATCTGACTACACTTCGACACGCAAGTGCCTGTCCGTGTGCTCCCACGATTGAGAACTTTCGCCAGTTCTTTCTGGTATCCCTAGAGGCCCCAGACAACGGCGTCCTCAAAAGAATGGTTTCTGATTTCTGGAAGTTGATCTTCAACTTCCAGTCATCTCAATATCGCTGAATCTTATCGAAGTCACGTTGCAAGAGCAGTGCAATGACCTCGATTTTTGGTCCTGATCTGTACGCGATCAAGTCGTCTGCGTACGCCATGGCATGGTAAAGTGATCCTATAAGATCGCTCGTGTAAATGTTGAAAAGGATCGGTGAATTAACCGCACCTTGTTGCAGACCGTTTTTAATTTGAAAAGTTCCAGCAGAAGTCGCATTGCCATTTTTCACAATGAACTGTCTACTAGTGAGCATGTTATAAAGTATGTACAGCAGTGGTTTGCTTATGCCCAACCTGTCCAGCTTCTAGAAGAGTCTCTCTAACCAAACGGTGTCGAAGGCCTTCTCCAAGTCAATCAGGCACCCGTGCACTGTTTCATGCTTTTGTTCCATTGGATATCCGATACCAGTTTAGACGCGGCATGTATTGTATCATGCCCCGCTTTAAAACCGAATTGGTTATCCGGAATTATTTTATTGTCCTCAGTCGACTTAATCAGGGATCTATTGATCAATTTTTCGAATACCTTGTTGATTTCGGCAGGAGACTTATCGACCGGAGATTTTCCGGATTGGAGGTGTTCTTACCCCTTTTGGGGATGGGTTGTATCACTGCTGTTTTCCATTGCGCTGGATAATGTGCATTATTCAGCGCACTGTTAAACAGAGTGGTGTAAATGTCCACCGCTTCTTGAGGGAGATGTCGAAGCACAATGTTCGACACTCCGTCGATTCCCACAGATTTCTTCCTTCTCAATGTTTCGAAGATCGCTTGCAGCTCCACCTTCCATATGTACGGGGGATGTACAATTGTATTTTTTATTTGTGACGAATTTTAATTTTTGGAAAAAAAAGGAGAAAGTATTGTTGATACAAAGTGAAAGATTTGGGTTTTAAATTAAACAGCATGTTGACATGTTTTATTGAGGTTCGGAAATTATATATGGAATATAATGTCGGACAGATGTCCACCTCTACTAGCTTCACAAATGCGAGCTCTTTTAATGAGATGTTTCATAGCATTTTCACACATGTCAGCTGATATTCCACTTATTTCATCTCGAATATTTTGTTTGAGTTGCTTCAGTGTTTGTGATTTATTAGCGTACACTCTTTAGATATCCTCATAAAAATAAGTCCGGGGCTATTAAATCACCCCTTCTGGAGATAATACGGGCTAGAAACAGTTGATAGAATAATAGCATTGTTGCGTTAGTTGTATGAGATGTTGAGACCACATGTTGAGCAATCGAATTCAAGTGTCAGCAAAATTTCAATCATGTGGCGGTATCATTCTCTGGTTCTCCAGACATTATTTCGACCCAAAATTCCCAGTAATTTCGTAATCGACAACTGATTTTGATAAAATATTTTAACCACTAAAACACTAAAACTAAAACTTAAACTAAAACGCTGATTTGTCGAATATCGTTCCATGATAAATTTGCTACGTCTACACTTCAGCAACAACAACTGTCAAAACTAACCAATACCAAAATGGCGGCCTATAAAAGTATCATAGTATAATTTGTCGTAGAAAACCCTGTACAAAATTTCGTCCTCAACCCGATGTTTCATTCAAACACACGTTCCGATTGCAATAAATTTTAGACATATAGGTACTTACGAGTATGTGTTACATAGGTACATATATAACAAGGACAATCTGAAGATTTCAAATTGCTTCCTGTGTTCTACACCCACTGCATCCGATTTTGGTAATTCTAAGATGGGAGGCCAGACTTAACTTACGAACTAAATATCATTGAAATTAAACAGACACATACACGGAAAAAACAAATACTATTTTGTATTTCAATATTGGGTAATACGTTTAGCTGCAGAAAAATTACGCAAAAAGCTTATAAATTATTCACAATGCGACAGATTTACGTCTATAATGAGATTTCAGTGCAAGACAAGGTTTGTTCATTTAGGAGAGTTGTAGAATAAATAAAACTGACATTTTCAGAGTGGAAAGCTAAAAAACTGGAGAATTCAGTTTTAACTGGATATATGGCAACCATTTGGGTAATACACATACTAAGTACATCTGCATTTATGCCAGTTCAAAAAAGTTGTTCATTGAAAATTTTGGTACGATACAACATGTGTAGGTACTAAATAAGAATATATTATATATTATGCATGCATATATGGTATACGAGTACTAGTTATACAAGAATATTTTTGTGAAAAGTTCTCATTTTATCCCATAGAATATTGTAATATGCGAGCTACGGCTCGAGTAGATAAAACAATTATTCTGTGAAATTATTTCTTTATTTTCTACTCTATAGAACAATTCAAGTTCACACTATACTATTCTTCGCAAATTCTTTTCTTACAATGTCTCTTTCCTCTCAAATCACTTTATCTCCCTTTAATTACTTAATTCACAAATCCAAACTAATTACTTTCTCTTGTTCACTCTCAACTTTCAATTTATCACCAAATTACAACTTCGCCCATTATCACTTTTCTAATCTCTTCGCCACGGTTCTAAACCAACTGTCTTTTTTTTTTTGACCGCCATCTGTCCTTATATAGCAGAAGTTTCTGATAGCCAGAAACTTCTAGCAAATTCTTCGACCACTGGAATAAGAGAAATAATTCTTGCAGTTATAATTCCCTTTTATCCCTGATATTATTCGTCTCTTTCGTTGACATGAGCTGTGGAGACTTCGTCCCAGACACGAACCTCGAATGAAAGGACAGTACGAACCAAAATTCTGCCAGAATGAAGTCACTTCGGAATTTGTTGCGTCATATTTTTAGGGGGCGTAGTTATTATTATGCTACACTGCCCCCCTCTTAGACATGTTCGTCCCGAACAAGTGCATCCTCATTTCGGCCATTGTATCGACTCAGTCGGTCCACATGAACCACTTTCATTTTGGCCCTCGGTCCTCGCTGGATGCGGTAGACAACATCGTTGATGCGGGTTATTATTCTGTAGGGACCTTCCCAGTTCCGCTGTAATTTAGGTGATTTCCCCTTTTGGCGATGGGGATTATACAGCCACACCAGATCTCCTTCCTGGAATCCTGACGTTGTTGCCTTGGCATCATACCTGGTCTTCATGCGGTCGCTCGTCATCTTAATCTGGCTTCTGGTCCTTTGGTGTATGTCCCTAAGCCTTTCCCTAAGGTCCGCCACGTACTCTTCTTCATTTCTGGGCTCATTGGTAGGAGATCCAAATTTCACCTCACTGGGTAAACGAGCTATTCCACCAAATAAGATTTCGAACGGCGTATGTCGAGTAGTGCTATGCACGGCACTTCTATAGGCCATCAAAAACAAGGGAATCTGCCGGTCCCAATCCCGTTGGTAGTCACCTACGACCTTCGAGAGATGTTCGTCCAAAGTCCTATTGAAACGCTCCACCATACCGTCCGACTGTGGATGAAGCGGGGTTGTCCTTGTCTTTTTGATTCCGAGTAGTTGACACATCTCTTGGAAGATTCTTGACTCGAAGTTCCGCCCTTGGTCAGAATGCAATTCCAAGGGCACACCGAATCTGCTAACCCAATTGTAGACGATCTGCTCCGCCACGGTTCTGGCTTCCTGGTTAGGGATCGGAAACGCTTCCGGCCACTTACTGAAGTAGTCCATCACTACGAGTATATACCGATTACCATTGTCGGTTTCCGGAAAGGGCCCTGCGATGTCAATGGCGATTCGTTCGAAAGGTGCTCCCACGTTGTATTGGTGCATCTTACCTCGAGTTTTGATTCTCGGACCCTTGCTAGCTGCACACACGTCGCATTTTCTGCACCAGTCTTCGATATCTTCCTTCGCTTTTAACCAATAAAAACGTTCTCGTACCTTTTCTAACGTCTTATTCACTCCCAAGTGGCCTCCGGTCGCCCCGCCATGCATTTCCTGTAACACCTCCTTGACCCTCGTCCGTGGTACGACAAGCTGCATTACAAACGACTTTCCGTCGGAGGATTCCCATTTTCTTCTCAGAACACCTTCTTGGACATGGAGGGAGTCCCACTGCGCAAAATATGCCTTTAAGGTCGGGCTTCTGTGAGAGATGTCCTGATGATCCGGTTTCTCCATGTTCTCCTTCCAGGCCAGAATCGGCTCGATATCCGGGTCTTCCTTCTGAGCGTTCCGGATCTCATCTACGCTCCAGCCGGCGATAGGTTCGGCTCTCATTCTTTGGATGGAAACCAGCTCCCGTTCTTCCTGACGCGCACAATGTTTACAATCCGTTCTGCATGGTCTCCGGGACAGTGCATCCGCATTAGAGTGGAGTTTTCCTTTACGATGCTGTATTTCGTAGTCGTAGATTTGCAGCCTTTCGATCCATCTTGCGACCTGACCCTCAGGACTCTTGAACTGTAATAGCCATTTTAAGGCTGCATGGTCTGTGCGAAGAACGAACTTCCTCCCGTAGAGGTATTTGTGAAAATGCTTCGTAGCCAAGATCAAAGCTAGAAGTTCTCTCCTTGTCACGCAGTAGTTCCTTTCTGGCTTAGAGAGCACCTTGCTGAAGTACGCAACCACCTTCTCTTGGCCGTCATGCACCTGGGAGAGTACGGCTCCTACCCCAACATTACTAGCATCTGCATCCACAATGAACGTTTCCCCGGGAGTGGGGTAAGCCAGTATCGGGGCATCGCATAGCCGTTGTTTAAGTGCCTTGAAGCTCTTCTCGCACTCAATTGTCCATTTGAATTGTTTTCCCTTTTCCGTCAACTGGTGCAGGTTCTTTGCGATCCCGGCAAAATCCTTCACGAACCGTCTGTAGTAGGTGGCTAGGCCCAGGAAGCTCCTTAGTTGGTGTTTATCCTTGGGGACTGGCCAGTTTTTCACCGCTTCGACCTTCTCTGGATCGGTTCTCACTCCTTTCGCTGAAATTATGTGTCCCAGGTACTTGACTTCCGCTCTAAACAGGGCGCACTTCTTGGGGTTGAGCTTCAGGTGGGCACTTCGAAGCCTTTGAAACACATCCCTTAGATTGTCTCGGTGTTGCGCAAACGTTTTTCCTACGACGATGACATCATCCAAGTATACCAAACAGGTTTTCCATGTTAACCCTTGCAGGACACATTCCATCAATCGCTCGAAAGTCGCCGGAGCATTGCACAGCCCGAATGGCATTACCGTGAATTGCCATAGCCCATTTCCTGCGGTGAAGGCGGTTTTCTCCCGGTCTTCTGGATGGATCTGTACCTGCCAGTAGCCACTCTTCAAGTCGAGAGTGGAAAACCATCGGGCTCCTGATAGTGTGTCTAGCGTGTCGTCAATCCGTGGCAGAGGGTAGCTGTCTTTCTTGGTGACGTAATTGAGCTGCCGATAGTCCACGCAGAACCGCGTGCTGCCATCTTTCTTCTTAACCAGTACAACCGGTGATGCCCACGGACTTTTGGAACTTTCAATCAGACCTTCTTTCTCCATTGCCGACACCATCTCTGCAACTTCTGTCTGCTTTGCCAATGGAAGGCGCCTAGCAGGCTGACGAATTGGTCTAGTATCACCAGTGTCTATTCGATGTTGTACCAGGTGTGTTCGGCCGTATTCTCCGTCCTGTGAGGCAAATACATCAGCGTACTCATTGATAAGATTCTCTGCCATAGTTCGTTGCTCCTGATTCAGCTCACTGGACTGGAGAATCGTCTCTCTCGCTTCCGCTGTCCAAGGTGATGGGAGAAGTTTTGGAGCATCACGTTCAGATATTGTTGCGACGGCGGTAATGGGCGTGCATTTTCCAGTCACCTCCCCTCGCCTTAGTTTGACAGTGTGTGGTCTTGCGTTCAAAACCCTCACTGGAACCATGGTGTTCTTTGGTTCGACTAACGTCTTTCCCACGATGTAGTCTTGAGAATTCTTCTCTGGGTCTGGTTCTACTATGTAGAATCGGTGGCTCCCAAGATCACCTTCCAGCTTCGTCCAAATGATTGTCTCTGAAGACGGCGGCAAAACTTCGTCTTTGCTGATGACTGTCCTGAGAGTTACGGCATTCTCATTTCCGTACACCATCGGAATCTCCACATTTCGATACCTCAGTACTTGCATCCCGATGTCCAAGATTACTTCATTTGCTTTCATGAAGTCTACTCCGATGATGCACTCGTCGCATATATCTGCCACCAGAAACGCATGGGAGAACGTCAGTCCTGCCAGAGTAATCGTAAGACGAACTTCTCCAAATACCTTCGCCATTTCCCCTGTTGCAGTCTTCAGGCAGTAGCTGTTGGTGTTGTGCAGCCAGGAGCTTTTGACGATATCTCTTCTTACAATGGAGGCAGTGGCACCTGTGTCGATGGTGGCTACGCACTTCTTCTCGTTGATTAGTGCCTCCACTGTCAGGCTCTTGTTACCCCGTTTGGTTTGCGAAACTTGAATGGTGGTCCTGGGGGCCTCGATTCCAGTAACCAACTTCTGCCCCGCGAAGTTGGTCCTTACGCATTTCCCGACTGCTGGTTTTGGGAAGTCTGACTGACAGGATGGATGTTATCACCGCCAGATGCTTCCTCTCTGCTTCTCCTACTTCCGCAATGTGAACAATTTCCTCGTCTAGGTGCACTTCTGCACTGCCGTTGTAGGTGTCCGGTTTGGTTGCAATTCCAGCAACGGATTTGACTTCCGCGAGCTCTGTCTTCATCCATGATGGCTGTTCTCTGGCATGAGCATTTCACGACGGACATTTCCCTGACACGGTGTATTCCCTGGTATGCTTGGTCCGCAGCCTTCATTGACAAAGCGAATGCCAATGCCTCGGGGAGTGTTCGCTTTTCAGCCATCCTTACAGCCATTTGCAGTTGTCTGTCCTCTATGGCCTGAATAAAAGCTTCCACCGCCATTTCGTTGATAAGCTCCTCACCGGCTTTAGGGTATGAAAGATGGGCTAGTCGCTCTATATCCGCTTGCAACTGTTGGAGCGTTTCCCCCCTTTTTTGGACTCGACTACGCAGCTGAACCCTGTACACCTGCTGCATGTGTTCATCCCCAAACCGCATCTCGATAGCCTGAACCAGAGAGTCGTAGTTCTGCTGTTTATCTTCCGGGATGGTCTGCAAGAGCTCCGCAGCTGGACCCCTCAGTGCAAGCGTGAGTGCAATAGACTTCTCTTCATCGTCCCAGCTATTGGTCATTGCGGCCGCTTCGAATTGCCTCTTATAAATTGGCCATGATGTTTGACCATCGAAGATAGGAGGCTGCATCTCCTTTCTTCTCAGACCGTCAGTGGAATATTCCCGTGCTTTCTGTCTCTTCACGTTGCTGAGCTCCTTAGCAAGATTTTCGACTTGCTTTCCTACTATCTCGAATTGCGTATCCACTTTTTCAAACTGAGTCTCTATCTTCCCGAACTGAGTTTCATGTTTCTCAAAATTTTCATCGAATCTAATTTCGACTTTTTCGAGTTGCGTCTCGACCTTCTCGATTTTCTCTTCGATCACTTCGAATTTGGATTCCAAGTTCTTGTTTTGCTCATCAAGTTTACTTTCCAGAGCATCTAGAGAATTCTTTTGTTCGTCCATTGCTTTCTTTTGTTCGTCCAGCTTAAGTTCTAGAGAATTCCTTTGGTCGCCCATTGCTTTCTTTTGTTCGTCCATCGCTTTCTTTTGTTCATCCAGCTTAAGTTCTAGAGAATTCTTTTGTTCGTCCATTGCTTTCTTTTGTTCGTCCAGCTTAAGTTCTAGAGAATTCTTTTGGTCATCGAGCTTATGACTTTGATCTTCTATTGCTTTCTTTTGTTCGTCCATGACTAACTTAAGTTGCAGGAGCAGACTTGTTATACCCGGGTCGGCTACTGTACTTGCTGGTTCCTCTTCCACGTCAAACTCTATGTCATGCGGATTTTCACCTTCCTGCGTTACTGCTTCTTCCAGACGAATCAGTAGGGCATCTTTTCCCCCAGTTGTGTCGAGGTTCCGCTTACTGAGTTCTGCCTTTAGTTGAGTTATAGTTAGTTTTCCCAATTTGCGACCCATTTTGCGCAACTAATTAACTCAACACAGAAATGGTTTTTTTTTTTTTTTTTTTTTTTTTGTGCAATTTCACACCACGGAAATAGTTATTCACAGAATAAGTTTTATCCCACTTCTGACACCAATGTAATATGCGAGCTACGGCTCGAGTAGATAAAACAATTATTCTGTGAAATTATTTCTTTATTTTCTACTCTATAGAACAATTCAAGTTCACACTATACTATTCTTCGCAAATTCTTTTCTTACAATGTCTCTTTCCTCTCAAATCACTTTATCTCCCTTCAATTACTTAATTCACAAATCCAAACTAATTACTTTCTCTTGTTCACTCTCAACTTTCAATTTATCACCAAATTACAACTTCGCCCATTATCACTTTTCTAATCTCTTCGCCACGGTTCTAAACCAACTGTCTTTTTTTTTTTGACCGCCATCTGTCCTTATATAGCAGAAGTTTCTGATAGCCAGAAACTTCTAGCAAATTCTTCGACCACTGGAATAAGAGAAATAATTCTTGCAGTTATAATTCCCTTTTATCCCTGATATTATTCGTCTCTTTCGTTGACATGAGCTGTGGAGACTTCGTCCCAGACACGAACCTCGAATGAAAGGACAGTACGAACCAAAATTCTGCCAGAATGAAGTCACTTCGGAATTTGTTGCGTCATATTTTTAGGGGGCGTAGTTATTATTATGCTACAATATATTAGTTTTCATATTACAAACTGTAACATAGAAAATTATTAACGATAGATGCCCAAAAGTATATATATTTATGCTCAGCATCGAAAGTTATGTTGATCTGGCCATGTCCGCCCGTCTATCCGTTTGTCCACAAGTCTGTATGTCACCAGTTTTTCGGTCTTAAGTTTCTGGAATCCGAAGCAGTACCAGTGAAATTCGTCCACAGACACAACCACTTTTCAAAAAATGCCATTTTTCTTTTCAATATTTTCACTAGTTTAGAAACTATTAAACATTTTTAAACTAGAATATGTAGACAGTGATAATCTCTATATTTTGTCGCCCACGTTTTGGGTTAATTTTCATAAAAAAATGAAATAAATAAAAAACTCGATTTAGTCTTTTTAAATATATTTACTCTGATGTATAAGTCTTATTTTGAAACTTCATCAGAGGATGTGAATTTTTATAACAAAAATTGAGAGCCACGTCCATTTCTAATAAGAAAAGTCATTAAAAAGGTTTTTTTTTTTGTCTCTTAAAAGTCGATTAAATATCCTCCAAGTTGCAAGATGTTATTGCATTTGAATAATAAATTGCAAAACGCCACACCTGTTTTATTACTGATTTGTTGCAACATGAGGGATAGGTTATCATACGATCCGTTCCGAGAGGATTGTAATTTCCCTGCAGGTTTTTTGTACCATATCCCATAGATAGAAGAAGTACAAGTGTAAACAAATTTGGAATCCGTCCACAAACATGCCCACTTTTTAGAATATAGTATGTGTTAACGCCATCTACCTGCGACCAATCCAACCATCATTAAGTATCAACCTTAAAGAATTGTTATCTAAATAGGCAATGTAAAATGCAACAAATGTACACTAAGTAGAATAAATGCATTTTTTTCTGTGCACCTCATGTGCAATTAGACATAACCTCTTTTTTCTTTTCTTTTGGCTTTTGACAATCATTTTGGCCGGTCGCACTACGCCGTGTATCTTAATAAATTTGTTCATATAAAATAGACTAAGGTAATGGATATTTGTTTATTTGTAATTATAAAATCCATAATGAAATAAAATTTGCAGAATTTTTAAGCCGCAACATTGTAAAACAAGAGTTTCCTTTAACTGCGGCTGTAAAAACTTAGGCCGAACATTCTTAAAAATTCTTACGAACTCATGTAAGGAGAATGCAGCCAAAAAAATCACCATGTGCGACGTCAATGCCAGTGGAAAAGTCCAGCTGTCAACTGTGCCAGGAACCCAATATACCTGAGATGTTAGCATGTGACCGCTGTGAAAATTGGTTTCACTTTCAATGCGTCAACGTCGACTCTACGGTGAACGATAGGAGTTGGAATTGCGAAAATTGCCGCAATCTTACAAGCCAACCACTACCTCCACGTTCCACGAAGTCCATCCACCAAGCTAAGTTCACCACGACGTCACCCAAGTCCCGAAGACGGAAGGAACTACTTATGAAGCAGCTAGAGGGGGAAAAGAAGTTACGCGAGAAGAGCGACCAGCTGTACATAACACAGAAGTACAAAATCCATAGGGAGCTTAGCGATTCGGACGACGAGGAAGAAGATAAAATCGAAGGCAAGTCGGTAGATCGTAGCCAATTAATTCAAAGGTGGGTAGAGCAAGCAAATGCAGTTGCTCCAGTTGCTTTAAACCACCCTAATGAACAACTAAATCCCCATATATCTGCCCATGCGCCTCAGAGGCAACCTGTCCCAATTAATTGCAACCAAGTTCGTCGTCAACCACCCCAAATGCAAACCGCTATACCATGTCCAACCCAAGTTCCTGACATTCAACCTGCTGCTCCGTGCACTAGCTCTGCATTTATGCAGACCAATTTAGCGGCTCGGAAGGCAATATCTAAAGATTTACCTTTTTCAATGGACACCCAGAGGAGTGGCCAGTTTTTATCAACTCTTTTGAATAGAGCACCATTCTCGCTGGTTATTCGAATGCAGAAAACTTGATGCGCTTGCAGAGATGTTTACGTGGAAGTGCTCGGGAAACGATAAAAAATCGCCTTTTGCTACCAACGATGGTGCCAGACGTAATAAGAACACTTCGTATGCGATTCGGTCGACCAGGGGGTGGAATCGGCTAAGTTGATAGTTGATAGTCATTTTGTTGATCGTCATTTTTGATTATCAACTACTTCTTACTCTGTGTAAAATGATCAAAAAATTTCTCTTAGACTTGGCAACCCAGTTCAAATTTGAATGTCAAGGCTTAGAAAATGTCAAAAAAAATTCGTTATTAATTTTTCGTATTGTGTTTGTGAGGAACTTTTAAAAATAAACAAAATGTAAGTTCATAAAATTGATTATATTTATTATATCGTTTATGAATTAGAATTTGGTTTATTCGTTCTTTTTGAAGGAGTCAGGCCAATAAATGTCAAATGGGAATGCTCACTAAATACATGGAAGAACACCCAGATCCCGCCAAGTCATATAAGGGCATGTCTAGCGTTGGAAGAGCTGTCCAAAAACAACAATGGGAAAAATTAACAAGAAAGTCCGTTGCAGAGTGGAAAAGGGTAGGTGCCCATGTGCATGACGACATATAATAAAAATAATTATTTTTCAATAATGAATACATAGGTATGGACGGTTCGGAAATATGTAACAAGAAGGAAACTCGCGCAAAACAAAGCGTCGTTGATAAAGACTGGTGGTGGGCCCGTCGATTTAAAAGCAATAAACGCCACCGACGAAGCAATTTCCGCGGCATGCGGTTTGGAAGCGTCCGTGCATGGAGTCCAAGGTGCACATGCATTTGGTAGTTTTGCAAAAGGTTAATTATTAATTGTTGTTATTATTAATCGTTCCATAACTTAGAAACCAATTTAGAGGAAGAACTGGTATTCAATGTTCAATACTTAAATTGAAGATGTAGAGGACGATACCATAAAGCAAAGGTGTGGTAATTCCAAACCACCACTAACCAAGAAGATTGGCGAAGAAGAAATATTTAAGAAACAAATCGGGTTGCAGGAACTATTTTTTGCCAAGCAAGTTGAGCAGGGCGAAAAAATGAATGCAACCTTAATTGAAATAAAGGACGCAATAAGGGAGTTTGTTAATGACAAAAAAAATAACAATAAAGCGTTGTTAGAAATGAGGATTGAAGAGCTCAAGATGCGAAAATTAGAACTGGAGGTAGCAAAGATGTCAAACGAATTGAAGCGGATTAAGCTCAATGAAAACATTAACAAACATATCAATTTTAATTGATTTTTAAATATAATTAATAAAAAAACGAAAAAATCAGTGAATGATAAACTGTAATTAATAGCATTGTTTTTATTTGATAAAATAATCTCCACGTTTAAGTATAAAAAAATCATTTTTATAATGTGATATTAGCGGCCAAGTCATCCCTTATTCTGTCCCGTATACGTTTGGCTTCTATTTTAGGTTGATGACCTCTAGATTCATATGCTTGGCTTTGACTTGGAGAGTTATTTACTTCTCGTTCGGGAAGCGAGACATTGTATGCACAACATATATTGTGAAGAGCAGAGCAGACGTTTACTATTTCAATGACCCTTAATGGTGTGTAACTACACTTTCTTTCTTCAATTATAATGCACCAACGAACTAAAAGAAAAACTAAACATTAATTTTCAAACTATAGTAATTTATGGGAAAGATTTTATACCTTTTAAGCGGTCAATGCAACGGTCGACAATGCTTCTGGTCTGTGAATGAACGACATTAAAATGTGCTTCATGGAAGTTTTCTGCAGCGTTCATATAAGGTCTCAATAGAAATGGTTCCAGCGGATATCCACCATCGCCTTAAAAAATATACAAATAAAAATAAATAAAAATATAAATACAGTAAAATACGTATTTAAAAAATATTACCTCAAATGGGGAATCAAAATCAACAGCAGCAAGACGGAACTAATCTGCTTCAGAAATCCAGTGACAGCTACGAGGGGACGCCGAGCGTTCGCAACTCGCTGCCACAACATACGGATTTCTCTTCCAGATAACACCGAGGTGCGAACCAAGCAAACCACCAAATATCTTGGAATTAATTTCAGCGAGAGGTTTAAGTTTAATCCTCACGCTGAAATCATCCTAAGGAGGGCCAATTATGCGTTGCATTTAGTCCACCCATTACTCAGAAAGAGAAATGGGCTCAGCAAGAAGACTAAACTGCTCGTATACAAGCAGCTGATAAGACCAGTTATCACATATGGCTGCCCCATATGGTTCACCATATCGCCCACCACCATGAAGAAGATTCAAATATTCGAACGGAAGGTCCTTCGAATCTGTACAGGACTGTGGCGAAACCCAATCACAAGGAAGTACCACCCTAAGGCTTTTCTTTACGAGAACGCCGGTGTGAGCCCAATCGACCAGTATATGATTCAACTTTCAAGTAGACTCCTGCAAAATCTTGTTGACCACCCTAACGAGGAAATACAAGACTACATCCGACAGCGGATCGATCCAAGCCACCGATACCTGAGTGCACGAGCAATCATCGATTCAAGATTTGAAGACATAATGAACAACGAAGAAACACCGTTCTACCAGCTTGCAGACAATGCCTATTACCGGGGATAGTCCCCTTAATAATATATTTCTTTATTTAACAAAAAAAAAAAAACTCCAAATATATTCTCTTATATAAAATATTCATGTAATAGATTAAGTAGCCATTAATATAGGTTTTTTTTAAAAAAAAACCTTAGCAAACTAGCCAGTAGATATACGTTGGGCCCCTATTGTTGAGCCAACATTAAATTTAGTCTAGTTTTAAGCCAATTTGTAAATAGAACGACTAAACAATAAAAACCTTAATCTGAATCTGAAATCTTAAAAAATATTAAAGACTTTAGCAAGTAGCGCTCCCGAGCTCGAGCCTGAAAAAAAATCAACTTCCAAGACATTTCTTTCTTCGCTTTGGGCTTCATCGCAAATCTAAAATTTAGATATGTACAAATGTATTATTGTAGATTTATCATATGTACTTGTAACTTACAATCATAGCATTTAAGCTATTTCTTCCTTTTCGGTTAAAAAACATATTCTCGTTATCTTTTGGTCTTAATATCATGATATGACTGCCATCAATGCAACCTATCACTACAAAATGGTAAGAGAAGAAAACATTTAAAAAATTGCATTGTAAGCGCAATAAGATGTAATAAATTACCTCTAGGAATTTTATACTTCTGAAAGAAAAAATATTTGGTGGACTCTTTCGAGACAAACTTAATAAAGAGTGGACACAATATGGACTGCATCTTCCGTATGACTTTGGTGGTTGCTTCCGTTACAGTGCTTTGGCCCATTGGTGCAACCCAATCTGCTCCAACTTGTCTCTGATATCCACCACCACCAAGGATGTTTAATGTGGTAGCCAGTTGCAAAATTGGTGGGATGTGAGTAGACCTCACGCCATCTGGTAAATCCAATAATTTTAGGACATATAAAAATGCTTCCTATTTAGTCGAACATTTTTCAAAAATCTGAAATATAACCATTCATAAAATTGCAAATATAAATGCACCTACTCAAACTAACATTGGATTAGGAAGTTCCAAAATATTCGATGCATTCCTTAAACACCCCCTTCGGGTAGGGGTTAGAATATACCCGAGGTAGGCATGCCTGTCGTAAGAGGCGACTAAAATCCACCCTCCGTATACCGAGTATGGCGTATACAAAAACATGCAATGAACAAAACGAAAGATATTAATACCCCAGGTGGCAGTCCAGGTACACTGGAAAATCCACCCTCTTCGGAGGTCGGCTCTACGGATTCTGGGGAGAGCCATTTATTGCGTTCATCTGACCCTTTTAAAAAAGGTACTAGGGTAGTTAGATCTCCAACATCAAGATCTACCATGAAAACGTGCGGAACTAGAAGTCCGGCGACATCGATAGTGTCGGCGCACGAACAACGGACTTCAGCGAAAATTCAAAGCCTAACGGACGAAAATATGGAACTCCGGACCAGGCTAAGTAAAATGGAACTTTTCTGCGAAGAACTAAGAAAGGAATTAAATGTACTTAAAGCAGAAAATAAAGCATTTAATGATACATCGAAACCTCGTAATGAGTCTGCTGCGAGTTCAATCGTCCCCGATAACACGGATTATAAAACGGATGATGAAGAACTAAGTCGGGAAACCAATTGGATTCTAAAAAAACGGCCTGTCAAAAAACGAAAAGCTGGCTCTTCGCCCGAAATGTTAACGAGGCAAGAAAACACGCAAAATAAACGAGAAGGTAAAGAACAGCCTGACAAAATAATCACGCGTGCCGAAGAAAATCCACGAAATAAGGTACGACCACCGCCACCAATATACGTGATCGGAATTGCAGACTATAATAAACTGCATTCTTTTCTCAAACCTTTGTTGCTATCTGATTTTGAAGTAACATCGCTCAACAACAACAAATGGAAAGTAAACGTAAAGGACTCAGACAGTTACCGCTCAGTATCTAATAAACTGAATACTGAAAAAATCCAGTGGTATACTTATGAAAATAAATCTTAAAGACCGATACGAGTCGTAGCTAGAGGACTTCATGCCTCATGCCGAAAGGAAGACGTTGTTCACGATTTGAAGAACAAAAACTTCGATGCGGTAAACTTAATTAAACGGGAAAAGCAAAAATTGGAAGGCGAGGAAACGATGGTTAAGCGCGAGCTTCCTCTTTTTATGCTAACCTTTGATAAGGCTGAGAGTTTAGAAAAGATTTACGAAATAAGAACAATTCTGAATGTCGTAGTCAAAATCGAACCCATGCGCAAGAATACAAGGTTGATACCTCAGTGCAAGCGATGCCAAGGATTCAACCATACGCAAACATATTGCCGAAAAGAACCGCGATGTGTCAAATGCGCCGGTAAACATCTTAGTCAAGAGTGTGGTGTAAACAAAAAAACCCCTGCAGCGTGTATTAACTGCAATGGTAAGCATCCGGCTAATTACAGAGGCTGTGAAGTAGCCAAAGAATTACAAAAAAGAAGAGATCGACTTATGAAGCCGGAAAACCCACCCTCAAAACCGGTAAATAAGGAAAAGTCGAAAACTGCTGCAAGAAAGGTGACTAGAGACAACCGAGCCGACCCTGGCGCGCTTACGTACGCTCAAGCTGCGACATCAAACACCGATCAAATTCCACACCGCGTTAAGGTAAAAGCGCCTAAAGAAAAGCCATCAGATTCTGACATGCAGACGCGTGCTCAAGCATCAACATCAATAAAAACGAACACTGATAATTCGGAAAACCCCGTATCTCACGTCTTTTCTATTATCCTTGCGAGGCTTGAGGAGCAAACAAAAACAAACACGCTAATTGTCGACAGGTTGGAGAAGCTTGAATATAAACTTAACAATAGGAGCATTTCAAAACGAACATGACGAAACTTCTTAAAATTGTTGCATGGAACGCCAACGGTCTCATACAAAGACTAGAAGAGCTAGAAATATTTCTACGGGAAAATGACATTGACATATGTTTGATCTGTGAAACTCACCTGACGAAACTATCGCGTGTAAACATTACTGGATACAGTACCTATCACGCTTATCACCCGTCGGAAAGAGCCAGAGGCGGATCGTCTTTAATCATAAAAGATTGCATCGAACACTCTGAAGAGATTATGATAGAGCTTGAAACAATGCAAGTGAGCACTGTACGCGTGAAAAATGGACATTACTCTTTCAATGTCTCGTCTATTTATTGTCCACTGCGTTGCAGGCTTGAAAAAAATGATTTTACAAATATTTTCAACTCTCTTGGACCGAATTTTATTATTGGCGGTGATTTTAATGCAAAGCAAACCTTCTGGGGTTCAAGATGTGTCTCACAAAAAGGCAGAGCACTTTACAACGCCTGCATGCAACACAGATGCGACTTTCACTCGACTGGTAAACCAACATATTGGCCGACTGATAACAACAAAATACCCGATCTGATCGATTTCTTTGTTGTAAAAGGAATACCAGACAAATGTATTAAAATTGATGAAAGTTTTGATCTCTCTTCCGATCATTCCCCTATTATTCTAACGATGAGCGAACGCCTAATTAAAAAAGATGTACCTGCTAGACTAACTAGCAGAAAAACTGATTGGGAAGGCTTTAAAAAAGACGTTGAAGAACATACCGAACTGAGAGTATCACTTAGGACGTTTTCTGAACTCGAAATCGAAATTGATCGTTTTGTTGAAGTTCTGCAGCGCGCCGCGTGGAAAAATACTCCCTATCAAAGGAAAACGCCAATCAATCATGCCCAAAAATATCCACCGGAAATAAAAGAAATGGTAAGGGAGAAGAGAAAAGCGCGTAAAAAATGGCAACAAACTCGTGCTCCGCAACATAAATCGCATTTGAATCGCTTGTGTAACTTGCTAAAAAAGCCCATTATTGATTTTAAAAACCGGACAATACAAACCAGCATTGAAAGCTTAACAGCGGACAAAGATTCCAATTATTCGCTCTGGAAAGCTATAAAAGGCATTAAAAAACCGAAAATACAAGCGGCCCCAATCAAGAAAAATGACAACGAATGGGCCAAGAATGATAAAGACAAAGCAGAAGTCTTTGGCGCCCATTTAGAAGAAACATTTAAACCATTTGATGGGCAAGCGCTTGCTGAAAATGATAATGCGTCGGATATAGCACTTCACAATTACACAGTAAGAAATGCAAGGCTGACCGAACTTCAACAAGAAATAAAGAAAATGAAACCGAATAAAGCTCCTGGATACGACCTAATCACAGGAGAGCTTCTTAAATCGTTACCTAGAAAAGCGTTAGTTAAGTTTCTTTACATTATAAACGCAGCGATAAGATTAGAATATGTTCCGAGTCAATGGAAAGTCGCGGAAGTAATAATGATTCTGAAGCCAGGAAAACCACCGAATGATAAAAAATCGTTTAGACCTATTTCGCTGCTGCCGATTATGTCTAAAGTTTTCGAAAGAATAGTACTTAAGCGATTACAGCCGGTTATAGAAGAAGGATCTCTTATTCCCAATCACCAGTTTGGGTTTAGAACCAAGCACTCAACAATAGACCAAGTGCATAGAATAACTGATTTAATTAAAAAAGCTTACGAAGAAAAAAAGATTTGCTCGAGCATATTCCTTGATGTTTCTCAAGCTTTTGACAAGGTCTGGCATGAAGGCTTGAAATATAAATTACGACAAGTTCTACCGGAACACTTATATAATATTCTAGAAAAATACTTTACGAATCGACTTTTCCGAGTCAAACACGGAAACGAATATTCGGAATTTAAAGAAATAAGGGCTGGGGTGCCGCAGGGAAGTGTCCTTGGACCGCTTTTGTACCTATTATATACTCGCGATATACCGCAAGAAGAAGGCACCGTCTTAGCTACATTTGCCGACGACACTGCCATCCTGGCAACGGGTAAAACGATCGAAGAATCGACTGAAAAATTGCAAGAAGCATTGAATAAAGTAAATGAATGGACAAAGATTTGGCGACTAGCTTTAAACAAAAACAAATCTGTTCATGTCAATTCTACTTATAAGAAAATAAATAATTTGCCCATCTTTTCAAACTCGGTTCAAATTCCGTTTGCAAACGAGGCTAAGTATCTTGGAATGACACTTGATGCTAAGTTGAAGTGGAAATCGCACGTGAAGAAAAAACGTAAAGAACTCGAAACCAAATACAGAGAAATGTACTGGTTACTTGGAAAACATTCCAAGCTTAATGTAGAGAACAAACTGCTTTTATACAAGCAAGTGCTAAAGCCGATATGGACATATGGAATACAACTTTGGGGTTGTGCCAAAATAAGTAATGTCAATATTTTACAAACTTTTGAAAATAAAGTGCTAAGATCAATAGTTAATGCACCGTGGTTTATTAGAAATAGCGATATCCATAGAGATTTAGGAATTGTGACAGTCGAATATGAAATCAAAAACTTCGCGCGTAAGCATAAAGACAGATTACAAGGACACGTTAACAATGAAGTCCTTCGAATTCTAGATGAGAGGAATCTACTGCGTCGTCTACAAAGGACTAAACCTTTCGATTTAACGCGATAGCAAGAAACCGCGCCTAATTTGCGGAACAAGCAGGAACTTTCAATGGAAAGGGACCTGCCAAACGATCTCAATACGTGAAAGAAAAACTGCTGGATAAGTCAAAACTTAGTTGTAGTATGTAATCAAAGAAATTTATCACGAAGGGAGGTTTTTTTAGTGAGTAAAAACCTCACACTACTATGAGCACGCGCTACCGATCCTCATAGTGTCTTCATGAAGATTTTTTACCTACCCTCGGAAAAAAAAAAAAAAAAAAAAAAAAAAATTCCTTAAATTAATTCTAAGTAACCGCACGTATTTATAATTATTTTCTGTGCTACTTGAACTGAATAATTTTAATGACGTAAATATTTTTTTTACTCTTTATTTATTCAACTTTGCTGTAAGATCTTAAAAAACACACCAAATAGCAAACGAAAATGACCGAAATATTTGAAAATGACACCTAAATAGCTATCACACGAAAATGACAGTTCGAAAATGACTATCAACTTGATAATCAACTTACGCAGAGCAAAACATTTGATTTTGAGCCCCAGAGCACATACTTCACGCCATGATAGCCAAAGCCAAAAATCAAGCACCTCCAAACGCCGAAAGGACGGAAACGCTTATAGAATATGCACTGGCAATTCAAAATGAGTGTGCCACAATGGAAGCATCGCAGATGACCGCTCGCTTAAACAATCCTACGTTACTCAAAGAGTTTGTTCACAAACTCACCCCCCACCTTCTGCTGAATTGGGCCATTTTCTCGAAGGAGTTGCAACAACCAACCTTGTGGGATTTTTCTTATTGATTAAGTGACATTGCAGAAGCTGATTGTTCCGTCACAACACCAGTGGTACGAAATGCTGTTGACAAACCCGACAACAGACACAATCATCATTTGTACACTCACGCTATGGCTGTGGCCCCAGTAAACAACTTTCGCGGAAGTAGAGCATCAAGAAAATGTTACGTTTGCAACCATGATCACGTTCTAGATGCTTCCAATGAGTTCCAAGAAAGTGGGCGTTCTGACCGATGGAATATCGTTCGAAAATATAACTTATGTCATATCTGCTTGGCAAAGCATCCGCATTCTCGATGCAGTGTAACAGCGGTGTGTGGGATAAATGGAGGTACACTGAGACACCATTCTCTGTTACATAAATATACACAACATCATCAAGCTAATCACAACAATACTTCAACCCAAATATCGACCGAAGTGAGCGGATATTCATTTAGGCAGCCATCTGGTCGGTCAACTTTGGGATGCCACACAAGTCGAAGTGATACTGATGACACAAATAATGTTTTATTTCGCATTCTACCGGTAATACTTTACGGAAACAACACTTCGGTAGACACTTTCGCCTTTCTAGATGGGGGTTCCTCCATGACGTTGCTTGACGAGGAACTTGCTGATGCGCTGAACCTTTCAGGCAGATCCGAGGAACTCTGCTTAAGGTGGACATCTGACACGACACGCATTGAGAAGAACTCAAGGATCGTCACGTTAGGTATAGCTGGCCACAATGGTGATTGTCCGAAGTACGCTCTTCGTAACGTTCATACGGTTCATAATTTGAATCTGCCAATACAATCAGTGGAAAGTCAAATTCTCAAAAGTAGGTATCCGTATATGAAAGGCTTACCTATTCCATCATATCAAGGAGCGCAACCAAGGATCCTTATCGGTATGGACAACTGGAAGCTGGGGGTGCCTACCAGAGTCTTCGAGGGTTGTTGGTCTGAACCGATGGCAACCAAAACACGCTTAGGGTGGTCTGTACATGGGCCTGAAAGGGATAATAAGAGCGAACACGAAATGGCAAGATTTGTTTTAAATATTTCTCAGACTCACAGTGACACGGACCTTCACCAACTTGTGGAAAAATTCTTCACTATCGAGAACATGGGTGTTCGTATTCCAAACCACCAAATGGTATCAGCAGAAGAGAAACGGGCTATTAGTATTCTTGAAGGTACCTGCATTCGCGTCGATAAACGTTTTGAGGTTGGCCTCCTTTGGAAATTTGATGAATTTTCGTTGTCTGACAGCTATTCAATGGCATTCCGTCGCTTTCGGCTACTTGATCAAAAAATTCAAAAGGACGTGGAGCTGAGTACAAATTTGAATGAACAAATTTCCAATCTGGTAGCGAAGGGATATGCCAATAAAGTGCCCGCTGAGGAGTTGATCAGTGATCGGGTCTGGTATCTGCCAATATTTATAATCAGGAATCCAAATAAGCCTGCGAAGGCAAGGCTCGTTTGGGATGCCGTTGCCAAATGCAATGGTGTGTCTCTTAACGACTTTCTTTTAAAAGGTCCTGACCAGCTTATCCCAATAACAGTAATACTATAAGGATTTCGGTGCGGAAGAGTAGCAATTTGCGGAGGCATAGCCTAAATGTTTCACCAAGTGTGGGTTTGTAAAGCAGATAGATCGGTGCAGCGATTCTTGTGGAGGGACGATAAAGATTTGGCAAAACCTGCTGTGTTTGAGATGCAAGCTCTAACGTTTGGTGCGACATGCTCTCCATGTATTGCTCACTACGTAAAAAATCAGAACGCAATGAGTTTCATAAGTTCTAAGCCGAGAGCAGTTGAGGCAATATTGCAGCACCATTACGTGGATGATTTTATTGATAGCATGGACACAACAGACGAAGCCATCCAACTTGCAGAGGACGTTAGGCATATCCATGCGAATGCAGGATTTCACATTCGGAATTGGATGTCTAATTCACCAACTGTAATCGCCGCGCTGCAAGAGGGAACAGAAAGATCGAATAATAGCAAAGCTTTTGGCACGAATGTCGCTGACATTACCGTAACAGAAAAGGTCTTAGGCATGCATTGGAATACCTCTGCCGATGTGTTTACATATGTTCCCAACTTTAATCGCCAAGATCGAAACGTACTTGCGGAGAAAAAGGTCCCAACCAAGCGTGAGGTTCTCAAGGTTTTGATATCGATTTTCGACCCAATGGGATTTCTTTCTCACTTCCTGGTGTTCGTCAAAATTCTTTTACAAGACATTTGGAGGATCGAGGTAGGCTGGGACGAAGAGCTTCCGACACAATTGTTCGAAAGATGGCTACGATGACAGACGCTGCTACCTAGGGTTACTGAAGTCCAGATTCCCAAATGCTACTCCTACAATCTGAGTCAACCGGGAACTTCCGTCGAACTGCATACGTTTGTCGACGTAAGCGAAAACGCTTATGCAGCGGTGCCTTATTTTCGAATTGTACATCGTAACCGAACAGAAACGATTATAGTGGGTGCGAAAACCGAGATGGTTCCACGACGTCCATTGTCGATTCCTAGGCTCGAACTTCAGGCTGCAGTGCTGGGAGTACGGCTAATGAATTCTATTTGTAACGCGAATAGCTTTTCAATTAGACAAAGGTTTTTATGGTCTGACTCTAAAACTGTGCTTTCTTGGCTTCGTACTGATCCTTGAAATTTTCAGCAGTTTGTGATGTACCGAGTTCGGAAGATTTTGGAATCTTCGAATATTTCGGAATGGAAATGGATTCCTTTGAAATTAAATATAGCAGACAAAGCGACGAAGTGGAACTCCGATCGTGACTGGAACTCAACAGGGGAATGGTTTAACGGACCTGCCTTTCTTCAAAAGGACTCAACGGAATGGCCACAGATGCTAACGATCCAGGTCGTGAGTAAAGAATAATTTCGGCCCCATCTGCTACAAATTAATGAAGTCAAATGCGCATTTAAGATAATTGATGTAAATCGCTTTGCAGCTTAGAGAACCTTGGTGCGTTCTCTATCGTGTGATCTTTTATCATGTTTGACAACAGATTTGACAACAGATTCTTTCATCATGTGTTTTAGAAATTTCATGGCGCGTAGAGAGACGCCTCTTGGAATATACAGCGACAACGGGACGAACTTTCGTGGTGCGGAAAAGGAGCTTCGAGAAGAGTTAAAAAAGGTTGACTTGGGACAGGTTGCTAATGAGTTCATGTGAGCAGAACTTAAGTGGAGGTTTAACCCACCGTTAGCCCCACACATGGGCGGAGCGTTGGAAAGGCTCGTACGATCTGTAAACACCGTCTTCTACCAAATACTTCCTTCGAGAAAAATCAGGGACGAAACGTTGCGGAGCGGAATTATTAAGGTCGAACACATTTTGAATTCAAGACCATTAACATTCGTATCCCTAGATTCAGCTGACGATGAAGCGCTCCTCCTGGGAACTTCCAATGGGTCGAAACCGCCATGTGACCTGAATATTTTCGACTTTAGAAAGAGTTGAAAACAATCACAAATACTGGCAGATATGTTTTGGAAGAAGTGGGTAAAAGCATTTCTACCAACTCTAAACCGACGATCGAAATGGTTCAGCAAGGTAAAGCCAATTTCTAAGGGTGATTTGGTGGTCATAGTGGACAACGATCTACCAAGAAACAGTTGGCCCAAAGGGATTGTGGTAGATCTGGTCGTGGCAAAGGACGGACAAGTACGCCGAGCAAAGGTGCAAACAAAGAGCGGGCTGTATGAGATGCCTGCCGCCAAATTGGCAATCTTGGATCTACAGAGCAGCAATATCCGCACGTACCTAAAAGTATGAAACATATTCTTTCAAGTTCGATAAGATGGTATTAGTATCAGAGGGACTCCTTGTCTGAAATTTCAATTGCAATGGGTAAATAAAAAACATACAGAAAAGTTACAATCCGTCTGGAACGGATCGTATGATACCCTATCCCTCATCTTCTAACCCATCTCTAATAAAGTGAACTTTTTGGTTCGAATGCATTGAAATATTTATACTCGAAGGATTTTCTCTCGATTTTTAATAGGCTTTATCACATTTATAAACGAAGGTGAAGAAATCTGGTGAAATATTCACAATAAGACCAAACTATCACTGTAAATAGCTTTCGCAAAGCAAAATCATTTTTTTTCAACAAAACGCCGTGGGCGTGGCACTATACCTATAGTGTACAGACGATTTGTAGAGAATGTGAACGTCTGTCTATTAAGGCGATATTTTTCAGTTTCTAGTAAAAATGTTTATAAAGGCATTTTTTTTTTTTTTAAAGTGGGTGTGTGTATGGGCGGATTTAAAATTTGTTTACACTTTTACTGTTTTGGGTCCTAAGAAGGCTACATACCGAATTTCGCCTTCCTAGCTCAAAATTGAAGGCCCAAAAATGGTAACATATGGACAAACGGTCGACGGGCATGGCTAGATCGATATAACTTTTGACGCTGATTACAAATATATATATGTTTAGGGGTCTACCATTATTATTTCTATAGGATCGGGTATAACAGACTACTAAATTCGTCCGTAAATTGTTCGTATAATATAAGCAAATATGTGGGTGGAGAACGTAATGTATCTACACGGTGTTTTTTATGTTCCAAGTCAATGTTGTTTGGCCACCATTTTAGTTTGGTTGGCATTTGTTATTTCGCATATTACGATCGTGAAGACCAATCGATAGCAATATATTATGAAGCATCTAACGCCTCAAAGTTATTAAAGATTTTATCTAAATAATCGTTTAATTGTGGAAACACGAAGGAATTTGCGTAATTTTTATTGATTTAAATCATATGCCTAGCAAGTCAACCATTCAGCGTATGATGAATAACTTTCAAACTCAGTATAAACTTGCAGGTACTCGTAAAGTATAGTCTCGTAAAGTAAAGGCCGAGTTCGTAGCCTTACGTATGGTACAAAATATTGCTGCAGTGAGAGATATTGATGAAAGTCCGCGAACTCCGGACCTCCATTATACGCCGTGACAAGAACTTGAAATGTGTCCAGCAAGTTTGTTTAAAATAATCAAAAAAGATTTGCCTTTGTACCCATATAAAATTCAATGGGCTCAACAACTAATGGAAAATGACCATATGCGCCGGCGAGAGTGGAGTGAAAAGTTTTGCAGCTCTATATATACCACCCCAAGAGACAATGCTGTAACAATTGCTGGTGATCAGTATCATGATATGTTGCAAAATTTCTTGGTGCCCGCATTGACAATTAGGCCTACAACACATAAGGTTCCATCAGGATAGTGCCACATAACACACAGCTAATGATGGATATTTTGTGAGAAATTTTTCCCGGCCGCTTAATGTCAAACAGAATTGATATGGATTGGTCCCCTCGATCCCCTGATTTGATAGCCTCCGAGTTCTTCCTTTGGGGTTACTTGAAGGGAAAGGTCTACGTCAGTAAGCCAACCACAATACTGATGCTAAGGGACAACATTATTCAAGAAATTGGTGAAATAACACCCGAAATGTGCCAAAATGTTTAGCAAAATAAAGAGCTTGCATCTGCACTGTAAAAAAAAAATAAATAAAAAATTGTGTTTCATTTCATAGTTAGTCAAAAAGAACATCGGCCTGCAACATAAAAACATCGTGTACTAAGGTGGTTTAAAATTCAGGCAAAAAAAATTACTTTAATAAATTGTTGGAGCTCTTAAAAATGTTGAAGGTGGTACTATTTTACTTTTCAATATTGTTGTATCGTAGAAGAGTATGTTCCGCCCTTCTTTGTTCGTCGTTTCTAAATCTCTGTAGCAGTCATATCTTCCTTAAATAGAAAGCAGGGGATGAGTTACTTAAGTTCAATAACATTATGTTAGATACATATAGCAATGACATGTACCTACAAACGTGAATACAAACGAACTCAATAGAAATAAGAAATTCTACTTAAAATTTACATTTTCACTTTAAGATTCTCTGTCCAGTTTTATAGGAACCAAAATATGTTTTTATTTCCTCTTAGGGGCATCTGTGTAAAATCCCCAAACAGTGGGTATATCATGAATATTCTTTTACAATAAAAAGATAACATAATCAAAATTTTCCATCGAAATTGCAAAGGCGTGGGAGTTACGAGGAGTACACCCCCCAATACACCCTCAAAGTCAACAATAACAAAGAAGTTTTGTTTCCATTGGAATTAGATATGAGAGCATACTAAGTCTCTTATCGGAAAGTTGGAAAAGTCATAGAAGAGGAACTAAGAAGCCCGGGAATGTTTTGCATGAGTTCCTTCCTTCCTTTCTTTCAAATTCTCTTTTTTTCTTTTATATTGTTAGATACTTTTTTGTCTGTTTGTATGTATTTCTCTATGCCGTTTCATATTGTTGGCTGGAAACTTCGATTCGGAGAATTTTCCATTATAATAACATGTTAAGTGGGTATCAAAAGTTTTTCCGTTCTGCTTTTGAACTGAAGTGAGTTTCCTTCCTACGTATTCGTACTCCGGATTATAGTGCAACTCGTTGTGGAAGAGGAAAACTAATAGAGAATTCATTCTGTCTAATCATTGAGTATGGCAATTAAACATTAGTGCTTGCTATTTGATTTCGTACTAATGAAGTTGTTTGTTTATTCATATCGAGGAAAGGGTATGAGGCAGTGGGATGTGATAATTTTACCCGCAAAGAGGTAATACATTTATAAAGTAAATTAATGTCAAACAAATAGGTTAAATACTCAAACATATGAGTACAAACATATATAATCTACATATAAGTACTTTCTAAATTGTGGATTTTTCAGCGGCTGGTCACTAAACCAAGCACCCGTAAGTTAAAATGGGCCTAGCAATTGCCGTGTGCATCCTTGGCAGGTTTTAATTCCCCTATTTTTCCAAATATTATGTTGCATGCAGAGAACACTACAGATCCTTTCCACGAGATTTAGAGGTATTTTCCATTTAACCTTGGAGGTTCGAATAGCTTCTTCTTCGATGAAGCTGCGAAGCAGTGAACATAAAGTCGCAGGATGTTGGAAAATACAATAGTGCATGGAAAACTTAATGTGTTGCCAAAACTATAGGAGATGCAGCGATACGATGAAAGATATCTAGCTCCTAAATTATTCTACGAACAAGTTTGGTGGAATAGTTATAATATTTAACACAAGAAATAATAATGTTTCCATAATAATACTTACATAGCCTATAATCCTAATATACACAATGTGCGTCACAACCGCACATACTTTGTGCCTGCTTCACTGCCATGGCGACTTAAACATTTATAGTGGTAAGATAAAGTTTTCGAAAATTAGTTTAACTATTATCTATTATGCTGCCGTAATCTGTGTAAAGACCACACTTCTCATACTTCTGAGAAAAAGAGGAAAATGTAAATCCGTTAATCGTAACCCGAAGATAAATTATGAGCAAAAACCTATAATGCCTGTTTTGCAACTCGTTAGGGACTATATTTTAATTAAACTTGTAAATAGCGACTGTTTGTGGTTTGAGAGATTATCTAGATAGGTTTTTTTGCTACGGATGAGACGAAAGTCACTATGTATAAGTATTTCATATTTAACTTAGGATATTTGCCTTAATATTACACCAAAAAGACAGAAAACTATGAAGTAATTCATACTGGGTTCTGCATTTCAAATTCTAGCATATAGTATTCCCTGCCAGCGAATCTGTAGACAAGGCTGTCTTTATATTTGCACGTGGCCCACATTTATTTATCTTATGGACATAAAAGTACATTTAACATACTCACATATATACATAAAATACAACGCTATACAAGATCAAGAGATTTCTAAGCCAGGGGTATTTCCATGAAGTCAACAAAATCTCCAGAGTAACATCTTCGTAAGCATTCTGTAACGATGTGCCTTATTGTTTGTCACTCGGCCCGACAATCGCAGCTTTGTGGACTTGAAACTCCGAACTTATGCAGTGTGTGTGCATAATGTTGGAAAGTAAGCGGAGTTGCACCCATAGAGTTCGAGGCAAGTTAAATTTAGCAAGAGGCATCGTAGGATTTCCGATTAGAATCAGGTCAGTAGTGTGACTATCCGTCAATTGTCTAAAATAATTCGAAATTGGCTAAAAAAGTTGCCGCGGCCGTGCTAACATTTGGCTTTCGAGATTTCAGTCTCGTAGGTTAATTTAGAGTGGGGTTTTCATTATGTATTGGCAGAGGGAGGTTGCCAGCTGCTTTGTGATTAAGTACAGGAAGCCAATTTGTTGGTGTGTAGACTTCAGAGCTTCACTAATGACAAGCCTTGTATTATTGAGCTGTACATCTATTTTTGAGATATGCGTACTCTTCTTCAATACACAAGTCTGATTGCTGTAGAGTGAGGTGTTAGCTAGTTTTTGAATAATATTATTCCTAGTTCTCAATTTGTGTGCTTTGTTTGTGTGATGGGTCCAGAGTCTCCTCTTCAATTTTCACGTTTTGGTCTTTTAGAATTTTATAATAAAATAGCAGAAAGTGCACACAGAATTATGTTTATCTCGAATAATAATAAAAATAATAATATTATACCTACAGTGCTTCAAAATTCCCTAACCAAAATCTTACCCTGGCTTAAAGTAATTTTCCGAAGCTGTATTAAGCTGGGATACGTACAAATTGAAGAGAGGTGAAAGTGTTTTTTATTCCCATAGCAGGAATATCTCCCACTCCACCGCAAAAGACCAATCAGTCTTTTCTGCTTTCTTACAAGTGAGCAACCTACTCGATGGGCACAACTTATATAGCACCCAATACACTTTGTTTAAGGGAAGTCAGTGGAGACAGCCCTATACGAGGTTCTCTCAGAAATCGAGAAAAGCCTTCAGTACAAAGAATTCACTCTGGCTGCTTTTTTAGACATAGAGGAGCGTTTAACAACGTGACAAGCAGCTCTGACTGAACTTGGAGTACATACAAGATATCGGTGAAATGAAATACTCAACAGCAGAGTAATAAACTCAAAACTCGGAAAGAGTGCCTCGTAAGGAAAATGGTTACGAGGGAACTCCACAGGGAGGAGTTATTTCTCCTTTGCTGTAGCTCCCAGTCATTATCAAAATTCTGACGACTCTCAAATCCATAAAGAATACAATCAGTGAAATATGATGAGAAACATCTTGCATATGGAAGCAAAACTCCTTACAGACGGATCTATATATATTTCAAAGATATAGAACAACTGATTTCGATAGAACAACTGACTATGTCGTACCTTACATAGACTTTTACAAGAAATACTCCATTCCTTTTCCCGGTAAACAGGAGTGAGAACTCATTTTCATTCATTTTAAATGCATTTTTATTGTCTTAATTCATTAAACTTATTGCTAGACAAAAAACGCTTAATTAACTTAACTATCGTATTCTAACATGCCGGCCTTAGTGGGCGCTCTAAGCTAAACTTAACACCACTTAAAACTATGTCTTTCGACGTACCTTAACTTAGAAACTTTATTTATTTCATTAATTTATTTTTTATTTTTACTAATAAAATAAAATAAAAAACTTAGTAAATTAACTTTTATTTTGAACTTATACTCGTATATAAAACTTACAACAACTACCTTAAAATAAGTCTTAAACCACCTTATTCTACCTTAATCTATTTTACTCTACAAAAACAGTACAGATTTAATTACTTAAATACGAACTTTTTTTTTATCTGTGCTGTTTTTTTTTGTACCTTAAACCATGTAAGTCGGCCAATAAAATAAACAGCCTACTTTCAATCTGCTATCCCGGATTGTGAAAGAACGACTAAGGAGTTCTCTCTCTTTCGGCTAGCCACCAGAAATGTCCGTACTGACGTTCTACGTCCTCAATATCGCGACTCGATACCGCCCTACTAAACCGTAGACGCTCCATACTGCTGTGTGTAAGTCTCTATCGTAGTTGAGTCGGCTATTCACAGCTGTCCGAGCAACATGGAAGATTAGCGGCACCGCCAATCTGTCCTGGATCAGACCTTTCTCATCAAAATAGAGGAACGCCCGGGGAAACAAAGCCGTTAAGGAGCTCTCTCTCATAGTACCCGTAATTGGGGTAATAAGCCCCGGAGCCTATGTTGTTCATCGAGCTCATTGCTCTTGCAACGTGCATTCGAATCAACTTGATAACGAAATTATCCACTCTTAGGTTAGCCCTGTTGTACAGGACCTCTTTGGGATAGAATTTTATGTACTGGGACTCTGGTGCTCTGTATAAATGAAGGCAAGTCCGAAGACAAGCCCTCTTAAACACCCGAATCTTTTCCAACAAGCTTGCTCCCACGTTAAACCACACGGGACATCCAAATACGAGCATGGTCCGAATGAGGGCCGTGTAACAGATTACCTTTACCCTTGCATTGAGTTGCTTGCTATAAAAAAGTCTCTTTGTAAGGGCAAAAAAATCTTTGGCTCTGATCAGAGCAGTAGAAGTGACTACACTTCGACTCGCAGTGGCTTTCCGTGCGGTCCCACGATTGAGAACTTTCGCCAATTCTTTCTGGTATCCCTTGAAGCCCCAGACAACGGTGTCCTTAAAGAATGGTTTCCGTTTTCTGGATGTTGAAGATCAACTTCCAGTCATTGCAATATCGCTAAATCTTATCGAAATCACTCTGCAAGAGGGTGGCCGTGGTGTAGTGGTAACATCATCGCTTGTCACGCTGTTGATTTACGGTTCAAATCGAGATCACTTGCGAAAGCTAAGTCAACTCTACTGTGAAGGTATAACACTGGCAGTAGAGTGGTCATATGGCTAAAGTGCAAGTTGATCATGAGGATGACATAAGGAGGACGGAAAAAATACTGTGAATCATAAGCAACGACAATAATAGCGGAAACAAAACAAAATACTCCCCAGTTATCTGGACAGCCACCCTTGGAGTTTACTGAAACTTAATACCACCTGATTTTCAAACTACACCACTCTGTCTATTGTAAATGATGAAAAGGATCGGTGAATTCACCGCACCTTGTTGCAGACCGTTTTTGATTTGAAATGTTCCAGCAAAAGTCACATTGCCATTTTTGACAATGGACTGTCTACTGGTGAGCATGTTATAAAGCATGTACAGCAGTGGTTTGCTTATGCCCAGCCTGTTCAGCTTGTAAAAGAGTCCCTCTAAGCATATGGTATTGAAGGCCTTCTCCAAATCAATCAGGCAGGCACCCGTGCACTGTTTCTTGCTTTTGTTCCATTGGACATCCGATACCAATTTAGACGCGGCATGTGTTGTATCATGCCCGGCTTTAAAACCGAATTAGTTATCCGGAATTATTTGATTGTCATCAATCCACTTAATCAGGGCTCTATTAATCGCTTTTTCGAACACCTTGCTGATCTTCGGAAGGAGACTTATCGACCGGAGATTTGCCGGATTGGAGGTATCCTTACCCCTTTGGTGATGGGTTATATCACTGCAGTTTTCCAATGCGCTGGATTATGTGCATTAATCAGCGCATTGTTAAACAGAGTGGTGTAAATGTCCACCGCTTCTTGGGGGAGATGTCGAAGCACAATGTTCGACACTCCAACGATTCCCACAGATTTCTTTCTTCTCAATGATATGTACGGGGGATGTAAACTTTCATCAGCGATGGCATTATTTGCCATAATATCGTCATTGAACTCGGTAAAACCTATGTTCTCGAATCGCCAGTGCTGTATATCATTTCGAAGGTAGAAGTTGGGCACAAGGACGCGATTTTCCAAGTCGTGGTTCGGACAAATGGTATCATTCACTCTTCTACCCGCAAATTTACAGAAAGTCTGTAGTTATCTCAGATTAATTTCTGGAGGTTTTTAATCAACGACTTCGGCGTTCTAACCGTCGAGTTTTTTGTGTCAATAAACTCTCTGTACAAGGTTTTCAGTCTCGACAGCAGTCTACTTTTGTGTTGGTGTTGTGCGTCAATTGTTGCATTGCGGAATATGTCTGCGTTGTCAGTATGTTGATACCGAGGTATCGTACTGTCCACAGTTCGTTTAATTGTCCATTTGTTTTAGGTACCAGTCAATCTCCTCGTTTGACAAATACCTATTGGACGAGGAGTGTGAACCCAAATCAGTAACCAGTGCACAGGATTTTCAGCTATTTCTGTGAATCACTGAAAATCAGCGATACATACAAACTCCAGGATGACTGAAGTATCTTCCAAGCCGAAGTCTTCGCCATTGAAAGAGTATCACTAGACAGCGTGATAATCAGGTCGAAAACAGTCTCCGCATGCCGACAAACTATAAACAGAATGTGCAATACCCATGAAGTAACTGGGTTCCCAGACATAGTAATATAGAAGGGAACGAAGCAGCAGCAAACTAACACGGAAAGTGTCAGCATTAAATGAGGAATTCGTCCAAGCATTGATAGCTATTCCTAATGGTGCACTAAAAATGAAAATAGACCTTAAAGCAAGGGAAGAGTCTTCTCATATGACACAGTCTCCTCTGGGCAGCAAGAGGAGACTGTGTCATATCTCGCAGCTTATGCGCAACTCTGAACGAAAAAAAGACCAAAAGCCTTTTTTTCAATGAACGAAAAAGAAACCAGCATCATGGTGAATGTAGGTACTAACTGGACATTGCCCGATAGGTGCAATGGCAGCCAGACTGGACTTAAACTCACCTGATTACTGCAGAAGCTGTCATGATGTAGAACAAATCAGACTAGCTGTGTGATTGTCTTAATCTTCATACTCGTCGCTTCCGCTATATGGGAAACAGACTTTTTGACGAACTGGAAGATCCGGCGCAAGTCCCGCTCGGGAACATGTTATGTTTCGTCATTTTGAATTTTTTTTTACGAGTAGATATGCGCAATTTGCTGCAGTGTATCACAGATAATAGTGTCGAATCATTTTTAACACTAATATCAACAGGTACCTCTTTTTAATTCGAGCAAATATATAGGGCCATCCAACAAGAGGTGTCATTTTAAATTTCGCGTCATTGTTGAACTGTCAATATTCAACTATCATTGCGATAACTTTTGATAAGTAAAAACTAGGAGGTTATTAAATATGGATCGGCACATACTCGCACAACATGTTGAAATAGTGCAAATTCAGTGAAAATATCGCGGAAACGTTTCGTAAACTTCTAACTGCTTTTGGTCATCATCAAGCGCCTTCTCGCACAGCTATAGTGAATTTAATCGATAAATTTGAACGTCTCGGACAGGTTGATGATGTGAAGTCTCCAACTTGTGTTCGTCCGGCAAGGTCAGCTGAAAATATTGTCGCCGTAGCTGAGAGTGTGACTGAAAACCCAGGTGTGTCCATTTCGAGATGATCACAGGAATTGGGCCTATCCGCAACCACTTTGCACCGCAATTTGCATGAAGATATTGGCCCAAATGTTTATAAGGTCCAGTTGACACAGGAATTGAAGCCAGCAGACCACTCACAAAGCGCGCCGTACTTTAGCTGATTTGGTGCTGGAAATTAATGAATAAGTTCATGATTTTTTACACAAAAATATTCTGAGTGATGTGGCTCATTTCCATTTGTCTGGGTACCTAAACAAACTAGACTATCGCATGTGGGGCTCCGAAAACGCAAGAGAAATAGTAGAACAAACTCTCCATCTACAACGAGTGACAGTTTGGTGTGGTTTTTGGGCTGGCGATGTCATTGGCCATATTTTTTTCGAAAATGATGCTGATACGACCGTTTCAGTGAATGGATTGCGTTACCGAACGATGTTGACTGACTTTTTTTTTGCCTGAAATTAATGCTATGGACGTGTACCACGTTTATTTTTAACAAGACCTGTCACATAGCTGGTGAAACAATGGCTCTATTGCGTGACAAATTTTCTGGATGTGTAATTTCTCGATATGGAGACTTCAATTGGCCGTCGAGATCGTGCGATTTAATACCATTAGACTTTTTCTTTTGGGGCTATATTAGAGCTAAAGTCTACGACAATGCTCCACCAATGATTTATGCACTAAAAGAAAATCAGAGCTGTTATTCGCGAAATACAGCCACAATTATGCGAAAACGTGATGAAAAATTTCATCAAAAGAATGACTATTTGTATTACATTACTAACCTCAGCGTTTGTACTTTAGATTAAAATAAAAATATCACCACTTTTCGCAAAAATTTTGTGTTTTTCTATTGATTTAAAATGACATCTCTTGACCCTACACACAAAAAATCACCAAGCGCACAGATATAGCGTTCCGTGATAACGAAAATGCTTTAAAACTGTAAACATCGCATTCTGTCGGCCATGTTTTGAATAACTTCTAAATTATTGAACCTATTTTATTACGAGTATTCCGAAGTTCCTTTCGGATGCGTGAGGAGGTGATATGAAATAAACTATTCATTTCTTACATAAGAAATGCTAATTTATATAATAAGAATATGAAATATGATCTATTTTCCGTTATATAGGTAGATCCAAAAATGGTATATTACGGTGTTTTTTTTTTCAAGTCTTTGAGTCACGTAAATAGTTTAGAAAAGCGAGGGAGAGTGACAGGCATTCCTCCACTGCAATCGCAAATTTTAAATGTTTAATTAGAAAAGTATATTTTTGGATTTTACTCAAAGGGCTCTTCTCATATATATATAAACATTTTTTTCACGGTACTTGCTTGCTCTGGAGCAACCTTTAAAATAAAGTTTTTTTTCAAAACTGACACCGGTATTGTGTTTGGGTATATACTTAATAGCTTTTATAGTTTAGGAGGTAGAAGATGGTGACAGACAGAAGTTATTTTTTTTTTTTTTTTTGTGTTTAGCGGATGAAAATCGTCAAAAGACATAGCATGCGCGCTTTGCGATAGTGTGGGCCTTTAAAAACATCCGGGGAAGGCATGATTTAGGTCATCCTTTGAATTATCGCAAATAGTTGTCAAAATAATTAACAATTTATTTTTAACACTTGAAAGTTCTTAAATTAAGAAACTGCATATTGTCAGTTAATTTTTATTTTAGCGTGCCTTTATAGATATTTTCAATCACTATTTTCGTGTGATCCTATAAATTTTTTTTTCTAGCTAGTTAGTTCGACAGGTTTTACTCTTCTTAATCTCCTAAGCAGATTGTCAGTATTTAACAGTTGCTTAATTTCTAAATTGACGTGGTTAGAAGCCTAAGTTGTAGCTACTTTTTTTATTTCGTCTTTAACAAAATCTATTTCTAAGTCTCTATGTACAATAGATTAGTACTTTTTATGTACCACGGTGCATTTACTATATTCCGTAGTGCTTTGTTTTTAAATGTTTGTATTTTTTGCATGTACATGCCACAATTAGAGTCCGTAGGTCCACCCCAGTTTCAGAACTCGCTTAAAAAGGAATAGTTTATTGTAGTTAGACAAACAAGAGTATCTCTCTATAAGCCAGTACATTTTACTATAGCGCATGTTCAGTTATTTTCTTTTTATCTTTACATGCAGTTTTCAGCGTAGTTTTGCATCTAGTTTCATGCCTAGGTTTTTGGCTGTGTTTGCGTATTCTACTTCATTATTATTTACGAATACTGGAATGTGCTAGACATTTTTATTCGTAAAATTGATATGGACCGACTTTAGGTCATTTAATTTCATTTGCCATTTCTTGATCCATTTTTATATATTATTCACTGCCTTATGCAACTTTTTCGTTTCTCAAACAGCAAGCACAGCAGTATCATCTGCAAATACTGCCACAGTTATTACATTCTGGCAGATCGCTGGTAAATAAAAGATATAATACAGGGCCAAGAACACTGCCTTTTGGTACTCCAGATTCTATTTCTCTCAATGTGGAGTACTCATCCCCTTGTTTAATTCGGAAAAATTGTTATTATGTATAAGACTCCTGAATTTCTGAAAATTGCTTTGGTAAATGCTTTTGCAATTTATGGATCAGTCCTTTGTGCCATACTTTATCGAAAGCTTGTGCTACATATATCGAGGAATATAGTGAAGCATATTTTCTTCTCTTCAAATGCTTTTTCGATTCTATCTGTTATTCAATACACCAATCGTGGAGTGCTTGTTTCTAATTGATGTTTAGGAATTAATGATTTTTCTTCGATTATTTTATGCAGACGTTTAATTAACATCTTTTCTTTGCTTTATTTCTAAGTTAGACGAACACTAATTATCACTAAATTTTCTGGTCGAATCGAGTCTCCAATAAACGTCTTTATGCGAAAACAAATCATAAAATTAAAGATCTTCCGATGAAGTAAGTGGCAATGGATCGGAAGAAAATTATATTGCAAAATGAAGTTGAATGCACTTACCCAATCAGACTGTGTGTACGGCGATGAATGTTGCCTATTTATATGCCTAATCAGGGTATATTAAGGTTGATATACATACATAATTCGTAACATGAAAAATGATAACAATAGAGCCCCAGAAGTATATATATTTGGCATCAGCATGAAAAGTTATGTCGATCTAGCCATGCCCCCCCGTCCGTCCTTATATGTACTTTTTAGGCCTTACATTTTGATATAGGATAATGAAATTTAGTGTATGATCTTCTTCTTGAAGTATAAACATTTTTAGAATCCGCCAACAGACACGCATACTTTTATAAATATTTGTGCCAGAAACTGAAAAGTATCGCCTTGACGAAATATATAGGTGTTCGCATTGTCTACAATTCGTCCATATATATGTCACGCTCACTTTTGGGGAGCATTCGGATCGGTATTTTCGGCGTACCAGAGTGCCTCAACGATGTTCCTTGGTACCACGTTTTGAAACCTTTGAATTATATCTATATTGCTCTGTTTGGTACACCCCCAATGTTGGATGCACTAAGTTCATATAGGTTTCAACATTTGCTTGTGTAATAGAAGCTTTTATAGGTTGATAGAAAAGAGTTTTTTTCAATCAATCAAAGCATTTTCCTATACATTGTTTCCATTTCCCCTTTTTTTCTTTTTTACATATACCTTGTATTTTAGTTTCACAACTAGGGTCAAGGCGAGATATTTTGCTATATTTGAGCAGAGAACTACTTTTTTATTAATACATAGTTATTTGTATATAACCCGATCTTTTGTTGGTGAAATTTATGTGTACTAACTACGTTTCATTGAACTTTACTTTTTTTGTCCAATCATAAATTTTGTTTACAGATGCCTAAAATACAATAATTCCGTTGATTTCTCATAACTGGTTCCTACGGCTTGGATTGCAGTATCACCCGCAAAAGCAGCCACGGTACTATTATAATTTCTAACTCAGGGAGATCACTGTTTATCATAAGGTACAAAATCGGACCTAGTACACTCCCTTGAGGTACACCCGCTTTTATTTCCTTTGAATTTGAGTACGAATCTTTCTGTTTTATTCTAAAAAATTGTATTTAAAAATTTTAGTCCTACATGCAAGACATCATCACGTCCAGAAATATTGCAAAACACACTTGTTTATCTTCTACGATGTTGACTATTCTATGAACTTAATCTAATAGTAAGAGATCAAATTTTTATCTCGATTCCGATTTAGTCGTTTTACTAATAATTTTTCAAAAAGTTTTGATATTTTTAGTAGCAGTGAAATAGGTTTCGTTATTGATTTTCCAGGCTTCATAATCATTATCACTTCCGCCACTTTCCACATGCTAGGAACGTATTGTAATTTAAATGCAGAGTTTATTAAATTTGTTAGCCTTTCTTGATAAATGTTTAATGATTCAAAGATTAGTCATAGCTCACTGATATTATCATATTTGAATCTACGTGTAGTTGAAATATATTTTTTATATATTTTTCTTCATTACTTTAAGCCCACTTTCCATTAACTGTTCTGATTGGCCTTTTGATGTATTTCGCTGCTTTTCATGGAGAATAATCTGAAATCTTTTCTTTTGTCAATCCCCTTATATAGTCATGAACTGAGTCTTCCTTTGCTGCTCTAATTTCTCTCCTTAATTGTTAAGTGAGATTGTTTAATTTTGTTTTATCTTGAGGAACTCTTCTTTGTTGACTTACTTTTCTAACTCGCCTTCTTTACACTATGAGCTCTCTAATTTCTCTAGGATAATTGTTTCCTTTTAATTTCCTTTTGATTTCAGGTATGTTAATGTACGCAGATTGCTGTACTCGTATATCATTTACAAACTTCCCTGCTTATCTTTCAACTGCTCTCTGCTCCTAAGAGGGACACTTAACTAGTTTCTGTCTTCTAAGGTTTCCTTAAAACTTTCCCACTCTGTTCGTTTGTTTGTTAATGTAGGTCTGACTTGCTTCTGAATTACATTTTCACTCAATGTTGAAATCAATTAACTCATCTATGTGGATATAATTATCAGATTTATTTCCGAAAAAGTCAATCTGTTCTGAAATTTTGTTCGGATCTGTGGGTTTCCCAGTTGACAAAATTTCGCATCCATGTGTTCTACGATAGTTGCGTTGTACAATTCTTTTCCTTTTGATTTTATTAACCTCGATCTCCAAAGTATATTTTTTTGCATTAAAGTCTCCTCCAATAACGAATCCATTATCCGGCATTTTAAAGAGCTCCAAGTAATTTTCTTCTTCAAATAGGTGTTTGGGTGGACAGTAAATTGATTGAATATTGTTCCTTATTATCACAGCACTGCCTCCTCTAGTGGTCTTACGAATGTTACAAAAAGGGTCTTCATGTACATATGCACATACATACGAGTATATTAAATAAATGAGTTTCGTTTTTATTTTCTGTAAGTAAAAATAAACCTCATTGGGAATATGTTATTGTATAACACGCTTAGTAAACCTCAACTCATTAGCTACGCAGCAATTCACGGAATACACAAACATTACAATTATGTACATATATCCAACACCAACAAAGCGTCTTTAATGTGTTGAATTTCAATTGAAAATTTAATTTGATATTTTGCCAAGAACCCCATTACCCAAGTTGAGAGTAACTTTATGCCTTTAAACATCTCATTCGTTTCATGGAAGCCCAGTGTCTTCACTTAACATATAATTACTCAAAGTAAAATCAAACTTTGAAGATTCCTCCTCCGTACAACGTCAATCTCAATCTCAATCCTTTTGACTTCAGTTTTAAACTCTCTAAGCTATTTGTCTACAAGAGTTTTCAGAAGTTTGCCTAACCCGTTCGATGATTTTTCTTTTTTAACTTCCTTGTGTGCCGAGCACAGATTGCAAAAGCAGTACGTTGGCAAGAGCCTGAAAGAGGAACAAAAAAAAAAATGAAACATCGTCAAAGCCGGAACGAAAAGGGCTCATCTCCATGCACTCCCCAGCAGCAAACAGTCAGCCGAAGACGACAGTAATTAAAATTTTAAACGCCTAAATGAGCTTCACATTATTTACCCTACACAAATCCTGAGAAGACAAAATAAATTTAAAAGAAAAAAAATCAGCCTTAAAACGACGGATTGGCTGTTGTTTAATTATGAATAGAAGCAGCAGGACCGTACACTCAAACGTCTCTCCTCTTTATTATCGGTTTCTTTGTAATGTAATTGTGTTATTTTTACGGTACTGAGCTTTATTGTTAAATGAGCTTAGGACTATTCTAAGATATGACAGGAAAGGGAATTATTTTTTTATTTTATTTTGCAATGTCGGGAACAGATTCGGATTAGGTACTACTGCATTAAGTACCACAAAGTAGTGACTATACATTATCGTAAGTACTCGTATCTACATTTACTTATTTATATACAAAACAAATCTATTTGTAATAGAGCTGTGGAATATAATCCACGGATTACACTGCAAGAATTATTAATTTCAAAGAAGGGCCTAGATCAATTGAGAGAGATTTTTCAAAAGGCCGTATTTTCATAAAGAAACACTTCAAAAATTCAGTGGTTCAGGAATATAGTTTTCCTTTCTTTAACCATGGTATTGAATGGTATTTTTGTTATTTTGCGTAGGTCGATGAATAGATCAGCTTACTCACCAATAGAATTTACCTACAACTCGAAAAGATTCTGGCAGGCATTATCCACACTCGCCATTTTTGCCGCGACTGTGAAGCGAAATCATTTGTTTTTCCACAAAAACAATTAACTTCCGGCGTCTTTTGGGGTTGTTTCAATCAATTAATTTTACCAAAAGGAATTTGGGTGAAATTTTCATATCAAAAATTTATTTGTTAACTGTAAATTATAAAGTTTTGTTTATTTTCTGTTTGTTAGTTTTAAGAGAATTCTCTTGAGCTATGGTTGTGATTTGGTTGGAAATTTTACCCTAAAGGCATTTTAATATGCAAGTCATGTTTTTGGGGGTCGTGGTGAGCTGTATTGGAAGTTTTTTTTTTTATGTTTTAGAATATCTTCGGGGTTGGTATCACAAGTGAATGACAAAATATTCGCTATGAGTGGATGCTAAAAATATCTACTGCAGTAAATATAACAAAAATACATGGTTATTCATTTTGTGTTTTAGGATTTTAATTTAAATAAAATAAAAAATATTAAAGATTTCAATGAAATTTCTTTTACTGTTTTAAATTTTAGACTATTCCATTGTGTATGGCATACAATATCGGTTAAATGGCCCCCACGGGGGTTTTGGTAAATTTCGACTCGTGTGAGGTAATTTTCGATGACTTTTCGGCACATTTCTGGTTATATTGCAGCCATAACTTCATGTATGTTGGTTTTTAACTATACCAAAGTTAGGGGATTGTCTGCATAGCCCCACAAAAATAAATCCAACGGGGTCAGATCAGACGATCTTGGTGGCCAATTGATCGATTGGTAGATTGGTAGGATAGAAGCCGGTTGTGCCGTCAACTATTAGCTGAAGTATTGTTTTTCCGATTCAAAGAATATCAAGAAATCTAAATCCTTTTCCTGGGTGAATGTAAACGAAGCGGAAGAAGAGAAGCGAACATAAATGAGAAATACATATGTAAAAATATTAGAAAATACCACTATCTGCAACAGACTTACAGCACATATTTGATTTTCAATAAGTCAAAGAGCTATGGTCTTTATTTTCCTTTGTCAAAATTAAAATTCCGACTCGAAGATCTTTTTCACTATATATATTCGAGGGTGGCCGTGGTGTAGTGGTAACATCATCGCTTGTAACGCTGTTGATTCACGGTTCAAATCCTGATGTCAAGAACCATCTATTTATTTCCCATGAAATAAATAAAAAAGTCGATCACTTGCGAAAGCTAAGACAACTCTACTGTGAAAGCATAACACTGGCAGTAGGGTGGTCATATGGCGAAAATGCAACTTGTTCGTGATGATGACATCAGGAGGACGGAAAGAAATACAGTGAATCATAAGTAACGACAATAATAGCGAAAAACAAAACAAAATACTCCCCAGTTATCTGGTGGACAGCCTTGGAGTTTACAGAAACTTAATACCACCTGAGTTTCAAACCACACCAAACTGTCGTTCTCTCTGTCTCTTTCTTTCCACAAAAACGCACGTGTTCTAAAAAAAATTAGTATAAGGGTATTCATATCCCCTTTAACACATGGAAATTTAAAAAAAAAAAATAAATTTTTGGTGATCAAATAAAATTGGAGACGTGTTTTTTGATTTTTCTGCAAAACTTTAATTGATTATTTAGAAAAAAATGTTTAAACAATTTATTCGAAATGGCTACCATTTGCATTTAAGCAGGCCTTGAGTCGCTCTGGCCACTAAGCTGTTGTCTATTTTAGAGGCGATGGTTTATTCTGCTCGAGACCCAAATATAGATTCCTTAAAGCGCGGGCTTATCCGTGCAGTGCACAATTTTCCAATTAGTAGCCAGAGCGACTCAAGACCTGCATAAATGCAAATTGCAGCCATTTCGAATAAATTGTTTAAATATTTTTTTCTAAATAATCAATTAAAGTTTTGCAGAAAAATCAAAAAAACACTTCTCCAATTTTATTTGATCACCAAAAATGCGTGTATCAGTGTCGAACCACCACCACTAATACTACTACTACTCACTATTAAATAAAGAAAATGCTGTCACCTTCGTCGTCCACTGCTGTCGAATACATCCTAAACCAGCTATCTACAGCAAAATCCTAGTCTCGCCTTCACTTCGTGTATCCTTATAGACATAGAATTAAAATAAAATTTTAATACAGGGATTGATTAATTTGACCTCCAACTTCAGGTACCTTCCGATGCTCCATCAACGCCCGCACACCATCAGCCCTCAGCGCCGTACCAGCAGGTTACCTCCAGCGCCTCCGTTATGTCCATCAGCCCGTCACCTATCGGAAGAAAAATTCATTAAAGCGGTAATTTAACAAGTACTTCAATACTCACCTGTTCTCTCCCCCATGGTTTACCTGCGACGCCTTATGCAGTACCCATCACATCGTCTTAGCGCAGTCACCTGAAAAGAAACCCACCCGAAATATCTACCTAAGCAAAAGTTTCACCGCACAGAAGAAAACAACCCCGCTTTCGACAGATATTACTTGCGCAATTGTACACGGCTGCACCTGCGCTGGCAGAACCGCTGGCCCCAAGGTAAACTAAGATCTTAATCACTCACCTGTTGCAGAGAGTATCCAAACAGAGATTCACAAAAAAAGGGAATTCTGACGTCTGTCAGCAGATGTTATTCAAGGTACGTTCAGTGCACTGGTTGACGTTTACATAGATGAAAGGGAAAATAGGTGGGAATTATTGGGAAAGAAAAGGAGCGCGATTTAATGGCAACAAAGCTACGAAAAGTGGCGAAAAAAGAAAAAAAGTCATTACAAGGGTAACTCCAGGTTCTTCGAGACAATAGACCCCTCGTTGGAAAGGGAAAATTACGGGCAATCCGGGGAAATGGGGGACGATGCCAAGGAAAAGGTGAACAAGTGGAAAATGGTGGAAGGAAATTTTCCAAAATAGCGGAGGAAAATCCGAAAGGCTGGAAGGTAATTGGAATTTTCATCCATTTTACAAGAGAGGACGGACAGATTCAACGAGGGAAATTTTGGTGGAGAGTTGGAAGCGATTAAAAGTAGGGCGTTCGGCATGAAAGAGCGGCTTTTTGCTAGTGATACGAGTCGTGAAAGGAAGTCGAACCTCGTTGCGATTTTAAAAGTACCGAATTAGCGGGAATAAGAACGAAGACAAACGAATGGGAACGTGTAACGCTTCTTTTTGCTTCTTTCGATTCACTATTGCTCTTTCCTCCCTCTTCTAGTTTCAGCCCGGAGTCGTCATCAGTATCACCCTTCAAAAGTGTAACATTATTATAAAGCAAACAACAAGATGAAAACCTTTGCAAAAGTCTGCTTCCACTACTTGATTTAGACTATGAGCTGTCATTTTGTTTAAAAATTATTCGAAAATTGTTTGAAGAATTATGGCAAACTTTATCACTTTTATATCAATCATTTGCCAAATAAAATGTGAACACATAAATTGAAAGCTATATTTTTCAATAAGGATATAACAATTTTGCATTCAAATAAAATTCATATTGATTGAGATATCGGGCTGAAATTTATTCCAGGTATAGTACAGTTTTTCCAATTATTATGCAGCAGCTATCAAAGTGACCAATGACATCAAGCTGTCAAAATATTCAGTAAGGTTTGCCATTTCATCATGCATTATTTGACACTTCCCGAACGTGTGAAAATTAATAAAAAATATCGAAATTCCGGCTCAGTTGTAAATACTCAAAGTAGATTTCGTCGTGAGGCTTCAATCATGGCTTCAATGCGCGTTTGAAAGTTTGAGCATGAGTACACTCTTTTGGACCTTAAGCTACCAACCAGATAGAGATCGATGCGAAGTGAAGAAAACATAGCCGCCGTAGCGGCCAGTATCGAAGAAGACCCAGAAATGTCGATTCGGCGCCGATCAGCAGAATTGGTCAACGCCAGAGAGTCAACCATGCTTATTTGGCGGTTGGATTTGGGCCTACGTCCATATAGGATTGCCCTGACGCAAGAATTGAAGCCGGTCGACCTAGACAACACCGTGAATTCGCTAATTGGGCACTGGAAATGTTGGCCGAAGATACGAATTTTGGCAAAAAAATCATCTTCTCGGACGAGGCCCATTTTTGGCTCAGCGGCTATGTCAACAAGCAAAATTGCCGTTATTGGAGCGACCATAATCCACAAGTGTTCGACCAAGCATCAATCCATCCACAAAGATTGACTGTTTGGTGCGGTTTATGGCACGGCGGCATCATCGGACCTTATTTCTTTCAAAATGAGGAAGGAGGCAGCGTTACCGTCAATGGTCGTCAGTATAGAGCGATGTTAACCGATTTTCTGCTCGATAACATCGATATATCCGATCTGTGGTTCCAACAAGACGGCGCTACATGCTATACAAGCGACGCAACGCTCGAAGTGGTGAAGGAGAAATTTGGCGACTGCATCATCTCACGGCGAGCGTTCATCAATTGGCCGCCGCGATCATGCGTCTTGACATCCCTAGAGTATTTTCTCTGGGGCTACGTCAAGTCCTTAGTTTACGTTAACAAACCAGCCACTTTGGACGAGCTCGAGCTCGAGGCCAACATTAGTTGGCAATTTCGGGTTCGATATTGTTCCTGAGCTCCTCTAACTTTGACTTAACGTAAACTCATAAAAAAAATCCATCGGCGTTAAATCACATAAGTGAGCTGGTCATTTGACCAGACCAGTTCTTGAGATTACACCATTACCGAACTTCTCGGTATCATCTCGTTGGAACCACATATCACTGATGTCAAGCCCATCCAATTCTGTAGTCTTCCAACATTTTCGTCGACAAAAAATATTATCACACCTCCGGCATGTAGTCCACACAGGCATGAAATCCACGCTACACGAAGCACTTGTGGATTTGTTGCTGTCCAACAATGCATATTTTTCTTATTGACGAAGCCATTAAGCCAAAAATGAACTTCATCGCTGAAGATGATTTTTTGATGAAATTCTGGATTTTCTTTATATTTTTGCAGAGCATAATCGGAGAAGTTTCGGCGCTTCAAATGATCAATGGGCTTCTGTTCTTGTGTTAATTTGATCAAGTAAGGGTGTAGGCCAAGATCTTTATGCAAAATTCGCCACAATGATGACTTAGAGATTCTCAATTCCTGTGAACTGATTTGGCTCAGTTTGAACTGAAGCACTTACGGCTGCGATACTCGTATTTTCGGTATTTCGACTGGTGCGTTGCCTCACTGGCACAGGAACATCCAATAGCGAATATGTTTACTCGAATTTATCCACTACAACACGCACAGCCTGTTTGGTGGGACGATTATTAGCACCGAAAATTGGAGTAAGCGCTCTTAAAGTTGCGACCACCGACGTTCGCTATTAAAGTTCCGAACATTGCTCGTTCGTGAACTTCAAGATAAAAATGTAAACCTTGACTGACATTTTGATACTGACAATTCATAAAATAGTTTGAGGGTGCGAAAAACCCTTTTTAACTCACATTACAATTTCAAACCTGTAGTGTAGAGTATACTTAAGTGATTGCTTTCATAGCAAATTGTCCAAACAAAAATTTTCCCAAAATGTTGAGACTCCAACCTTTATATTCCATTCTGATTATGATGGTTTGTTATATGGGACCACTTAGACCTCACTTCGAACCCACAAACCAAATTTCATCAAAATTGGCGATTACTTGGTCTTTAAAACGGACTTTCGGTTTTCCTCAGTATTTAGAATTCAGAGGCTAAGATTCGAAAACACGCAGAACTGGAACGCAGCTCTTCATTCGGTGGCCGAAGTAATCGTCAAGCCTTAGTTTCTTGAACAACATCCACTACTTGATACAGATCATAAAGTTAGTAATTGTGTCTCCTGCTATATTCGTCCTCCTCCAGCACAGGACCAAATGTCCGACGAAAGTTTTTTCTCTCAAAAGAGAATTCTATATGTACGAGTATATTGGGCTTAGTGTGAATATTTGGCCTAGTGTCGATCTACAGGGACGGAGCCCACTCTACTACGTGAAAAATAGTGTGCTGCAAATTTAGAGGGCAATATGTCTCGATAACTTCTTCAAGGCATTGCAAAGACCTTTTTACAAGTGGGGCGCATTGAACTGATTCATATCAAACGAACCTAGATATATCAAAATGTAAGTACCTAGTTCTTGATCTATTAATATGAGTAAAATGTAGGGAAGCTTAACGATTTTTAATGACTTTCGACATTCTCCATCCGGTTTTAGTGGTCTTTAGATAGGATCATTAACAAACTACGCTTACAGTTCTAATTTTGTGGAACTTTAAAGGGCATACGTAGTATAGACATACAGTTTTCATTGAGTAAAAATTGAACTTATTCTCAGTTCATATTCCATAGTCTCATAATGAAAAACTACTCGTAAGAACTAAAGAAACGAACATCACTGTGAGCGAATTTTGTCAAGTAGTATTCTATTATAGACTAGACTATTTGTGTAATGCATTCCTATGTCGTCAAGCGAACCATGCGTTAATCTTTACCTAATATTTAATTCTTCACTTTATTACTTGCTTGTATAGGTATAAAACCAATTTGTTCTCCACTTTAAGCCTGGTATATTTTCCAAATAACCAGTACATTTCTCAGTATTTAATTTCAAGTTCTTCTTGTTTTTCTCATGTGTGACTTCCATTTCAACTTTGCATTAAACGTCATTCCGCGATTTAGCCTCGTTGGCAAGCGGAATTTGTACCGTGTTAGTAAATACTGGCAAGTCATTGACATTCTTATAAGCAAAATTTACATTTACCTCTTGCCCATTTGGTAGTAGTATCTTCGGTATCAGTATCTTCTTGCGGTATATCACAAGTATATAAAAAATACAAAAACGGACCACGGACGTTTCCTTGTGGTACCTTAGCCATTTTTTTTTTTAATCCGAAAATAAGTTTCTGTATTCGACGCGGAAGAGTCTATTTGAAGGGCTTGGAAGTGAAGGGCCTACGTGACATTTTTTGAAATTTGCTTTTTTTTCTTACAGATGAATGTACTATATGAAAACTTACATTTCTGTCTTATCTGGACTTCTCTATCGCCTCTATATTATTATTTAGTAAAAGATGAAGGTGTTGTATTCAACCACTTTTTCAATGAACTTAGTGAAAGAGTGTGTTAAATGCTGATTACTCAAATGTTTGAAAATGTCACTTAGGCCCTTCCTCTTCTAAGCACTTCATTTGTAAGGTACAGCTTCAAATGTTATATTCTTTAAGCCTTCGTGTACGTCGTCAAAGGCTTGAGATACGTTACGGAATACGGTTGAGCAAATCTTTTTTTTTCGAGAGGTTTCTCAATTGCGTATATATCACTTATTCTATGTACTTGGTGAATTGTAGAATGCTTGCTTCTGAATCCAAACTGGTGATCAGGCGTAAGACCTTTCCTTCTATAATTGGCTATAATCGGCCAAATAATATCCTCTTAAAATTTGTTGACATAATCGGATAAAGTGAAATAGGTCTACATGATTTTTGTCATTCGGCGGTTTTCCTGGTTTTAGAACCATTATGACTACCGCAACTATCCACTGGCTCGGAACATATTCTAATCTTAGCACACATTTATTATGTAGTGAAGCCTAATTATGGCATTTCTAAGCAATGCTTTAAGAACATCGCTTTCTCTTTATTACCCCTGGCCCATTCATCGTGATTTGGGTCTCTTTTTAATGCCTTTTATAGCTTTCCAAAAAGAATAATTGGAATCTTTTCCATGGTTAAGTTTTCAAGGTAAGTTCGTATTGTACGATTTATAAAATCCTTAAACGTCTTTTTCAGCAATTTACACAATTGATTTACTTGTACTTTATGTTGCGAAGAATGAGTTTGTTGCCATTTTTTCCGAGCTCTCCTCTTTTCTCTTGTTGCCATTTCTTTTATTTCTGATGGGTATTTCAAAGAATAATTGTCCAATTTTATCCTTTGATGGGGAGTATTATTCCACGCGGCACACTGCAGAATTTCAACGCAGCTATCAACTTCGACTTCAAGTTCATACGGCGTATTAAATGACAGGCTCAGTTCAATATTTTCATCAATATCTTTCTTTGAGCCTTCCCAATTAGTTTTTCTGCTAGTTAATCTGGCACCAGCCAGATTTATTTTTTAATTAAGGCTTCGCCATCGTAAGAATGACGGGAGAATGAAATTGAAAATTTTTAGTTAAAAAAAAAGGGGACCCGTTTCTGAAAAAATCATGGGGTTCGTAACTGACGGAAAGGGGGCATCATTGAAAAAAGTGTCATTTTGTATACTTTTACTAAAAACTTAATTGATTAATTAAATAAATTCAATTCACTTTATTCTTATCGAATCCTAAATATCAATAAAGTTTAAATCGTATTAGTAAATCATATGGTTTCTTTTTTGTAAACGGATGAATTTGAGAAATCCCTTAAGCAGGGCTCATAACTGGGTGTTTTACTCCATGCTGTTTTAGTCCAATCTTCTTAACTTAGTTCTATATTCACCACATCTGTACCTATTTCAACAATTTTACTTCTATTTAGAGTAAAATCGGGTATTGTGGTATACATGTTACTTTTATGACTATAGCAAGCAAAATATTCTGCCGATTTCAAAGAAAATATCCATGCTTATATAATAAAGTATTACTTACCATATTCTTGTGGTATACTATACCAGGTTACCCGAAAAATAATTTGAAATAACAGATAATCTTTTAAAGAACTAATATATAACGTTTTTAAAACATTATAAAAAACAATATTTTCTTTAAAAGAAAAAAACAGAATCATAGAATGCCTTCTTGGCGTAAAACGTAATTTAAAAGAAATAATGATATAAGGAATATGATTAATAATTAATTTTGATAATCTTATTTATCACATTTGCAAAGAAATATAGCATTCCTTCCCGGCAGGCAAGACTCGTGAGCCCATCATGTCACATTGTAGGCATGTGGTCCATTTTTTTTTAACGATTTGTCATCAATTAAACTTTTATTGCAAAAATAACACCTGGTATTCTCTGTTGGTGGAACATCATCAAAATTTTCCATCTCATCATCTGTTTCTTGAAAAACTATGCTTTGGCTGGAATCACTATTGGGGGATGTATGGAATCACTATTGGGGGATGTATTCGGATTAACTGGACTGGATACGGAATTATGGATTTTTTTTTTGTTGAACGGGCTTGTTTTGACAATTTTGGCTTCGATGGTTTTGGTTTATTTTCGGAAGTTCCTTTTCGCTTGTTTATTGCCGCAATACTTTCGATCAATTCATTTTTGTATGGCGAAGTGGTCGAAACAGTGGCTGTCGTTTTTCTTCCTCTACGGCTATTTAGTGGTCGTTTTATTTTTTGTGGCGGAGATATTTCCCAAGGTGTCACATAATTTAACTTTGCGACAGCAATGGGTTGTGGACTAAAATCTACCGAAGATTTGGAGCCTTGCGGTTCAGAATCGAGAGGCTGGTAAGGAGATAGTCCTTTGCTTGTGCTGGCAATTGAATTGTCAATCAGATGAGATAAGACGTTGGAAACAGGCACTATTTCGAGCTGAGCCAAGACTTCGTTGCTCTGCGTAGTTGATCTTTTAACAGATGCTTCTTCTTCTTCGATTTCGGCAGCAATGAAGTCTGCTTCCTTAAAAAGGTGTTTATCAAATGGATAAATTCTAGTGCATTGATAGTAATTTGACCCGATTCTACCTTCAAGTATACTTTCGAAAAAAGTTTCACCAAATCATACTGGGTTACTTTCCGCCCACTTTCAAGTGTAAAACGTCTAATTTCATCGTTATAATATACTTTTAAAGGCCCAATAAATATTTTATCTAACGGCTGCATTTTATGGGTTGAGTGCGGTGGCAATGATATTATAACCACTCCATTTTCCCGTGCAAGATCCAACACCTCGATATTACGGGTATGACTATAGTGCCCATCCAAAATAAGGAGAACTTGGTCTTCTCTTGAGGGTTTTGCATGAGATAAAAAATGTTTGAACCAATCAGTAAATATGGGGACTTGTATCCATCCAGATGTATGACACGAAGATTTCACTCCAGGAGGTGCTTCCTTCATCAGCAGAGGATGTTGATTTTTTCTGGAAAAGATAAAATATGGTGGAATGAAACCTCCACCAGCGCTCATATAATTTATAACTGTTATAAGAGATCCACGCTCAGTCATGGCACCTATCTGTCGCTTTCCTTTTCGCGCTAATACTTTCGGTTGCTTGAATTGAATAATATTTAGCCCAGTTTCATCGACGTTCCAAATACGAGCAGCTGGGTAGTTTAATATTTCTATTTCGAGCAAGTTATAAAATATGTCCACGTTTTTGCGACTAAACCCTTTAGCTCGATCAAAAGATGTACCAGTTGGCCTGCGTAAGCTTAAACGTCCCTTATGACTTAGGCAAAATCCATAAAACCAGTCTTTTCCAGCGGAATCCTTCAAAATTGAAAACATGTTGGGTATTTTATTTATCTTAGCTATTTGAAATGCTAGTGAACGTAAGTCGCATCTTGTAAGGCCCAAGAAACGAACTTCCATATCGAGTGCATAATCCACAAGCTGATTTTCAATAGCTTCATTAAAAACAGGCTTTCGGCCCAATTTGCTTAAAAATAGCTGATCAATGGGTCTTTCACTTCTAGCCATTAGTTGCAACGTCGTATGTGGCACTAAAAATGTTTTAGATGCGAGCAATATGCCCATTTCCCCATCTCTCACTGCTTTAATGGCCTTCTCCATATCAGCTCTTTCCCATTTCCTAATTTCTCCTTTTTTAGGCATTGTTATCTAGGATTAATAAAAGTGCCAACTTCGAAAAATCTTTCAATCAAATAGTATCAGCTAATGTGGTACACTATACCACATTACCCGGTCTATAGTTGCGACCGAGTAATGTGGTATAGTGTACCACATTAGCCGATTTTCTCTTTTTATACAAAAATATTTAAAAAAAAAAAAAATAACTTAGTCACGGATTGAAAAACTTACTCTTGTTTTACAAAACTTCACTCTTCTAAGTGCAATATAGTCTTAAAATAATGTTAATTTTTCACATTAAAAAATCAAATTTATTCACCCGTAAAAAAAAGTCAACCTATTGCTTCGACACGTTTTGCACAACTATGAGAAAAATTAAAGGAATTTGAACAGATCGAAACTTGTTACACTTTTTTCTTCTGGTTGGACAGTCGTGTACATGTACAGTTTTGCAAGGAAGTCCAAGAGAGTCGAGACACTATACCACATTAGACTCCTATACCACAATACCCTCTATGCTATACATTCAGGATCGCTCTCTGGCAAATTCTACTGACATTTTTGATAAATAATTTTGTGGTTTAATGCCAATCTTTTGCGAAATAAAATGTCATGGTTACGTTTTGTATTTATGTTTCTCATTAGATTGTATTTATGTTTCTCATTAGCAATGTACGATTATGTTTCTCATTAAAATGAGTATAGGAAGACTAAAGTAACCGAAAGATATTCCCGAAAACATTTAATTTTTGTTTACCTTCAGTACCTATTCCATACCTTTTAGGTTTGATTGGTAAACTCTGCTTTAGTTTAGCAACAGCATGATGCATGAGCTAGGCACCAAAAAGTAAACTTCCAACGTTTGTAACCTAATCTCCTCCCATAGTTTAATAACCCACAAAGGAGATGCTATCTTTTTTTCCACAAAATACTGCCTTTTCCAACAAGTTCGAAGCAGAAGAACGATTAGATTCAAATCGCTAGATCAATATAGCAGTTCTAGTTGCTTATTTATGATTATTTTTTGTATTTCTATCTCAATTACTGTGCTACGTTATTATGCCATGAATTAAAAGTAACATATCCTTTGGACTACGATATAAGGGAGCTATAGACCTCACATCCTTTTTTATGTTCATCGACCTTTCCGCACACTGCTGCACTTAAGCCCATAACAATGTAGAAAATTGTTTCCTATATCTCTTTAACACATCGAGGGGGAAACTATTGGATTTTATAGTTTTCCGCTTTAATGCGGATACGTTCCGTTCCCTTTTCAAAATGGATTTATATTGCTGCTTCAACTCGAACCCATTTTAGTGGTCAGGAAGGAATGGATGCTTGTGGGTAAGCATTTTTATGTACCAGGACGAGACAGGTTTTTTGGGGTTTTTCTTGTGGTAACAATGGGGATTGGCAATTAAATTGCAATTTAGTTTTTATTTAACCAAAAATGTGCGGGCTGCCTAAGAATATGGAACGAATCAGTGTATATAACCAGAGGAAATGCGATTTAGAAAATTGATATTAAATTGAAAATTACAATAAAAAGTTTTTTGGAAATATTTACAGTAGGTCGAGTTTTATACAGTGTAAGGCTCTGGGCTCATTCAGTTTTGCATAGCTACACAAAGCAACCTCAAAATATATGCATAATTCAAATGTTAATATTTTATTATTTCATCTGACTTTTGCAAAGAAATTGCCGGAAATTTAATTTCACCACCAAAAGTGGTTCCAGAAATTAAAGCATAAACTTTGCAAAGAATTGCTCTCGAGATGCAGTGGGATGTGTATGCAACATTCGCCGTCTATCTTTTATGCAATGCTGCCCCCACATACTTGTGTGTGCATATTTGCAACAACTTACAACCACCAATATAACACATAATGAGGGTGGGGGGAAGCACATGCAACTGCCGGATATGTTTTAAAGTAATTCATGCTACCCTAGGGGGTAGAATAAAACTCACTGTAAAAGTTTATTTTGCAAGTTTTTCACCGGAAATTGCTTCGTCTAACTTGAGGCAAATGTGAGTGAAGGAGAGGAAGAGTGAGTTTTCTTGAAAACTCTGTCATTCTTCTGCAACGTTAAGTAGCACTATTATTTTATTGTAATTTGTTTTCCATCCCACTGTGATGAGATGAGGACTTTTTCAAAGTGGTAATTATCTGAGAATGATAATGGGTGATAATGAGTGGAATATATTAAAAGTTCCCTCTAGTTGTTTGCTCTAAATGGACAATAGGGGTATATGTATGTAGCTCATGCATTTACAGGAAATAAGTATTTTTTGGAAAAACTGCTTGGATGGAGAAGCTGTTAAAATGAAATTTATTGTGGAAACATGTTAAGCTTAGTGTGAAATGTATGTTGTTTGATTTGGGCTACAGCCTCGTGAAAAAAATTAATTATAAGAAGTAAGCCTCTTGAGAATTTTTCAGAGCTGATGGCTCCTTAAGCTTCACTCATCAGTCAAATAATTTGTGTATTTAAAAATATGACTCTTATCACGTTGTGTCTGTTATGTGCAATCTTGAACTCTACGAACAATTTACTAATGGGTATCAACTTGGCACTCTTGATACTCCTGGTTCTTCTCCATTTTTTCTAAGCCTGGTCATTTCTATCACATTTTCTGCATAACTGTAATGTCCTTTTTAAAACCACATTTGCACGTGTAAATCTAAAAATCGTTGTCCTTAATAATAATTCTATCGAAGCCGTCAATATGTAACCAGTTATTTTATTCGAAGATTGTAGTATCCCCTGTGTCAACTACTGCATCACAGGTGTGTGTGTTTTGTCATGTTTGGCGCGCTCTCCAGGCCACAGTTTTTCAAAAAATATGTTTTGACCATTTTCGCCATAAATATCAGATTTTTAGCTTTTTGGATGTCCAAAAATTATTTTACCTTCTGAATAATCAACAACTGCATCACCCGTGATGTAGGAGTTTCTTCATACATTTTGAATCATGTTCTGTTACTGAATGCACAATTTGAAATGTTTCGTGCAACTGAGATCAATGAAAGTGGACGATGGGGAGGTTGTGCCGATTAAACAGCCATATTCACGATTGGAAATGAAACGAACGGTACAGAATAAAGATCACATGCTGCCCACCTGAAACTAAGTGCCAAAGTGCAAAATTGCTAACAGCGAAATAGAACTTATACAATGTACGGCACAAATTGCTGCGAGCTAAATCAGGCTCTGTTAGCACCAATATATTTATCTGCGGCTACTGTTAACCAATTTTGATAAAACTTTCCTTTGGTAGATCCTCCAATTTGGACTTTTTTTTAAGTGATTGCGACCTTTTTCCCTTTTTAACATAATTTACTAAGCTGAATCGTTTACTTAGAACTTTGTTTACAGTGTATTTTTTCCAAATAATTTGTCACTCCTCTTCAAAGTGTTGAATTAGTAACGCACTCAAACCAAAAATGACACGTACAATGCCAATGTCGCAAATTGTAGTTGTAAAAGCTTCAAAATTTCCAAAATACTTTGCTATGTTCTTTAACCATTAAAGACTGTAGGGACATCAGCCGCTATTTTCTTTCTTTACTCGACTTCACTTTGCTTTCAAGTACCGAACAAAATTTGTTGATGAAGCTGGCGACGTCTTATCATATAATTTGCCATTAACTTATTAACTATCATACAAGCAGATCAAATATTTCGAAATTTTTGGAAATGTTTATATAGGAGACTTCAGACCTTCTGCGCCATCTATTAAGTAATGGAATTTTACTTCCCAGACCAGTCTTATTTTAATCCTTTCACTTTATCACTAAGTCCTACATATTTCACTTTATCTCTATTTATTGCCATTTCATATTATATACGTATGTAGCTTCGCTAAAATATTATGACTCTGTTATAACTTATGATGACAGACTTGAACGAGTTTAAAAAGAAAACCAAAGAAGAACGAAAAACATCATGGCCTACCTACTGTACTCCGCAAAATCCTTGCCAAAAGACCAAACTGGACATCTCTGTAAAGATAACAACTACTGGACAGTAAACAGCCAAAAAACCTTAGAGCTTCTACTTCGAAACATACTGCACAGGCTTTAATGATAAAAAGACTCAGCAGAAACATTCCCCGAAAGGTAACAGCATTTCAATACCAAATACAGAACAGACAACAGTCAGCGATTGCATCCGAGAAAATAAAATAGCATGGGCTGGGCAATAAAATCCTTCCAACCCCTCAAGTCACCACAATCGCATAGCTTAATACCGCCATTCTACAGAAAAACAGCAGGCTGGCTAACCCTGCCTCTCAAATTTCTTTATAAAAAACACTTGAAAGACTAAAAGATCTAAAGATTAAGAATCATCTCGAAATCAACAAGCACGTAAGCAGCGCACAACATGCCTATACCAAAGGCAAATCTGTAGAAACAGCATTACAAGCACAATTGAGAAGTCCTTAGACAAGAAAGAATTCACGTCGACAATTTTTCTCGGCATCGAAGGTTCCTTCAACAACTTGAATACCAAAACCATTGTCTCTTCTCTTGACGAACAGGGTATAGAAACATATCTGACGAGCTGAGTAAAGACAATGCTTAATAGCAGAGTCATTAATTGGGAGATTACTCAACTAAGAAAACGATTAAAAGGTGAACTGCACAAGGAGGAGTCCTGTCGCCCCTTCTTTGGAACATCTCTCTTAACAAAAACCTTAAGTCTCTTGTAAATAAAGGAATTAAAGCAGTCGGTTATGCAGACGATATAGTTCCACCGAAAATTGCTTCCAACAATCAGCGAACTCATGGAACCATCATTAAAACTATGTATTAAGATGGGAAGAAGAAAATGGAATCAAGGCCAACTCATACAAGACAAACATGGTTCTGTTTACTAGGGGGTACAATATACCCAGTTGGAAACCTCTCAAATTAAAAACCACTCATCTCAAGCTCTCTTCGGAAGCCAAATACGTTGGTGTAATATTCGACTCGAAACTGAACTGGAAACGGAATACCGAAGAGAGACTGAAAACAGGTCTCATTGCTTTTTACGCATAGAAACGGACTTTCGGGCTTGAGCTTGTAACCGAACGTTCTACCCTAGATGTTCACAGCGGTTGTAAGACCCATTCTAACTCAATTATTATCTGGTGGTTAAAACTGAATCAAACTTAACCAAAGTACATAGATAACAGGGGCGTTAATACTCACACCACAGTTAGGATTAGAAACAATACTGCATCTGCAACCTTTGGAGCAAAAGCATCTCTATCTTCTCTTTTCAGAAGCACTGCACATCAACCCAGTCATATCGACTGAACGCCTTTAAAGTCTTTTTCAAGCTGAGATCTACACTGTAAAGGAGGCTGCAGAGACTACATTTCCACCCACTCATTCCTGCCTTCCGCAATTCAACCAGTGCTGTAGCTAAGAAAATTTATTTTGTAGCAACATAGTTTAGCAAGTTTCCAAAAAGTGTAGGTAATATTGATTTTTTATATTTTAAGCTATATTTATGTATGTTTTGTACATATATGTATACAATACATATCCACACAAAAAGTATGAAAAATGAGAGTATTTCATGTATCCTATCACTAAACAGGCAGGCATCCTCTTCTTCTAATTCAAAAACGCATGAATTTTGAAAATACATATTGTAACACAGAAGCAATTACTTTTTTTTCTCCAAAAGTGTAATAATGCCACGATTTTAGCAAAGTGGTAGCTCTGAATTTAACCCCAATTCAGACGAAAATCAAAACAACAAATTTCATTAAAGAAAATGAAGAGAAAGAGCTCCCTCATACTTACTACACACAACCGCACGCATAACTACACAAATGTTTAAAAAATAATGATAATTTGGTGAAGAGATCGTCATTATTTACTTGATAACGCTCATAATTGTAGCTCAAAATGAATGGAGATTAGTGTTCTAAAAACACGTTCAATTTTATTAAACTCGGATAAGGTGTTTATAAAAACTGGATTTTTGATGGTTTCAAAAGTAATTCGTCGAAAAGGGGCAATCCACAGCTCGTTTGGTTACTAGTTGTAACCGAAATCCGGAGCAATATTAGTAAATTCGTTAAAAACTGAGCTGATTCTCTTTACAAAGAAAAGATCTAGCCCGGGCTTCGCGTTGCCGACTCTGACGGGCTCAATCCTTTCTCTGTAAAATAGTGTGAAGTATTGGGGTCTGATCCTAGAGAGTAAACTGAAATAACACGCAACCATTGTAGATAGAGTGAAGAAAGGCTCGACGTAGCTCTACATCTGTAACAGAATATGTTGGAAAAAAAAAGGTGTTCGTCCCCTAACATTCCGCACCTTAATACAACAGGAACTCTAAATCTTAATATAACAGGTTCTCTAAATCTGTTACCATAGTGTCATGCGTCAACTCATCCATATAAAGACGAGATGAATGCACCGCTTCCCAGCAGAAGTTTTAGCCACCTTTAAAGTCGCCCAAAGAGTACGAGAGCGTGAGTACTGGGTACATCATTGACAGCCAAGCAGCCATTAAGGCGATGGCAGCGGTAAAAATCTAATCGAAAATAGTCAAGCTCTGTCATTCAGATCTTAGAGCTCTGGACAGGCAGAACAATATCCGAATTATTTGGGTGTCAGACTACATCGCAAATAAAAAGGAGATGAATTGGCCCATGTACCAATCTCACACATCAAACTATTAATATTGAAAACTACCCATCCATAGCACAAAGCGGATGAGAAAATAGATAAAAACTGTTTAATATCTCTTGAAAGATAATCAATTACTCTAGCGTCGAGGGTGATAACGGGACAACGTTCTAGAACCTCAACCTCAGGGCGAATGAGAACTTAATGTACTATATACTCGTATCATATCTGCAGAAGCTGTGGGTACTCTGAGGTGGACACCTTTCACTTCCTATGCCAATACCTCTGCCTAAGCTAAAGATGCAGGGATCTCCTAGACAACTCCTCCTTTAGAGACCTACACGAGCTAGCAAAAATATCTCTGAAGGCAATTCTGAAGATTTGCCCCAACTCAGAATGGGAAAAATTCCTACTCGAAGCAGACGGCAAAACATAACTTTGATTCTGAGGTGTAACTAAGGTAACACTAAAGGACCGTGTAGGACTTGCAAGCTGACAGCTAAACGTAATACCCTTTTTCACCTCTTAGAGTTGAAATTTCGAAAATCCCGTAAAAAAGTGACCACCATGTAATATTTCAAGTTTCATATGTATACATATATATTTAATATTTTCACGCCCATTTAACAACACTTATTCATCAAATTCCTGTGTAGGATAATAGACTTCACAAATAACTAAATACATACTCGTATCTTTGTATTCGTTACATATTGGCTCGAAATGATACATCCAACTAGACATTAAAACATCCTTCAAACACAATCTCAAACAACCCCAACAGTCCATAAGAGAAAATTAAACGGTTAAGCAATAGAATGACATGAGTGCTCCCCCAATGGTACCATATGGCCACGTGATAGAAATCACCAGTTATCTTGGCATGTGACGAACATAAGAAGATCTGAGGACTGAGAAGCCTTCTCCCCTTCTGAACGAAATTTTGTTCAGGGATGAATCCGCAAAGCGAATCATTTGTCATGGTAATAAATAATATATTGGCATGCGAACTATCTCTAAATTTTGTTACCAAGGAAGCAATCGGTTTGTCGATGTGCTGCTTTCTCAGTTGATTTCCTTTTGTGTTGATTTTCGACTGTCGTGTACATCTGGTGTGGATCCTCATTTTTTTTTCTAGTCTTTTATGTGCCAAACGTGATGTAGGACAAACAGAACTTGAAATTCGATACTGTTCGAGAGTCTCATTTGGAACTTTTCCTTCTTGTATTGAACTTCCTTTAATACCACCTTTAACGCTATCCAAATAAATTCTACAAAGTTTATGTGAGATAGCGACTTTTCAGGTTGCTTCCAATTTGTGCAATAAAAATATGAGTTTTACAACGCATTTGCATTTCATAAATAAATTAATATTAACGTCATAGGTTTTTTTTTTCAATTTAAATTGAAAGGAATATGAGGCAATGTCAGTTTAACAGATTGTTAGTAGATGTGCAATTCGCTATATCAATTAAACCGATGAACATTTTAAATATGCAGGCGGAATGAAATGCATTTCTACAGCAACAGCAGCTGCCAAATGGTCTTTCATAACTTTTAACCATTTAACTAGGCTTATACAGTGGTTTTCACGCATTGTAGTGGTGGGAATGAAGTTTTAAAATATTTATTATGGCTTTCATTTGTAAAAAAAATAAGTAAAATACTCTAAAGCCGACTATCGGTTTTTGCAAAATTAATCCGAAAATGCGAATGGAATTTCTGTGTAAAAGTAAAACGATTCCTTTGACATGGAAATCAGTTGAATTGTTTTTTCAATAACCGACCAGATGTGATTCAGTTTTCCAAGAATAACATTTTTTCCGCGGACTGGGAAAAATGCATCAAATTATTTTTAGATAGAATTAACACGAAATACAGATTAGTAGATTCTATTACTTCTGATTATTATTATTATAAATTAAAAATGTACATACATATGTAGCTACATACTTCTATAGTATTACCTTTAAATGAGGTGAATTATTCATCAAAATCTGCAAAAACTCTAGTACCAATTCGAACAAAATTCAGCAATCGGCCACCTACTAATTCTTCCTATTTGAACATATACGAGTAAGTATAATAAAAAAACATGCAGGAAAGATACAAGCTGAAAGTCTGGAATGGATCCTTCCCACATTTTATAACCCAAGCCAAATAAAGTGGATTTAGTATTGTGAACCTTTGGGTTCAAATGCAATGAAATCTTTCTACTCAGAGGACATTCTCTCGATTTTTAAGAGATTTCACCACATGATTTGTGGCTAAGACTGTTTCTTAGAAGAAAGTGTGCGTGGCGGTAGCTATTTGTAACCAAAGGTCAAGGAAGTGTATGATGAATATTCGCAATAAGACTTAATCATCATTGGAAGTACCTTTGAGAAAAAAAAATAAGATTTTTTTCTTTTAAAAAAATGTCCCCTAAAAATGAACGTGGCATTATGTAACGTATGGATAAATTGTAGAGAATGTGAACGTCTTTGTATTTTGCTAAGGCGATATTTTTCAGTTTCTAGTAAAAATATGTATAAAAGGGCATTTCTTCAAAAATTGGGCGTGTCTATTTACACTTCGTCAAGGATCTCCCTAGCTCAAAATTTAAGGCCCAGAAAACACACATCTAATTTGTTCAATGAATTATTTAATAAATATGTAAATATGAATAGAAGCAAAGCATCCCCTCTAAGAAAGGCTCACATAAGTGTTGGTATGTATTTAAATTTAAAAAAATTGTTGAGTACATTCTGTTATATTATCTATCGTTTTGAAGTTTTCTTTTACAGATTTGAATACACTTATGCGGGCGGGAGAATGTGGATCATATTGGGTTATATTGAGTTTAAATTCGTAAAGTATTATATTATTTTCGCTGCAGAACTAGATTAATTGCATAGAAAGATGAAATTTGTGACCATCAACGAAAAGCTAATTAGGTTTTAGAATTTCATTACCCATCACGCACACGTATTGAAGTACATAATATATCCGAAGAAAATTTGGGTTCGTATCCGCACAGACCAATCCCCCTTTATAATTATGCCTATGGAAATTCGGCTGCTGTCCATCAGGACTCATCACACGTAAAACAGTCTCTTTTGTTGGCTTTTGGCCATTTGCATTTGATAAACATTTTTATAACCTTTTGGGGCTATGACTTTGCCGGTCTTTGGGCGTAAGAAAAAATTTGTTTCGTCACCATTCAGAATTCGTCTAATATCCTATAGTATGTCTTCTTGGTTAATTTTGTTTAGTAGCTCAGCCTTTCGGAGACTAAGATTGGAGTTTTTTTTTTTAAAAAAAAGGCTTAAACAAATTTTCCCTGGGCGACCGTTTTTAAAAGGAGTGTTCATGTGTCATGGGGAAATCCACATTTGGCCATATCAAGGTACCAGTCGGTCGTGACGATTTTTTTCATCAGAAGTTAGATTTATCTCATAATCTTCAACAGCACATGAATACGCAACTTTCTAGCACCCGCCCACACTGGCCAGATACTAAATTTGTTCTCACATCCTTGATCTAGTATCCGGTCTCCATTTATTTAAACAAATTTATGCAATATCTACCCAGATTCTTTACTAATTTTATTAAATATTCTACTATCTATAAGCACAATTCACTTTGCAAACAAATTTCTAAAAGATAATAAGAAAAAACTAACAATTTTGTAAGCTGCTTCTACCTTCTAAAAAGATGCAATGATATCTTCTTATACAGAGGATATTTCCGAGATTTTTAAGAAATTGTGCCACAAAATTGTTATTACAAATTTTTTTTTGCAAAAAGTGGGCATGGCTTCCAAAATGTGTAATCGAAATTCACGGATTCTGATGAGATATCCACATAAGGCTTAACCATCACCGTAAATGCAATTAATATATGTTTTTTTAAGAAAACGCCCCTCAAACTGGGCGTGGCCATGTATAATGTATGAAAGAATTGTAGAGAAAGTCAACGTCTACATATTTTTGCGTTCATAGCAAAAATAATGAGTAAATCGACATTTTCTCAAAAGTAGGGGTATCTGTAGGTGGATCTTACAAATTGTTACATTTGCACTACTTCGGGTCCTAAGAAGTCTGCATACAAAATTTCATCTTCCTAGCTCAAAATTTAAGGCCGAAAAAGTGGTGATGATATACGGGCAGACGGACATGGCTTGCGAGTTTTGGTCTTTTTTTAAAACAAAAAATAATAAAAAATAGATTTTTATTAAAAAAACAAAAAAAACAAAAACTTAAAAACCAACTTCATTTTCTACACATGTAAAAAAAAAAAAAATATTTGGCGCAACAGCTCTTTAAGTGCCAGGGCCTAGCTTCTCGCAACCACTCGTGTTGTGTGCGTTATATTTTTCACACGAATGGAGGGGACCCACAGTTTAGTGCCGTATCCGAACGGCAATTTGTTTTGAGAAGCTTTCTCGTGACAATACTCTCCGGATGTTCGTCAGACGTTCGCGAGAGGTGGGATCGTGAAAAAACTTTTTGGTGTTTTCTGGGATTCGAACTTGGAACCTCTTGCGTAGTGATCCGACACACTAACCACTACGCCACGACGCCCACTACTACATATGTATGTATATAAAAAAAAAGATGACAAAAGTGTACATACATATTAGGAATGTGTATGTTTTTCTCAAGAAAAGCTTAGCTAGTAAGATGTTGCATTTTGTTTTGAATTCATAACATGACTCATCCTCCTTGGCATAGACTCGACGAGTTTTTTGTGACAGAAGGCTGAATTTGAGCCCATTCTTCTTCTAACGCTGTTTCCAACTCACTTTTGTGTTTTATGTGTCTTTTTTTGAACCTCCGTCCAAGTTCATCATATAGGTGCTATACAGGGTTCATATTAGGAGACTGGGGTGATGTTCTTAATAGTGTTGTATTATAAAAGAGCCATTCTTGAACAAAACGCTAGTTATTTTCGGGGTCGTTATCCTTCTGAAGGAGAAACGACTCCCCCAATCCCAACTTTGAAGCGCTATTCTTAAGACTATTCTTAAGGATATTTAAGAAAACGTAACGATCCATTGTTGATTCTATGTAAACTAAGTTTCCAACCCCAGCATCCGACATATGTTCACCCTCACACAAGAAAATTACCTCCTCCATGTTCGGCTTATCCAGCGCGGTGTTGGGCTTCCACCATATTTTTGTGCGACCGCCGTAATTATCAATATTGAACTTACTCTCGGCGCTCAATATTTCCTTACTCCAGAATTCATTTCCATACTTTTCGTGTGACTTAGCAAATTCCTATGATTTTTTTCGCTGATGTCTTCCTATTTCTTGTAAAGACTTACCTTCGGATTGGTACATTTTTACTAATTCTCGTACATCAACAGCTTGAACTCTATGTTAGTAAAAATAAAATACGTAAATAGTTAAAGTTGTTAGTTCGACACTGATAGACTTCTTTAATGCTACTGAAAACAAATTGGTGAAATAAAACGATCTTTGAAAAGTAAATGCGCAAATAACGGTATACGTGTAAGCAGACTTTTGTCACCTAAATTTTGGATATTTACAAAGAAAAGTGGAGCCGCTTTCAATGAGTTGGCTTACTTAAGAAAAAAAAAACGTTTTATTACGTTTGAACTGTCAGGAGTGTTGAACATAAAAATGTAATATTTCTAGAATTAAACTAAATTTTAATAACAAAAATATTGATTTACCATCGCAAATCATGGTGTACTCGTATGTAGCTTTTGTCAATAAGTGTATCTTGGATAGGGTATAATAGACAGTTGTTCCTAACAGAAATTTAAGGCAAATTGTTTTCAATGGCGCCACTGTTATGTTAAAAGTAATGTATCACTGTACCTACGAGTATGTATATGTAATATATCAACAATGCAATTGATAGCCGACTTCTGTTTGTTGTCAGTCACTCTATTGTTTGTCTATTGATCATTTCGAATTGTTTTTAAGGAATTTCCGACTGCAGAGTAAGCATAGTAGGATGGTTATGCGAGGCATGCGATTAAATTTGGATTAGATTGGTAGTGGAAATTGCAGAGGATTGATTGAAGCGTATGCCGATGCATACATTAGGTTTATGTCAACTTGTTGGCAAAGTTAATTGGTATTTGCGTTACTGCATCGAAATAAAAGCATAAATTCAAATTGGATTTTTGGGCATACATTCGTTATTATGTTTTATGAACATTTTACAAAAATGTATTCTTTGAAATTGGAAAATTTTAGTCATCTGCATATTTAGGTATTTTCGTCCAGTTGTAACGGAGTATGCAGTACAGATTTAGGTATAGGGTAAGCAATAATGTACCTAGAATCGTCATTTTGGAATTGGTATATGACGAATTTTTCAATATTTTGCTTTTATTCTCAGCAGAATTTGTATATACATACGAGGTTACTGATTTATCGAATAGCAATCGTATGTACATATGAACATACATACATACATATGTGCAAGAAAATTGCTGAAATAAACTTAGCTCTCTGTAGGATCATTGAACTGAGCTCTCTGTAGGATCATTAAGTGAGTAACTCCGAGCGGTCATTACGACAACTTGAAAGTGTTGTGGCCCGTACATATACCTATTGCGAAGGAGGTTTCTCAACTGCTGATCCATAACTGGGGAATCGACTTTTTGCGGCAAAAAACTGTTTCCTGGAGAATCTGAAGTTTATGCTCTTCGTTGAAATAAAGTGCATGGCTGGGTCTCACCTACTTGTACCTATATGTTGTTGTAAGCAAAATCGTTAAAATGATTTATTTTCTTAACAAAAAAATTTGTTAAAAGTCGAAAAAATTATTTTGATAATTTTCCAAAACTTTTTATGCCATGACTTTGTATATGTTAAGTCTTAATTTCGGTTAAAATCGAATAAATCGATTAAAAAAAAAACTATTTTGTTTAAATTTTAAATCTGAGTGATTTGCAGATAAGAAGCATATTGGTACAGTCGTGAATTTTTTTCTGTGACATACAGACGGACATGGAAAGCAAAATGAGGAAGATGTTGCCGGGAACCAAGAGACTGTTGGTAATCTCAAATCCACAGCAGTTATTGGAGATGGCAATACACTTAAGTCTCAGACCAGTTTGCGGCTGAACTGCCCTAAAATCGGGGGAAAGCAATGCATAATATTACCGCGACACAATCATGTGCAGTAAAATATGATGCATGCAAATATTACCATGGGACAATGTTTGTTCCCATCACAATGGCAATGAAACCGTCCTTCAGGGTTTTGAGCATATCCTAGTAGTGTTTTCATGTCTAGACTATGATTTGGCCATTTTATTTTTTGAATGCCTTCCTCCTCTATCGAAGGACGGGCATCACTAAGGAACCCAAGATACAAACTTTTCTTAAAGGATATTATTTTTAGTTTACTTCGCAGTAGATTGAAGCTCGATGCAAACTGTTGTCAGTGTTGTTGAAAAGACGCTCTTCGTATCTCAATACTCCATCTTGTATATGTCGTGAAGTAGTTTTGCTTTCGTCTATCAATAAAACCTTGTTATATTGTTCGACAGTTCAATTACTGTGTCTACGGTAACCGAGGTCTTGGACGGGTGGCCATGGTGTAGTGGTTCGCTGTTGGTTCACGGTTCAAATCCTGATGTCAAGAGTCATCTACTTATTTCTCATGAAATAAATAAAGAAGTTGATCAATTGCGAAAGCTAAGTCAACTCTACTTCGAAGGCATAACACTGGTAGACGGGTGGTGGTGATGGCAAAAAAAAATACTGTGAATCATGAGCAAAGACAATATAAGCAAAACAAAAATGATGGCCAGTTATCTGGACGCTACTCTTAGAGTTTACAGAAACTTAATACCACCTGAGTTTCAAACCACTACACCAAATCTTTCTTTCTTTCTCTCTCTGTCTATCTATCAATGCCCGTGCCCTGCAATAGTATAAGGGTATTTATATTCCCTTTGGCACGCGCAGATTATAAAAAAAAAAATTAAATATATCTGTGAACAATTCTGCTTCGCTCTTTTGTTCGTCTTGCCGCTACACGCTCAATCACGATAAGTTTGCTGAACCTGGTATATATTTATAGCTTCGAGGTTTTTCTGTGACCACATTTACATCAGTAATCTACCTATAACTGTTTTTAAGCCAAAAAATGGCTATTTTAATGTTGCTAGTGTCTAAAAAAAAATCTTACATTGACTTAGGGTCGTCAATAGTACAAAATCTCCCCTACAAACCTTATTGTTGCAATACAATACATAGTTTTGCAATTCAGTTCAATTTTTCAAAATAAATTCTTACGTACATTTAACAAAAAGAGCAAACCATAAAATAATCTAAAACAAGTGCAATAGGGACATAATGGTACTGCTGCAATGCAACTAGCCAATTAACTGCAATTCCGCGGACACACTTCGTTGACTTTAAATAGAGCGCAACCCTATTCAAATTCAAATGAAAGTTCAACCCTATGCATTCGTTTGATGAATAATAGGTATCTGACAAACAATTTATGGCCTTCAACTAGATATCGCTATTCATCTGAACCACTTTAAGGGAATTTCAGTATCAGTGTGGAATAAAAAGACGGCTTGTCGATTTTATTTTATTTATCCTTTTCCACGTATAACTTGCATTGCTCACTCACTGTGAAAAGAGGCCACCACATCACACATTCGGATTATATTCGTGCATTTGCTGGATACCAATTAGCGTGAATAAAATTGTTAAAACGTCCTAATTGCCACTTATGTAGACTTTCATTCTACTTTCAACTAGATTTCTATTGTGAAAAGGGAGAAGTGATAAGTTTTTTATTTTTTATCATTTGAAGGGTCCTTTCCCAAATACAAATTTTAGAAAAGTTGACTTTTGCTTTTATGGCAGTCGGAAAATATCGCAATATCAACTCAAAAAATATCAGTTTTGAGTTAATAACGTACCTAGTCGGATTCGTAAGGTTCGATATATATATGTATTAGTGCAAAGTTGTGTTTCCTTAGTTGTAAAATTATATGCCTGAAGAGTAACCTTTATTCTCACTCAATGGATTGTTTGTTTTGTTGTTTAGATCATAAAACCCCTTGTGGGGCATAGGGCGTTAATAACGCCTGCGCGTTATCGTGTTCGATCTTCTGCAACGCATTTTAACTCTAGCCAACTCATTCCTAACGCTCTGCATTCCTCCTCTACTGTATTGCGTCACTTTTGGCTGGGACGACCCACTCTTCTGGGTGACTGGATTTCGTTGCGTGGAAGGTTTGGCAATTGTGATGTCAATAGGTTGCTGACCTGTTTTGATATAAAGCTATTCATTCGAGATGCGGTTAAGCCAGCAACTCTTAAGGATTATGCGTAGACATCGGTGTCGGTGGTATTCCAGGTACTACCCATACAGTAGTACTGGCCACGTTGGAGCGGAACAGTCTCAGCTTGGTTTTAGTGCCGTAAACAGTAATCTTCCAAATTTTAGAAAGCATTCTGAACGCAGCATTGGCCTTCTCGATTCTGCTGCCCACATCGAGTTCAATGCCACCATCGGCCGCGACAATACTTCTTAAGTAAAGAAAGTTGTCAACTTATTCGACCTACTGTCCAGCAATGTTTAAATAAACGGTGGAGTTGGGAAGACTGAGGGCTTTTATCTTGGCCGTATTACTCCTTATATGTCTCGGCTTCCAGACCATTTAGTGCAAGTTCATTCTTTTGTTCAAAGCAAACAGATTTTGTAGTTCGGATGTTTAAGGTCCATTGAATACCGCTGTTATTTACCGTCAGTGCTGCATGAATAACATCACTGAACACCGCCGGAAATAACAATTTCTAGAGTAAGCAGGCTTGACGCACATCACTGTGGATTTTAAATTAACACACTCCTTACTACTATGTCAAACATGACAATTAGCACCCTCATAAGTGACTTTAATAATAGATTTAAATTTCTCAGGAATACCTCTGCTGCTGATCGAAATATTTTTCGAAGGCGATAAGCAGAAAGTGAAAAAGGTCGATACAGGAGAAGAAGGAATTCAGAGCTCACTTTTCTGAGCATGTTGTTCCTTATATACTATAAGAGAATACTTTTCAACAATCTGAGCACTTTAAACAAAATCTGCAATACCAAAATCAATGGCTAAATCAAAAGGAGGAGATGGTTCCTCCATAATGGTATCACAATGTTGGTCTAAGAGCATCTCAATGAGGACCACTTTCTATCTACCCAAAATGAAAATTGGATCAAATATTTTACAATTTTACAACTATTTTATGTAAACTGTCTATCCTACTTTTCAGGGCTCTTTCCGAGTAGATGGAAAGCAGTATCTGTTCAGCCCGTCCGCAAAAAAGGCGAATCTTCCTCCCCGTCCAATTACCGACCCATTGCACTTACGTCCCTTCTTTCCAAGGTCATGGAAACGCTGATAAATCGTCAGCTTATGAAATATCTCGATTCACGAAAACTTCTTAGTGACCGGCAGTATTGTTTTCGTAGCAACAGGTCCACTGGTGATTTGATGGCATATCTCACCGAGAAGTGGAACCAATCTCTGCATCACTTCGACGAAACCAAGATGGTTTGGCATCAGGCTCTTTTGTCGAAAATGCGTGCATATGGCGTCGATGAGTCTCTTCTTCAATGGATTAGAAATTACCTTTCAATACAAGTTGTTTTGGACGGCTTCAAGTCTGCAATTCACCAAATAAATGCTGGTGTTCCCCAAGGCTCTATTTTGTCTCCGACTCTCTTTCTTATTTTTATAAATGATCTCTTGTCTGCAAATTCTAATCCAATATAAATTTAGCTACTGTTCGTAATCAAGTGAGACAAAAAAAACAGGTAAATTTTATGACCTTTTTGGAAAAGCGTCATAAAAGTTGCATTTATTAACTTAATCCCATTTTTTTTTTATAATATTTCATTCCTTGTGCAATTAGTTTTTTCCAGATTAGCGAAGGGTTTGAAAAATATCGTAAAATTAAAACAAAAAACTGCCTGTTCGTAATCAAGTGAGACGGAGTGTACACATACACTACAAAGCATCATTACTTACTTTACTTCTCAGTCGCAAGGCACTTATCACCTAGGTCGAAAATGTTTGAATGTTCTGGTATTCAATGTACGAAACTACCAGATTTCTCTATCAATAACATCGATGACTCTTCCATTAAGTTCCTTTTTAAAATTGTATCCCATTTTGGTAAACCCTTTCACTATTCTATAGCACATCGTGTATCTTAGCTATTGAAACAAACCCACTTCCAAGTTAATGACATAATAGGGACTTCGTATGACCTTTCAAGGTTGATTCAGACCCTCAAAAAAGGATACATAAAAATCATCGAACAATGGAATCGTTCCACTATCGTGTCGACGACTATAAGAAAACACAAACTCTCTTTCAAACTGCTCTGAAAACCCAAACGAATTTACCGTGCGGTCTACCATTACATTCGGCCCGAACTTTTATCCACTCATTCGGTTTCTATTTTGTTTCTTTCGAATCATTTGCAATTTAAAATTTACAAGGGTTACGTCCGGGTGGCACGACAAGTCAAGCGATTCTCTCTGCCACACATTTTAAGCCGGGAATGCAAATTCACTTGGTTGTCGTTTGAAATTTTCATGAGCCTCTGCTACGTGAACACACAAAAAATGCAAAGGAAACTCTTTAAAATATACACTTTGGACATTTAGTACAACAATATTTTCTGTAGATGTTTGTTTTCTTTCGAGTTTTTTTTCTCTCCACCTCCGAAAGGGTTAAGGACTTTCGTTGGAATGGTACAAACACATTTATGTGGATACGTTTAGCAACTACGGCAAAGTTTAAAAAATATTGTCCTTGTACAAGATACAATCACATAAAAACTAAAATAACAAAAAAAGAAAAAAAGAAACAAAACAAAACTTGTGCAATAAAAACCGAATGATGACCGCCCAATGAGTCGTAAAATGTGTTTTTATTCGCTTCCTCGTATAGTTTTGTATCTACAAAAATGTTAACCAAATATTCACACTACAGAAAGGGATGGAGAGCAAATTCAGTGTAAAACATTTTATTTCTTATTTGAAACGACAAGATGGAGCAAGATGTACCCAAAGCTGGGGAGGGATGCCACAATATTGCAGGGGTTCTTTTTTTGTCTCCTATCTTGTAAAAACCGTTCACAAACATTCAAGGAAATCGTGCTAAGACAAAGAATTTCCAAGTCAGTGACAATATGCTACATTTCGGAAGGATAAACAATTTTTCAAGCTATATAGGTACCAACCTAATGGTCCATCTTTTGACAGTTCTCATGGATGAGTTTAAACAATGGAAAGTGTAGTGTGTACAGAGAAAGAAACTTAAAAATAAGGTTAGATGAGAATGCCAACCACATGACGTTCAATAATAAGTATCTTACAAATACGGAAAATGGACTGTGGGCAAACCGATTAGAAGATAAAGATCTGAAGTGCAGAGTTCATGTCCAACTCGAACTTCATACTTCGTAACCTCACTTTTTTGTTATGCAGTAAAATGGAGTTATGTATGTATGTACGTCTAAATATTAGTTGAGTTCTTTCAGTATCTTGTTAATTCGGAAAGAGCTTGCTAAATGACTAGATACTTGCTTGTAAGCCTTAACCCTTTCTGATCAACTTCTACAAGGCGGCGCAGAAGTCATAACTCAATTTGAACATAATGATTTTATTTTTCATTATTTTTATTTAGACCTTGAATTTTTTTCTAAATACTGAAGACAATATCATTCAAATAGTGGTCTCTAGTACGAGTATTTATGTAAATCTGAGCCCTTCTTATTGCATTTACCACAACTTTTCTCAATACTTCTTTTTCAACTTTCAGTGGATACAAAGACGATTCTTGAATAATACGCAGGTTTTCTGTGACATGTCTGTAAAGATGGAAATGTTCTTGGCCACTCATGGTTAATTGTAAAGGAAAATCGTTCTCTCCATTATGGCTTATGATGCACTTTGGCTGTATTCCAGACGGGCTTGGTCGTCTGCGAGCAGCAGCTGATCTGAGTTTCATACGGAAACATCTTCAAGTCTTTCACCAAACTTCGTGGCAGAGACCGCCTGAAAATGCTCAATTGCGTGGCCCCCCATCTCGTTAATGTTTCTGGAAACTCTTTCTCGCGCATAGCATCAATAAAATAAAAATCTCGACCGAACGGCCTGCTCTTGGTCTACCAGTCTTGCTCTATCTCTTGTTGAGTCAGTCTCTTAGAGGCGTACACCTTGTACATTTCGGAGGACAAAACTTATTTTATGGTTTAAAGTTGCAGATTTGGTATCATAACATTTTAGAGGAAACAACTGTAAGACAAAATAATTGTAGTGGATTTTATAAACCTGAAAAAGTTGCGCAATTGTGTATCTATTTTACATTGGAGTAAAAAAAAGGGGTACCAATCTTGAAAAAAATTGTATTCTTTTTTTTTGTGGTATAAAATACAAGACCAAAAGTAAATACATTTGTTATCTTAAATATTTGCATATGTATGTACAGTATGTACCGCATTCATCAGTTCCAACCAACTTGTCCCTAAATACTGACTTTCTACTTCGATTCTCGTGTTTCAAGTTTTTCGAGAGAAACTCGCTCTCTTTTATCTTGGTTAGGTGGGATCCAGTGCACAGCATCATAGACTGCGCAGTATTGCCCTTTCACAGGGTCTGATCATTCCACTATTACTCTAGCATGCACATCTCTACAATCGCATCACTTCATACAGGGGTCTGCTTAAAAACTTGCAATATGTCCCTGAGACTGCAATTAAAAGAAGTTTGTAGTTTTTCAGTGACTTTCATGCTCACATTCTAGGTGCTACAGCCATAGACCAACACCGGGTACACTTTTAAGTAGAACAGTCCCAGCTTGGAGTTTATCTTGAACCCCGATTTAATCTTGACTCGAGATGTTTGAGTTAGGTTATAGGATTCCATTGGATTCTACAAGCTTTCGACAAATAAAGCATCCGTAGCACGTCATTCTGCAAAAAAAGTAGTAGCGATAGTATACAGCCAAGTTGATCGTAGGTCTTTTATTGTAAGAAATTACAAAAGCAGAGGGACTGAAAACAGGAAATTACCTATTAACATTTTTCTTACTAATAAAAGTTCTTATTAATTAAATTCAGCATTAATTCAAATAATTAAATACTAGTTTTAAGCATTATAAAGTAAAAAAAAATAGTGACACTTTTAAAGGAAAGCGTGTAGGTCCCACGTAGTGTGAGGAAATGAGGCTGAAATATTTATCAGAGCAGCTAAGGAATACAACAAAATTATATACTCTATAACTGAAAAGAAACCCATCGAGGTATTATTTAACAAAACACCTCATAGCGAACTTCCTCTCAAATTAGCAATTGCACAAGACAAATTGTTAGATACACATAACAAGAAAAGAAAGTCAAGAGAAATTAAAACTGACGATATAATACACCAGAAAACCACAGGTGCCATTGGGGTAAATTACAACAGAAATATAAACCTAAAAAAGTAAAAAAAAATTCAGGAAATAAGGTAGAATTACAAAACGATAAGATTGTCCAAAAAGATAATCTGAAATTTTAATTTCAGACAATGGACTTCATATTCATACTACTAACCCTCATATTCACGGTTAATGCCGAGATCATCGATTGCACTCGAAACAACTATGTAGATACATATTGGATGAAAACGGTGACGTACAATTGTATGAAAATACATCAAGTATCTTTCATGTGACAAATTTAACATACATTCAAGATTTTCTAGACAAAACTAAACGCGAACTAGAACGAAACTATTACAAAACAAGTTATGCTGACTCTCAAAAGATAACAGACATGACAATAATTTTAACATCATACAAACTCTTTTAGATCAACTCATGGCCTCACGCTCTAAACGAGCAATAGAAATAATAGGAATTACCTGGAAATGGATAGCAGGATCCCCAGATCATGATGATGAACTTACCATAGAAAATAAAATTAATTATCTAATTGCAAACAATAATAAACAATTTGTAAATAATTCCAAATTATTTCTAGCTATTAAATCATACCATTAAAGATGAACTTATTGCTGAAGAAAGCAAAATAATAATTTTTGAATTACAAAATATTTAGCAAAATTAAGACTTTTAAATCCAGCCATTTTAAATATCAATGATATTAATAAAATTGACCATAAGTGACTTAATTGATAGTTAAGATTTTACAGAGAGATGAAATCATTGTAATTTATATTAAATATCCCATCATTGTAAATTATACGAAAGTAGGGCCATAAGCCAGGAAGATGGGAAATTAATTTTAAGTAAAGAAATCATCGAATGTAACAGTATTTTTATTAATGTAAAAACTTGTAAGAAAGAACTAAACAAATATTTTGTAAAATTAGCAACAATCAGACATGTTTATCTGAACTACTCAAAAATTGAGGAATAGTTTGTAACAAAATTAAAGAGAAAAATCTAAACTTAGAAATAATCAAAGACGGTGGAATCCTACTGCCTTGAGAACACATCGTGGATGACGAAATTTTAAATGGAGTCTGCCTAGTGAATTTTGCGAAGAACACAACTATAGATGGTAAAGTGTACGAAAACCCAACACGCTTGATTCAGAACTATTTCTAGTCATATACGATCGACAATTATGAGATCGCACAGTATTTTCAGTCTCTCGATGACCAATTAAAATTTGACAACTCATAACCGCATTTGTAATTATCTTTTATAAAAAGAGAATTCCTAGATTGACACCAGAACTCCTGGACCAAAGGGTAGAACGAATTCAAATGCTTGTGAGACAATACGAATCTCCCGTTCCGAAAGGAAAAGGGGAGTTATCACACTGGTTCTTCTAGCAACCAAATAAAAAAAATAAAAAAAACTGTCAATAACGACCACTCGAGAACCACATCTTATCTGACAACATTGTATTACTTCAACACGAAATCCAATGGAATGTGTTTCTGATAATGAACAACCTTTTGCCTAACTCATTATCGTGAACAAACACAGCTGCGATGACACTATACAAATGTGGATTGAAAACAACTTTGATATAAAAGAGGAAGCCACCAACGCCCGAGGCTCGCATTCTTACTCTGACGTTGACACGTCATAATTCCGCAGGAGAGTTTCTTTAAGTGTATTGAAAAACGTTGTATTTAGTATTTTATTAGGTGCGCAATAAAATACTATACTCGCTGTTTTGCAATAGATGGCTCCAGCAGTAAGTGTTGGTCGATTTTGACATATTCAAAACGTCATGAACCGAGCTTAGACATATGGTAAACAAACTGTGGTGACACATTAGTGATTTTGTTTTGGCGTCATATACTTTTGGTTGTGTGAAAATGTCTAATTTTGTGCCAAAATGGCAGCTAAAGCGCATCGAGAGCTCCAAAAAGTTTACGGAGATGCTCCTCTAAGCGAAATAACGTGCCGTGATTGGTTCCGTCGCTTCAAAGACGGTGATTTCGATATTGACGACCGTCCACGTGAGGGAAGGCCAAAATCCTTCGAAGACGCTGAATTTGGAGGCATCGCTCGATGAGGATCTGTGCCAAACGCAACAACAGCTTCAGCATTAGGAGTTACCCGTCAAGTCATTTCCAAGCGATTGCATGCGTTTGGAATGCTCTAAGCGAAATAACGTGCCGTGTTGGTTCCGCCGCTTCAAAGATGGTGATTTCGATGTTGACGACCGTCCGCTTGAAGGAAGGCCAAAATCCTTCGAAGACGCTGAACTGGAGGCATTGCTCGATGAGGATTCGTGCCAAACGCAAGAACAGCTTGCTTCAGCATTAGGAGTTACCCGTCAAGTCATTTCCATGCGATTGCATGCGTTTGAAATGATTCAAGCATAAGGAACTTGGGTTCCATATGATTTGAAGCCAAGGGACGTTGAGCGTCGTTTTTTCGCCTGTGAACTCCAGCGGCAAAAAAGGAAGATTATGCTGTGTATTTGGTGGGACCAGGTCGGTGTCATTTATTATAAACTGTTGAAACCCAACGAAATCATCACTGGGGACCGGTATCGATTTCAATTGATGCGATTAAGCCGAGCACTGCGCGAAAAACGGCCACAATACGAGCAGAGGCACGAGCGATTCTACAGGATGACAATGCTCGGCCTCACCTTCCCAAACCCGTTAAGGCCTACCTGGAAACGTTCAAATGGGAAGTCCTACCCCACCCGCCATATTCCCCAGATATTGCGCCATCCGATTATTACTTGTTCCATTCGATGGCACATGGTCTGGCTGATCAGCAGTTCCGCTCATACTCGTATGAAGACATAAAAAAATGGCTTGATTCGTGGATAGCCTCAAAAGATGAACACTTTTACCGTAACGGTATTCGAGCTCTGCCAGAAAGATGGGAAAAAGTTGTAGCTAGCGATGGGCAATACTTTGAATGATTCATTTGTAACCATTTTTTCACAATAAAGTTGCATTTTATCAAAAAAAGCAGCGAGAACTTAGTTGCGCACTTAATAAGTAATAAAAGTTTTTTTTCTTTTTCATAATTAAAACGAACCAAACTTTTTAATTTATATATTTAAGTTTTCTTATTTTATGTTCATTATTATATTACTAAGCCTTATTCACTTTTTAATAATTTTGTATTGGTGAATGAAAACAGTACTCGCGTAATGTTGAATGGATTGTCGAAACATAGGGATGGATTTAAAGTGTGCCTTGATTATTTAAGATATTTACTTTGCAATTCGTCTATTGATGTTTGTATTGATGAGACCTGGTTTCACTCGGATGGCTCAGATGAACTACACAAAGTTGATAACTATAATTTGTTTCGTAATGACAGAGTAACAAGGGTGGAGGTTTGGCAATATACTGCAAATCGTCATTAAATTACAAAGTGATTCTTAAAACGTATAATGAATCAGTGGAATATTTGATATTAGAGATATATGACGGCTACCAAAGTGTTTGATCTCATGGCGTTATATTCCTGATCGAAGATTTTCACCAGATCCATTTTTTCGGCGTTATCAGAATTTTCACCAATATATAACAAAATAATCGTGTACGATGATTTCAACGCTAATTTACTAAAAAGAGATTCTCGTGCGCACCAAATGAAGGACTTCGTGTCCTCCTGTGGTCTTATTATATTCAATGATTCAGTCCCAACATGTTTTCGTCCGAATGCTCCGCCCAGTCTTCTCGATTTTGTTGTTGTATCTGACCCTTCATCGGTTCTCCTTTATGATCAACTATCTCTTGAAGGTATCTCTGAACATGATTTTCTGTTTTGTAGGTATAATATTAGTTTTTCAAATAATATTGCTCCAACGTCATTCCATTTTAAGGACTATTCGCTACATGCTGCAGCATCCTCGATTTCTTGGGAGCACTCTAGGCTGAAGTCTGATATCAACGACAAACTGAGATGTTTTAAATTATTTTTGGCGCATTTGTATGATATATGCATATTCGTATGTACCAATAAAATCTGTTTCTATTCGGAATAATGTTCTTCGCAGGAACAAGTTATATAGTAAATGCAAACGAAATAGGTCCCACCTTAATTGGGCTGCATATGAAGTGGCACGCAATAAGGCGACATGCATTGTTCGTCAGTCTAAGTGGATTTACTACTCCTCTAACCTCCAAAAATGCTGTGGTAAAACCTGCGCGATATTGGTGTCGGCAATAAAGGTAGTAAAAATTGTTCCTTAGATCCCGATAAACTCAACAATTACTTTCTGGATAATAATGCAGAGTCCAGCGGCCTGGAGTTTGATTTGAGCTCTGATACTCATGCTCAACATCAAGATAAATGTTAAGCGGTCTCGGACGATGAAGTTCTTAGTATTCTTGCATCGATTAAATCTAATGCTACGGGTGATGATGGGATGCCTTTACGTTTTGTGAAAATTGTTTTGCCACATATTTTAAGTCATTTTATTCATATGATTAACTTCTGTATCATGACAATAATTTTTCCCCAGGCTTGGAAGTGTGCAAGAGTGATACCAGTTGCAAAGAAGTCAAATGCTGCCATTGCCAGCGACTACAGACCCATAGCATTTTCCCGTGTCTGTTAAAAGTTTTTGAAAGGGTGTTAGCAAAGTAAATTCAAAATAATCTTTTCGTTAATTCCTTATTAAGTCCTTTTAAATCGAGTTGTAGAACAAGCCATAGCTGCTCATCTGCAATGGTCAATAACTTGGATCATGTACGCCTAGATTTGATAAGGGTTTCGTAACTTTGCTATGCCTGTTAGACTTTTCTAAGACTTTCGATAAAGTCAATCACAGTATCCTCTGCTGGAAACTTTAAATTTTTTTTTTGGTTTTGGTGAAAGAGCTGTAAGGCTATTGAAAAGTTTCTTGTCAAACAGATAGCAAAGAGTTGTTGTCGAAGAAAAATGCTCCATATTAAAACCCCTTACTCAAGGTGTACCTCAGGGTTCAATCTTTGGATCAATTTTGTTCAGCATTTTATTAATGACCTGCCCTTGCTATGCAAACATGTCTCAGTATATTTATACGCTGATGATGTTCAACTCTGTCTACTCGTATTCCAACACCTGAATAGAATAGATGAACTAGTTTCACATCTCAATGAGGATTTGGCTGCCATCAATGACTGGTCAGAAAAAAAGGTTTTTTTTTTTTTATTTACACAGGGCTTTTCGAATTGTGTTTCATCTCTGACGTACAGCTATCCAAGCTGCAGCTGGTAGAATCAGTCACCACCCTTGGTTTTGTAATTAGCCACAACTTGTCCTGCTACAACCACATCAACTTTGCAATAGGCCATATCTACGGAGTCTGGGAAAACTTTGGCTCACTGCCAGCTTTACTCAGAACTGAAACTCGTCGAAAACTTGTTCGTACACTCATCATCCCTATAATAACGTACGCTGAGGTCGTGTATTGTAGCCTTGACTCGCTACCACAACATAAGCTTCAGGTTGCTTTTAATGATGCATTGCGATATGTTCATGGTCTTCGTAGGTATGATAGAATCTCAGTTCTCTCTAGGAGTACTTAGGTGCTAGAGTACTTAGATGCTGGAGCTTGTATATTCCTTATTTATTTTGAAAGCTAGAATTTTTCCGTTCTCGCATGACTTTTAACATGCTTTAAGTATCTTAACTCCTCTAGATTGTTTTTCTTTCACGCCATTAGGTTATGGAATTCCCTACCGTTGGACATCAAAGGTACGCTAACAACCGCAAACTTTAAAATCGCTATATTTAGTCACTTTTCGTCTCAGTAATAGAATAATGTTACCAAAGTTGTCTTTCCTTTTCTTTAATCCTTTTTGTTTTTTTTTTTTTCTTTTTTTAGAATAAGAACTTTTTGTTTAAGAACATTTGCAATTTCTACTGCTATGTAAAATAATTTTAGTAGTATTTCCGAGTAGTAGTAGTAGGTCTTAATGTACTTACACACCAAATATAATGAAATAAATTGAAATTCAAATACCACTATACCATTGTATTTCAAGTAGAGTTACTTGCTATTCGTTACACTTTAGCAGGATTCAACACCTAAGAAAAAAGAAACATTGCTCTCTTCAATGCTACGAGTAGTAGTACCCACCATCAATGTCATTCGGCTACCACATCCCCCAAAAAATTAAAACAGACCCAGAATGGAGTTTCCTGCTTAAATGATCAGCTGAAGGTTACTTAGCTTTGGATTCCAGGCAATGGTGACATAATATGAATGGAAAAGTTGACATACTAGCTAGATACAGAGCGACTCTTCACAGTTCACTTTTTAAAAGACTCCTCACACTCCGCTTAGCTCAGCTTTAAAGAAGATAAAATACTTTCACGCAATCTATCAAAGGCCACCAACAGACAGTGTATTTTAATTAAATGTGACTTCTTTATACTAACCGCTGAGCGAAAACTGGGCCTCATCACTGAAGAAGATTTTGTTCGAAAAATCGGAGTCAACTTGTTGATTTTCCAGCACCCAATCGACGTACGAGTATGTTCTGGGCATTCTATGGTCAGCATGCTTTAGTTGTTAAGTAAGGTACACCTTATAGGGATGAAGATGCAAATCCAAGTGTAGAATGCTCCAAACTGAGGGACTCACAGTGGCATGTTTTCGGTTGATCGAACATTACGATGATGCACAGGCGACAGGCCTCATGGCATCACTCACACTACTAATTTGTTCGAATTTGCTGATTGCGTTTTGAATTGTTTGCTCAGTTGGGCGATTATGACGACCATAATCTGTCCTTAAATCGTGATACACATATATTGCAGAACTGTTATTTTTGTACTAAAATGCAATGATTTTAATGCGTTGAGTGGTTAGTCTAGCAATTCGATGGCACTTTATAAGATAGTCTCAATCCATATATTTTATATATATATATATATATATATATATATATATATGTATATATTTTATGTATGTAAGCAATAAGAAATTAGAACACCACTCCTTTTAAATTATAATTTATATTTATTTAAATTTATAAGTAACAAAAAACACTAACATAACTAGTAAATACTCGCGTAATAAAACATTTCCCTATCTATGATACATACAATCTTTTTTTTCGTAATTTTATTTCCGTTTTATTCAAATTGCTTTGCTGTCAGAATTTCCATTCACTAAACTAATAGTATAATACTTTTTTAAATACTTGTAATATACAAAATATTTCTCAACAAAAGAAATTCAAAAACTCTTACAAAATCCATTGAATGTTTATCGATTAAGTGTTTCTCATATTTATTTTCATTTATTTTTTAAATTTTATTTAATGTGCTTATGAAATTAAATTCCTCACACGATCTCTTACCCTACGGTGACATTGAGTGATACTTATTTTAAGTGAACCAAACAAATCTAGTGTTCTACTAGATTTTGATTTTGAATAATTTAAAAAATAATCTTAAACTTATCTTTAATTAACATAGTGGCTAATCTAACTAGCTAAAAATGTCAGCTTGAATATAGATGATAGACAGAGCAACTCTTATGCTTAGAAAAATTAAAACGAATAGAGAGGGTGCTGATAGTTCTTGGCCACCTGTAAAAATGAAATAATATGTAAAGAAAACTTATATGACTAAGGCCCGTTTGCTGATACGAGTCTTAAATATTTAAGTATCACTTATACACACAAGTAATACTTAACGGGTTGCACGAAATACAAAGTAAGTTTTAAATATCAGTAAGTTAAACTTAAATTAAGCCACAGAAATAGTAGATCATCATAGCAACTGGAAATAAGCTATGATGATCTTTAGGTTTAAGTTCAACATACTCGTAGCACTAAGTATTACTTAGATAAGACACAATTTTATGACTAGAATCAGCAATTGGGCCTAAGACACTATAGGTATCTATCAAATACAATATAAAACCGAAAATTAAAAAATATTTTCGAACTTACCCGCACTGAGTAGCATTTGATTGTTCAAGTTCTGATCATGCGTCAATATCGCAGATAATCTCGATTCTCTCCGTAGTTGCGGATAGTTTAGAATGTCTGCAATGCATTTTAATTCCAAGCTTTTTCGCTGGTAAAAGAAACGTGGTCCATTCACATAGAAATGAATTTGTAGAGTCTGACGTTTGAGATAGTAATCATGTGCAGCAAATGTGTGTTCGACTCTTGGCTGTAATTCTCCTGGCAAAGCCTGAGTACAGATAAATAAATAAATAATAAATAACTGGAAGGCAAATCGAACGAAAAAATTGAAAGTTCTTACCATTTCACCATTTATGTACCACGATAGAACAGCTGCAGGACTTGAGTAGTCTGAAGAGCAATTGGCCGTAACGAATTCATCAAAATGATACATTGGATGGAATCCACTAATGAGGGGATTGTTTTGTGGCAGTGCTAAGAATGGTGAATATAATTAAGTTAGTTAGACTTCTTTAAATATTAAAAAGCATCAGGCAGTGAAATTCAAAGTTAATCTAATCTACACTGGTGTGAAAAAGGCTTCGTAAGATAAAAATAGTTTATGTAATTTACAAAGGCCTGTATCTCAAAGTCGTGAATCACTTAAAGTTACAAAATCCTGTATTACTCGTACAGGGTTGCCTATTAATAATATGATGTTTCGCATAACAGTTAGAGAGTGCAGAGACAATCACCAACTCATGGCGTAGATGAGCACTGGATAGTAGTTAAGGACTTTTTAGGCATATATTTTACGGGCATAAAGCAAAAGCACGGCTATCTTCAATCACCGGAAGATAAATTGAATAGTATGTGGCAGCCAAAAATTTTAACTGCGGCTGCTTCAGTCCAAGAAATACCTCATCGTACATACTAGGGTGCTTAATTCTCGGCATGAGGTTGCACAAAATTGAATAGATAGCAAGATTTTAAAAGTCCTTTTATAAATTTCGCATTGTATTAGCTTTATAATTAGAACAAATAGTCATGCTACACCAAAATACCACAAACCAAGTTTGGCGCTAAATTTATTATGTATTTGAGAGGAAGAACTAATGCACTCCAAGGCATTTCTACACTGTCGCACAGTATTCATCGATACCCAAACACAACGCATCCAAGTCTTACTCTGGAGTTATTTAAAGAGCGCTTGGAGAAAGTCAGCGGAGTTTCTCCAAGCGAACGTCTCATCAAGGAAATTAACAAACTCCGCTCTGAAGCCTTAACAAAAATAAAGACAATTGAGTGTTCCTGGTCCAACAATTTCAACAAACGGCAAACGTCAATAGTCATAAGCGAGTTGTGGGTCTTGAAGCAAACATAACCAAGCCACAAGCCGATCTAATCGAAGGAAAGGAGATTGCAGCTGATGCTGTTTTATTAAGGATTCTAGTGATGCCAGATGAAAATCTTTAGTATCGCTTCAACCACCTATGCTGCATTAATTTTTAATTAATTAATTAAAAATATCGCTTTTATTAGTACTATAATTGCTCCCATAAAGAATTAGTTAAATAATAAATTAAAAATAGAAAGAATGAGCCAAAATGTTGGCAACCTAGTGACAAGCTAATCCAGGATTACAGAAAAACCATAATCAAAAAGTAATGTTTAAGGGGCTTGAATTAATATTTATTATTTACTGCAAATATTTTTGCATGAAAGTGATTATGTAGTATGAAGTTCTTTGCTTTTTAACTATTCTGTTTTCGTTTTAAATAAAATAATGTTGTTTATGTTATTTGTAAATTTTTTTATTTGATGTACCTATGACGGTTTTGCAACATATCGAAGAAATAAGATTTAGACTTTTTTTTCACTGTAGGGCTTCTTTTTGGGATCCTTGTTCAATTTTATCAGCGGCAAGGCTAGTACAAACTACAGGAAAAACCAAATGCCAAAGCGTCAAAGCGATTTAGAAAAAAACCGTAGTAGATTCACAACAAACATTTAAACCTCCTTATTTAGGAACATCGTTGTTAGTTCAACAAATGTGGACAAACGACTTGTTTTGGTTTTCATTCCCTTACCGCTCAGCCATGTCAGATTACATAGGATGCAAAATCTCACTGTATGGCAAGATAAAGTCAATTGTTTTATTAAGGATAAGAATCTTGGCCAATTTGGATATCTGTTTGAAGTGCTATATTTCATCCGTTTACTGTTCTCTAGTCTCCGCAGAACTCTTAAGTTTTATATTTTAAATTTTGTCCATTGCAGTAACTGACTAAACTTCGTTAGAAGAAGTGTTTTTTTTTTTCAGTTCCCTTTAAAAAAAAAATTTAAATTATTTAACTGTTGTAATGTTAACTATTTACAATTTATATATTCAGTATGTTCGTAATTACCGATGAATTTTGTAAATATATTCATGTAAGTGCTTAATTTATGTTAACGTACACACGTTAAATGTTGAAAAAAAAACTCCATCATTTTGTATTTAACTTTGTCCCCTTAGGAAGGCAGCAATCTCTGCCGAAACGTTGGGAAAACTAATGAAATCTCGTTTCATTTAAACAATCGATATGACCAAAAAAGCCGAAAGCAAGGTAGCCATCACTTACACTTCAAACAAAATTCTGTATAGAAAAACAGATTTATTTAGATAAAAAATATCAAAAAAGCTAAATTAGCAATGAAAACCAAATAGTTCTAAATCCAAAGCCCATCAAATTTCAATGATCAGCTGTGTTTGAGTGTATTGATGACTGAGAACTCAATGTGCAAATTCTTGCCTTAGTCTGTCTGCTTCAAATTCTTAAACGTCACCTAGATATCTAACTCTGCTGACCAATCAGAAGAGCAGACAATCCACTCAACTCTGAATCAGAACTTACCCATTTATTCCCTATATGGAAAACCAAACATGACATTCATGTCAAAGAATCATTTTTCTAAATATTATTTAATATAAAATAATTTGTTAGGATTTAAAAGAAAGTTGTGCTTAGATGATATTAGTATAATTAAGTACTAAATATGTGCAAGATTGGAAGCAAAGTTGCATAAGATTGCGAGTATTTCTAAAATAACACTTTCGGTTGGTGTGTTTTTTCTTCTAAAAGTTATAATCCAATTTGTGCCAAAATTAATAGATCTGAATTTCTTATAAATGATATGCAACAAGAATTATTGAAAGCGGTGCACTGATTTTCAAGTTATCGTGAACGAAACGAAAGAAACCGAATTCGAAGAACAGACAGACAAAAGCACGAATCTGACCTTATCTCGGACACAATTTCTCTACTCGATAAAAATGCTTCCATTTCATTAGAATATTAACATTTTCATTCTTTCATTTTCATTTTCAGAAACATTTTTCAAAATTAAATGAAATGCGGTATTTTTCTCAAAAAATAAATTCACAAATAGTCTCACCAACCCAGCATACATATACGTATATTTAGTTTATTGTGGTGGTAATTGTAACTCTACTATAAGGAATACAACTTCATTCAGTCTTAGTTGGAGCCATTAAAAAAGCCCTAGATAAGCTGAACATAGATCAAATGTGGCTATCGGGCTAAGTCGAGGGTACACTTAAGACCAAACGAATCAGCACATTACTGAAAGGAAAGGGCAAACAAAACCAACCATTGCCTCAAGAGTATTTCGCTGAAAGATGGAGCACTTCTTCTGTGCACTCTATGTACCAAAATAGAGATATCCACTAGGGATGATTTGGGGAAAAGGGAGTTAAAAAGACCAGAGAATATATCTATCTTCAAAGACGAAATGGTTCAAAAATGAACGGTTGAGTATTCCTAAAATAGCTCTTAAGTAGAACAGATATCTGCAGGGTATGTGAATGTAGCGACATTAATGCAAATGAGGGCTTGACCCATTTACTCTGGGAATACCCAAGCTTTTGCAGTACACTTTCTCAATGAAATATGCGAATTCTCAGGAAAGCCACATAACAGGCAATTAATTATGTATGTAAATATAATCTTTCCTATTTGTAACAGAATTTCACAGCCATGTGGCTTTAAGCAATTTTTTTTTTTGAGAGTTAAGACCTCGATCTTTTGTTGTATACCTACTTACCAGCAACAGTCATATTGGCAGCCTTAGTTGTTAACTTGAAATGTGGCGCATCACCAGAAACCTCACATCTGTATACTCCAGATGACTTTTTGCTCAATATGCCTAGTTCTATTCGACAAAGTGATTCATTGCAAAAATGTTTACCGTTCTGTACTTCCGCACCTTGAACCGGAAATTTCATGTAAAATGGATGCATCATCGGTGAATACCTGCAAAAGCAATTTAGGAAGCGATGTTAAAAATTATTTTTTAATATTGTTTGACGAAGTTGTTCCACAGCAAGTAGGTAATCATTAAATTTTTACAAGCACAGCAAATAATCGTTAAATATTTAAGAACTCACCTGAAAAACTCCAATTCATCTTTGTACCATTTCACAGAATTCAGTGTATGCCCACTCATGTCGTAGCTACACGATAATGTAACATTATCACGAAAGTCAACAATTGCGGGGACATTAATTTCCGTCACAATAAGGCTGCATACCTGATGACCATCAACTGAAATGTATCCGAACACATTAAATTATTATGAAGTTGTTTAGCAACGGAAGCCTGTATTTGAATGATATACAAAAAATATTATATACATTTGTTTATTTATAAAGACTTTTTAATGGTAAAATTGAATTAAATACATTTGAACTATGAAAAGACTTATCGTACAACCTTAAAGGTTAATACCACTCTTATTCGGGGTTCTCTGCACTTCTACCATGAGTTATTGAGCTGTTTTTAACTTTTTTTAGGGACTGTTTGCTATATAAATATGTATATAAGTTGTTTTCATGAACCTTTGGAATATAAAAATGATTCGAAATGGTAGCTTTGCTAAAACAAATCAAACCTACATAAGAAGAATCAGTGGGGAATCGGGCACAGTGATTTACTGGGTGGTATGTTATCATTACTTCTCCGGTTATTGATTATAAATGAAAGGACTTTGAGTAGTGAGTTCAGAGTGGTAAATACCCTTGGCAGCCAATAGGAGAGTATTGGAGCTAAACACTTTGAAACTGCGTTGGTACTACGAATCTCGAGGCTCAACATCTAATTAATGCTTATCTTTAGTGATATTTTCGTTCCCAATTATAAATGAAATCCATTTGTCAATTCCATTTAGAACCTGAACCTACTCGTGTCAGGTGTGAGCTTCTCTTTCAGTTGTGCAGACTTCACTTCACATTGAGTCAGTTGTCCGATGTTTTCACATTTTTATTCACATTTTTATCTATTACGCACGTAGGGAGCATTTATGATTGGTCTCACATTTGCCGAATAGTGCTCCATTAGTATTGCTGTCAGTGACAAGTAAAATGCGTAGATTATTTTTAGAACTGTCATGTACCAGTTTCGTTGATTTCGTAAGGCGTTTTCGTTACAATTCGAACGACTTAAAATTACTATTCAGGTATGGTATGGTATGTTCTTCACATGTCTGGTAAGCATTGCTTTACTATGATGAGAAGGTTTGCGCTGCCGTAAGAATCTTGTCCAAAATCAGTCAGAATTTTCAAACCGTTCATGATTAATGAATTATAGGGTATTGGAAATTAAGTTGTATTGGCACCTACTATGCACCTAGTTGGATTTACACAAAGGGATGAGTTACTGAAAAAAAAAAAACGGGTACCGGTTAACCGGTTAATTTAGAAATCGGTTTAGCAGGATTTAATTAAATTGAATCAAAACCATACAGGAAAGTTATAATCTATATTCCATATTTTAACAAACCCCTAAAAAGTGAGCTTGGCGTTCCGAAATTTTTAAAACAGATGCAATGATATCTTTTTAAACATATATAAATTAATAAAAATTAAACAGAAAATATTTCCGTGATTTTTAAGAGATTTTATCAAAAAACTATTGTTATAACTTTTTCTTTGGCTCCCAAAATTTGTAACCCAAGTTCACGGATTTTGATGAGATACATATATTCACAATAAGACTTAACAATCACTGTAAATGGCTTTGAAAAGGGAATAAGTTTTCTTTTTGATAAAACGCCCCCAAAATCAGGGCGTGACAGCCTCTAATGTACGGAAGAAATGTAGAAACTACCAAAAATATTGAGAAAAACGAAATTTTTTTAATAATAGGCGTGTCTGTGGGCGGATATTTACACTTACACTGCTTCGGTTTCTAGAAAGCTTATATACCAATTTTCATGTTCATATGGACATTCATGTGACATGGCTAGAGCGACATAGCTTGTAATGCTGATCACAAATATACATATGTATAGGTATATAAGTTAGCGACAAATACGCTTAGCTCGTATAAGTGCAGTCGCTGCATTTCCCACGTTACCGATCATTAGTGGAAAACGTGTAAGATGCACACGACACTAATAATCGCAACATTCACAAATATTCATCCGCCGGTAACCCGATGCAACTTCCCGGGATCTCCTGTCTGCGCACCGTTGTTGTTCCCGGAATTCATCGTAGCAGCTAGCGTATGCATAGGCGATAAGGTTAAGTTGTTAGTTTGTAAGTTCGAGTTTTGTTTCTACCGTTGCACAATAAAGAGCTCTTGCTCGTAAAAAAATATTTTTTTCGGCTTTTAAACATAAAAAAGCTTAATTGGCGCCCGAGCAATCCTTGAACCAGTAGTGAGAAGTGTACAATAGTGAATAAAAAATCACATAGTGATATAATTATTGATACTCTCCGCTAAGCCCGAGCAATCCTTGAACCAGTAGTGAGAAGTGTACAATAGTGAATAAAAAATCACATAGTGATATAATTATTGATACTCTCCGCTAAGACCGAGCAGCCTTCATCTACAGTATAAATAACAAGTAGTGAAGTGAACCAGTAGCGAAAAGTGACAACAATAAAAAGTGATCGTCGAAATTTTCTGCTATTAAGGAAGAACAACTCCCCTGGAATCCGGCCCCCGAGTACCGAAAGGAAAAAGGAAGCAGTGTTCAACAGCCAGCCGCTCCAGCGATCAGTGTGCCATAAGCAGAAGATATGGTACTTTATGTAAGCTAGTAATTAAGACTAAATTCATTTTTTTCTATTCTTAACTGATAACAATTTGAAATAATAGAATTTAAGAGAGTAATCAGATAATTTCAAATAATATAATTTAGAAAAAGTGATTAGACAATTTAAAATAATAAAATTTAAGAAAGTAATTGGACAACTTATAATAATAGAATTTAAGAACGTAGTTAAAGTAGATTAGTCATTATCGCGGATAGAAATTAATTTAACCAAATTTATAAGATTTATTGATTCCTCGTCACATACTTTCTTTTCTCTTTCTCTCTCCTTTTGCTTTTGTGAGTGCGGAATAAATAAAAATGGCAAACCCGAATAACCTCATTCGACCACCCGTGCTTAATATCCCACCAGTTGAAAATCATCCTCAACCAGACCCTCTACAGCCTCAGGCCCAAGCACGCCCTGTCATTCCGTCTGCTCAATTAATTAATACGATCACCAGCATCGTCCAATCAATACTTCACCCCAATCTCGATCCCCTCATTGCCCAGGACCAGCGTATAGAGCCTGAACACGGTAATGATCTCTCAGAACTAGATAAAATTCCGGACGTGGTAAGAAGCCTTCGTGAGTTCACAGGGAAACCTGGCGAATTCAGTTCCTGGAGAAAAAGCGTGGATCGCGTCCTCCAAATATATCAACCCCTTCAGGGAACCCCCAGATATTACGGCATTATAAGTACGATCAGGAATAAAATTATCGGTGAGGCTGACGCCGTGTTGGAATCATACAACACTCCGTTAAATTGGAAAGCTATTTCCAAGTGCCTAATGTTACATTACGCGGACCAAAGAGATCTCAACACTTTGGAGTACCAAATGACGACCCTAGTACAAGGTAACTCTTCAGTGCAGGATTTCTATCAATCGGTCTACACGCACCTATCCCTCATACTTAATAAAGTACAGTGCATGGACGTAGGGAACGAATCAATTTCTCTACTTACCCGTAACTATAGAGATAAGGCACTCGACACGTTTATACGTGGCCTTAACGGCGACCTTCCAAAATTACTAGGCATTCGAGAACCAACGGACCTTCCGCAAGCCCTTAATCTATGTCTGAAGCTTGAGAATCAAGGATTCAGATCGAATTATGCAAACAACAAAAACTCTTTTACGCATAGATTCAATCAAACCGCCCCCCACCCACCGGCACGAAATCATGGACAGCAGTACAACACTCGACGAGAACCCTTTTTCCCACAAGTGGCCTACTTGCCGCAAGTTCACCCACACCAAAACCTTCCGCAGGCTTATCCACAACAAAATATTCGTTATCCAAATTATCCACAATACAGTTACCCTCACTACAATTCTTAACCTAACCCCAACCCACCCCCCCGTCCTTCGGCTCCTAAGCCGCAGCCAAAGCCAGAGCCCATGGATACCTCGTCTATAATGACGAAAGCGGTTAACTACCAAAACAGGCCACCGCAATTTAAATACGCAGGCAAGCGTCCACCAGGACCTTCGATGCAGGCCCATATCCCAAACAAATATCAGAGAAACTTTCACATTGACGTCGGATCAACTCCACCAGACCCACCGGAGTTCTACATAGAACCAACAGGTTACGTCTGTCCAACTGACCTTTACGCATTTTACGGTCAAAACGACATAAGGGAAGTAGAACACGACCCTGATCTCAGGAACTACGTGATCAGCCAGGCTGAACAATTCTCACAAGAAGACAATCTAGCTCAATGTGACCAAGAATCCCAGGAATTCAGTGACATTAATTTTTTAGGTTAGCCGACTCTTCGCTGCCCTATATCCAGTGCAAGACGAAGAGTGGACAAATACTTAACTTCCTAATAGATACAGGTTCGAGTAAGAACTATATTCAACCCAGTTTAATAACAAACCCCCTCCCAAATAATCAACACTTTTTCGCCAAGTCTATCGCAGGAGACGTCAAAGTAACCCAACACACGTTTTTGAACCTTTTTGGCCAACCAGTAAAGCTTAAATTTTTCCTTCTACCAACGCTAAAGTCATTCCATGGAATAATTGGAAATGATAGTCTTAAACAACTATCAGCTGTCATTCATACAAAAGACAATTTCATGACGATTCTTGATAAAGTTAAAGTTAAAATCAAACAACGCGAATCACAAACAATAAATTCTCTGACCGTTAAAATAAACAGCATGCCTGAATCGCAAAGACGAGCCATAAATGCTATCGTACACAAATTTCGCCCCTTGTTCTCAGAACCAAACGAAAAACTCACCTACACAACAAAAGTTACAGGCGAAATACGTACACAGTCCGACTCCCCGGTATACTCTAAATACTACCCGTATCCCGCATCGCTCAGAGATGAGGTAGATAAACAGGTCCAAAAGTTGTTAGAAGACAACATAATCAAACCATCCCGCTCTCCATACAATTCCCCAGTGTGGATTGTTCCTAAGAAAACCGACTCAAACGGGAATAAGCAATTTAGACTCGTAATTGATTATAGGAAATTAAATTCCGTAACAATCTCAGACCGCTACCCAAAACCTGAGATTAATGAAGTCTTATCACAATTAGGACAAAGCAAATTCTTCACAGTCCTAGACCTGAAAAGTGGGTTTCACCAGATTCCACTCAAGGAATCGGATATGGAAAAAACCGCATTCTCGATCAACAATGGGAAGTTCGAGTTCACACGACTCCCATTCGGCTTAAAGAACGCACCATCCATCTTTCAGCGTGCGCTTGACGATATTCTGCGATCTTACATCGGGAAATTCTGCTACGTCTACATTGATGATATCATCATCTTTAGCAAAGACGAAACCGATCATGTGAGACACGTAGAAAAAATATTCAGAACGTTAAGCGAAGCCAATATGAAGGTACAATTAGACAAATGCGACTTCTTTAAAGAAGAAGTCGAATTTTTGGGCTTCATTGTATCGTCTAAAGGACTATCGACAAACCCAGCAAAAGTTCAAGAAATAGTCAATTTTCCCGTTCCAAAAACTCTTAAAGAGCTAAGATCATTCTTAGGCCTATCAGGTTATTACCGTAGATTCGTGAAAGACTACGCAAAACTAGCCAAACCTTTAACAACTTTACTAAGAGGTGAAGAAGGGAGAATATCAAAAAACAAATCCGCAAGAGTCCCAATGACACTCACACCAGATGCGATCTCAGCCTTTCAAAAAATTAAGAGCTCATTGGTCTCCAGAGACCTAGTTCTTGTCTATCCAGACTACAAAAAAAGTTTCGAGCTAACCACTGACGCCTCTAATTTTGCTCTTGGCGCAGTACTATCGCAAGGTGATAGACCCATTATGTTCATTTCTAGATCGTTGAGCAAAACCGAAGAAGCCTATGCGGCTAACGAGAAGGAGATGCTCGCTATCATATGGGCTTTGAATACATTAAGAAACTATTTGTATGGTACTGCACACGTCAAGATATTCACAGACCACCAACCCCTTACGTACGCCCTGAGTAGTAAGAACAATAATTCCAAGATGAAACGCTGGAAAGCGATTTTGGAGGAATATAACTACGAGCTGAATTATAAGCCAGGAAAAAGTAATGTTGTAGCTGACGCACTATCTCGCTTACCGAAAAATTCCGAAGTCAACTCATTGACTATGACACAACATAGTGACGAAAGCTCGTCGCACGATTTAATACCAGCCGTCGAAAGCCCAATAAATGTATTTAAAATCCAATTAATGCTTCTTATCGGTAACAATGAAAACTATGAGTTCAAAATCCCCTTTCCAACATACCATAGGCACACCTTTACACAAAAAGAGTATACTGACGAAGACTTAACGTCTATCCTGAAACGACACCTCAACCCAAGTGTGATTAATGGAATCTTTACAACAGAACCTATTATGGGGAGAATCCAAGAAATTTACCCCTTTCATTTCAGATTATACAAAGCTAGATTCACACAAACTTAGGTTACGGACCTAACAGACGCAAACGAACAAGAAAACAGAATCCTTCAAGAACATAAGCGAGCCCACAGAAATAGCCAAGAAAACAAAAAGCAGTTACTAGAAAAATTTTACTTCCCACGGATGAAAGCTAAGATTCATAAATTGGTAGAACAATGCAAAACATGTAAAGAACAAAAATATGAACGCCATCCTAACAAGCCCGAATTACAAGCAACCCCGCTACCCCGATTTCCAGGCGAAATAGTACATTTTGATATTTACTCTACAGACAGAAACCTTGTATTAACGGCCGTAGACAAGTTTTCCAAGTACGCCATGGTGCGTATTATCAAGTCAAAGGCTATCGAAGATATTAGAGAACCTCTAAGGCAACTTTTGTTCGCCTTCGGAGTACCAAAAATGGTAGTTTTCGATAATGAGAAATCATTCAATTCTGCTTCGATCTGCTTTATGATGCAGGATCAATTAAATATCGAAATTTATAAAACCCCACCATACACCAGCGCAGTGAATGGTCAAGTGGAGAGATTCCACTCCACTCTTTCGGAGATCATGCGTTGCCTGAAGTCAGAACGCAATCACAGATCCTTTACGGAACTTTTAGACCGTGCTGTCTACGAGTACAACTACTCGATACATTCCACAATAAAGAAAAAACCAATCGAAGTATTTTTTGGAAGAACGGTAAGTACCGACCCAAAGGTGTACGAGGAAACTAGAAATGAAAACATTGAAAAACTTAGGAAAAAGCAGAATCAAGATATGATAACACACAATAAAAATAGGAAACCTATAAAAAACTACGCACAAGGAGAAACTATTTATGTAAAGACTAACAAACGTATAGGAACAAAGCTGTCTGCTAGATTTAGGAAAGAAATAGTGAAGCAAAATAATTCAACCACCGTATTAACTAATTCAGGAAAAATAGTCCACAAATCAAATATCCGAAATTAATCCATTTCAGATTTTTTATACCCTCGGTCTGGACAGAAGTTCAAATATAAGACTATTCAAATTCGAAATTGGTATCCATTAACACAGGATTGGCCAAAATACAAACAGGTTCATTTAAAATTGTTCATGTTATTGACCTACAAGCATACGAGAATGTAATTGAGGATCTCCAGTCAAGAATAACGAACCACACAGATAATGCTAACCCCAACATCCTTTTCATATCCCATCAAGTAACAGAACTCCGCAATCTAATAAGCCATCTGAAACCTATATTCAGGAAACGCAGATCATTAAATTTCCTTGGAAGTACTTGGAAGTGGATCGCTGGCAGCCCCGACCACGATGACTTCCAACTCATAAAAGCAAAAATGCACAACCTTTTGGAAAACAATAATAAGCAAATTATAATCAATAAATCTTCTATTGACAGGATAAATGAAATCACGAATGTAACCGGTCATATAATGAAACTTATCAAATCTGACGAAAATATTAAAAATAACTATATCTTAGATGTAAAATACAAAATAGACCTTATAAAGGAGGAGATAAAAAATGTACAGTATGCTTTACTTTGGGCAAAAGCCAAGATTGTTAACTCTTTTATATTGTCAATGTCAGAGATACAAATAATCCGAAATGTTTTTGAAAATGATGACCTACCGTATGTCAACTTTGAAGAAGCGCTTGAATTCGCTGATGTAAAAATTGCATCAAATGCATCAACAATCCTCTATATAATCAATATACCCACTACCGAAATAGAAACATGTAATAATCTTTTTATCAAAGCTATAAGAAAATCAAGCACTGTAATAAAAATTCCTTATGAATATGTTCTAAATTGTAAAGATAATATTTATGGTATAAGACGAAATTGTCAAACTTATAATAAGCTAACAATATGTAAAAGAAATTGTATCGAAAGTCTAACAGAAGATGAATGCATACCAAATTTGTTAAGAAGCCGACCGTCCAATTGCCCTGAAACAAATAATCAGCACGTCCCCGTCATCGAGCAAATACTCCCTGGAACCCTATTTCTGAACCAGTTCAATGGATCGATACTCGTCCAAAGAGAAACAATCAACCTTACTGGAACCTTCATCATACAGTACCACAACGACTCCGTCTACGTGAATGGTCAAAATTATAGCTCAAACGAAATCTCTATAACCAAACCCCTTCCGGCCATAGTTCAACCCGATTCGTCTATGAAAACATACGAGGAAGTTTTAACTCTCGGGATGATGAAGGAACTTCACATCAATAACACTAAACACATAGAACAACTACAAGAAGATCAACAAACATACCAGATAGCAAACTACAGTCTGATAACATTGGTATTGATAGCATCCATTGTTATCGCAGTAAATCTAATCATAACCAAGCAAAAGAACAGGACTAGCATCCCCGCTGAAAAAATAGAAGCATCAACGACTGCACCGGAAACCAGTAAAAATGTACCAGTCCTTTATATGGTCACGAGCGAGGATGCTCGAGTCTAAGAAGGGAGGAGTTAGCGACAAATACGCTTAGCTCGTATAAGTGCAGTCGCTGCATTTCCCACGTTACCGATCATTAGTGGAAAACGTGTAAGATGCACACGACACTAATAATCGCAACATTCACAAATATTCATCCGCCGGTAACCCGATGCAACTTCCCGGGATCTCCTGTCTGCGCACCGTTGTTGTTCCCGGAATTCATCGTAGCAGCTAGCGTATGCATAGGCGATAAGGTTAAGTTGTTAGTTTGTAAGTTCGAGTTTTGTTTCTACCGTTGCACAATAAAGAGCTCTTGCTCGTAAAAAAATATTTTTTTCGGCTTTTAAACATAAAAAAGCTTAATTTATACTTTTGCGGTCTGTCATTATTATTTCTCTATATTACAAAATATGTATCAAACTTAATATACCCTTAATAGGATATAAAAATAACCGACTATTAACCGGTTAAGAGTTGCTAACTAACCTGTTATTCAAAAATCTGGCACTGCCCCTTATTTTAATTTACAAATTCGAGATCATCCGCAAAAAATACGCTGATAAAAAAAAAATCGTGTGGTGCCACTTAACTATATACAGTTAATGTGCCCAAGTATTTTGCACAGTTCCACCTCTCCCGAATGTCTAACAAACCTCTGAGAGTAACATTTTCTTAATTGCACCGTTCTTAATTAATTAATAAATTAATTGCTAGGTTCTTAAAAATTTGCAGGAGGTGTATGTCACTTTATTTTCAATGCTGGAAAGTCGCGTTACCTTTAAGTACTACAGACCACTGTTTTCCTTCTGCTGAAGATTTTGAAACGTTTTATAGACATGTTTGTACTCGTATATCACAGATGAAATTGGAGGAAACTATAATACTTATCTGGATTACAATATGCTGACATGAAAGGTGAACAGGCTTCCAGAATGGTGGAGCTAACTTTATTCTTAGTAGTTTGCTCAGGATTCAGCTCAATATCGGTCATTGCGATTTGAGTGGGTATGTGCTAAGGTCGCACGTAATCCACATGATAAAGATGATTAAGAGACTTGAATAGTAGAAGCTAGGTCCGTAGAGACGGACGTCGTTCTTCCTCATATTTATAGCTTCTTGTTATGCACGACATTTAAACAAATCTGACAGGAAATGGCTTCAACAAGATGTCCGTCGCTGATACTCTCATTCTTGTGTCAGGGAAATTTCTCGCAATACCCACTTCAATGTGTAAATAGTTTTTTTTTATTTATTTTGTAGCCCCTCATATTACCAATTACAATAATTCTTACTTCAATTGGACATAAATTGTCCGGTCCAGATTAATAAGTAAAGTATTTTTTGCTAAAAACGTGGTATGCCATCTAATAGCATATGTCTACTGTAATTCAAATATTTAGATTCTAATGGAATACCTTGTCCCTCTTTCGCGTTCAAAAGTGGATATTCGGCAAATAAAATAATAAGAATGAATTTTCTTAGAAATTGATGCCAGTGTTGTCGAGTTGATCAAATTTCCAGCTGTCATTTTTGCCTATTTCCTCGTCCCTTCTTTCTTCATCTTTTCTCTTTAATTTTTAGAATGCAACCTTTGTCCATACAATATGCTACGGCATGTATATGTGTATGTATATACATACATATATTAAGTTTATATGTAAAGTTTTAACATATTCGTAACAATAACATGTGAAACAAATTATTCCACATACTTAAATATGTTGATCAAAAAGGACCCACTCATATGTCATACGTTACTTTTTTTTGAACACAGGGTAATACGCTAGCTTTATGCAAGTAGTAAGGCAAAGGGAATGAAGACTGGCAACCCTACATAGTGTAACTTACTACGTACAATGAGGAAATCAGAAAAGTGGATGTCTGAGATGCTAGGCACGTAAACTGCGCAAAGATCAGCTGGAACAGAGAATCTTTGGAATTCATTATAACAGAAAATAGAGGTGCTATTGAGTAACAAATTCAGCATACCAACTTTGTAAGAAGGCTTGCTTCAGCTTGACCAGAACATGCTGTCTAGGATTCTCTAACGACATGGGGAATACTCCAGACAATCTTCGATGGAGCTGTAGAGCACTAATTCGCCTCCAGAGAAGAGGTTTAACCTCTCCACCCCCATCTGCGAAACAAAATTGGAGCAGCAGGATATCCTATGAGAATAATTCCGAAACGATTTGTTTCAAGAAAGAAAAATTTCGCACAGTTTTGTACCCGCTACTACGTATACATTGAGCTAATTTCACTGAGTATAACCCACTTAAGCTTTATGTGCATATAATTTCTGCCCCTTACTGCTTTCTTTCTTTTTGATATAAACCATAAACTCTCTGAATGACTTTGTACAAAAGAAAACACCCTGTTTGCATTAATTTACGAGTGTCATAATCCACAAGGAGCATACATATAGTATTTACATTCAGAGCCTCCCTCCATTTCGCTTATCCTTTCTTTTCACATTCATCCTCCGGCTACCACAAACATAGAGATCCTTTTATTCAATTTAAAGTAAACATCGTTACGTCGTTGTACTGCAAAGGGCGTAATTTTCCAGAAAGTTTTTGTTGCTATGTTCTGGCCTTCTTTTTGTAAGTGAATAACGCAGACATACACAGAGAGATTCATGATTCACTCCTTTTCATGCTGCGTGTCCTTACCACGGAGTTTATTCACAGTTCTTGGTGTATTAAATTTTTTTTTTTTTGTGTATTGTTGATAAACGAAGCTACAGCGCATCATGAGCATTAGCATCACAACACAAATCTGCTGATAACGGTTAGTGCTAGAACTTCCAAGTAGAGTTCGTTCGAAGTAGGATAATACTAAAGGAAGTGTGGTGGTAGTAGCACTACCAACCGACGACTGCAGCACCCCAAACAATTTACTATCTATCCCTCGGGAATACAAGAAGTCAGATTAGAGAGCTGTGTTGATGTTTTTGCTTTTGAAAAGTTTTTCATCTGCTAGATGCAGATAAAACAACTAGATGAGTTTGGGTGGAATGCGAGAAATACGAGTAACTTATTGCGATTTTTTTTCTTATACTCTTGCTTTAGCACCCGCCTCGCTTACGCTTCTGGAGTTTGACAGTGTTTTGCTGAGAGGGATGTTTATTCCTTCGAATACGTTTTGAATGTGCTTAGATTAAATCATGGAAATGTTTTACTAGGATCATCCTTTTGTAGGTGTGAATGGTAAAAGTTTTGCTGAATAATGGTGGTAAAAACTTTTTCATGGCGCAATTATAAATGCCATTGGATGTACTAATGTTTGCGTAATTAAAATGTCGATGTAAAGCTAACTAAAAACATAGTTAATCGGACTTCTTAAATAAGGGAGGATTGAATTTGAAATAGTTTTTCATATGCACATACAAACTAATGAGACCGCTTTTGGGTGGCTTGCAAGATACGCCCCCCTTAGGCACCTGGATATGTTAATTAAGTGCTTTAGTATGAGAATCTCTGCCAGGAAATACAATTTCATTAACTAGATACTATCACGTGAAAGGAATTACCCTTTTACACTTACTGAAACTGGCTCATCGCGCCACCGCTGAGGTGGCACACAATGCACAATTAGAAGTTATGTATGCATGTATGTATCTAGCTTCAATCCCACGAAATCTCATGATTTCATAAGACTCATGATTTTTGGAAGAATGGGGCGTTCTCACATTTCAAAAACTAATCAGAGAGCAAAAAAAAAAAAATATATATATAATAAATTTATACTTTAGATATCGGAACCAATATCACAATTTCAAATTTTTTTTTATTTCGGTATATGTACAGGAATAGGAGCCACTGCTTCAGACCAACAAATATAAACATCACGAATCCAAGAGCAAATTATTGAATCGATCGAAGCAATTCGAGCAAAGCTGCGGTGTCACAGGAGGTTCACTGGTCCACAGGCCTTTAAGTAAATAAGTAAAATTGGAACTTCTGCGACTTTACAGACCGAAATGCACCAGAGGCCTTGAAAACGGTGCAAGAAATATTTTACCCCGTCTGATCTGGCCTCAATTTATAAGGCATTCATCCACCCTAAGCTGGAATATAACGCCCATATCTGGTCTGGTGCACCCAAGACCGTTTTGCACATTCTTGATAGGGTACAAAATCGCGCGTTAAAACTTATAGGTGATAGAGACATTGTGAATTCCATTCATTCACTAGAACATCGGAGAAATGTCTCCTGTCTCTCCCTGTTTTATCGTTTCTTCCACAAAAAATGCTCCAGCGAAATAGCCAGTTGCATTCCTCCCCTTCAAAATTTCACCCGCAATACGCGACATGCTTCGAATGCACATCAGTTTACCCTGAAGCCAAACTTCGGTCGTACTGTCAAATATAGGGATTCGTTTATAAGCCGAACAACACGAATGTGGAACGATCTACCAGGCTCTGTATTTCCCCATCACTACAACCTTCAAACATTCAAAGCCAACGTGCATAGGTACCTCCTCTGTTCCTCTTCCCCCTTTTCACTGACGCCCGTGCCCTGAAACAATTAAAGGGTATTAATACTCCCTTTGGCGCGCGCAGATTATAAAAAAAAAAAAAAAAAAAAAAAAAAATACAAAGTTATAATATGTAAGGTTAGGCTATACAGGGCTATACAACATTTCTTTCACAGATCGCAGTAGGTATCACGATCGCTGGTGTACAACTATTTAAAGTATGAACCTAATCAATTCTGCAAACCATTTGATTTCCCTTCAGAATTTGTATATCTTACTGACCTCTACTAGATTGCTGCAGAAGTATCTGACTTTGCATAATACAGGAACAATGTTTTCCGTGACGCAGATATCTGAATGGTCTGAATCCGTAAGCCTTTTAATATGCTTCGAAGGAATCAACAATGCTCTGAAAGAATAACTTTTGTCATGCATATATCTTCCCTGTTGGATTTAATATCTATAAAAGGCTAAAACATAATACAGTTTCATTTATTTGAGAGCACTTTTTATTTTTTTATTTATTTTTTTTTAGAACAAAAAATTAACTAGACAGGCTTAATGAAATCTCGAACTATTCATTGTTTTACGATGGATTTGCCTGACAGATCTAAACTAGGCCTTCTTTTTCATCAGCACTCATAACTAACTTACAAACGAGCGTTTTTTCAACGTGGAGCTGTATTGCTACGTACATATGTGAGCAATACATAATATGGGAGAAATAATAACGAGAGTCCCCAGAAGTGTATATATTTGTGATCACCAACGAAAATTATGTCGATCTCGCCATGTCCACTTTCCGGAATCTGAAGTAGCATGTTCAAAACACGCCCACTTTTTAAACAATTTTTTTTTTTATATCATTACTAAAAACTGGAAAATATTGCTATAATATATATAAGACGTTGACTATCTCTACAATTCGTCGACACTATACTGGGCCACGTTCAGTTTTTGGGGACGATTTCTTTAAAATAAATATATTTTGCTTTCTAAATGCCATTTACGGCGATAGTTAAGTCTTATTGTAAAATCTCATCAGAATCCTTAGATATGTAGGTGTTGCGGAATTTAAAGTTCGCGTCTGTGTTTTTGACATAGATGTACCTGGATCCAATATCGACATGGAGAGCAGATGTCGCCTGATGTCGTTTGGCGTCTGACCCAAAATGGGCGGCTACGAACAGCTTTTGTTTCTACAGGTTCGAAGCGGCTGTAATTTAGAACTCCCCAACACATTAATTTTCGACTATCCTCTAAAGAAACTGGGTTTATAAAAGTTTAAAGAAGAAAATTATTTTCATTTTTTTCTTAACATAAAGGAATTTATTAAAAGGGAGAAAAAATGATTTAAACCGATTTTCCGTCGAAAAAGCTACCTTTACATTCGATTACTTTTTTTTTTAATTCTTGGCATTCAGTTTTTGAATTGTTGCCTATGGTATATTGCTCCAGCAATCCAAAAGTATATTCCACAACTCAAATTCTGATGATGAGCATTCATTCCGGACCCTTCTATCCAGTTCCTCCCACAACAGCTAGGGTTTAAATCTGGTGATTGCTGCAGCCATACCATGATCAGTAAGATTTCATCATCTTCCCTCTGTTTCAGGTAGTCTTGACAAAGTCTTGGGGTGTGTTTAGGGTCATTGTCCTGTTGAAATACAAATCTTTCACCAATTAATCTTAGCCCAGAGGTCACAGCATTTTCTTCCAATTTTGTTTTGTATGCCTCCTTCATTTTTCCAATCACTCGAGCCAGATCTCTCACTCCGCTTGAAGAGAAACATCTCCAGACTATTACAGAACTACCACTATGCTTGACGGTAGGAATCACAAAGTCCTCGATCTTGGATTCATCGCTCCATACAACTCTGTTGAAATCTTCTTTTCCGCCCAGTGCTTTTTGGCACATTCTAAGCTTTTCTGCTTGTTTTGTAATCGCAGCAGGGATTTTCGAACAGCAACTCGCCCAAATAGTCCAGCATGTCTTAATCTTATGTTAACCGTTGTCAAGGGTGCTGTTTTTCACCTACTTCGTTTGCTTGTTGTGACTATTAGCCGATCCTCGTGTTTAATTGTTGCTCTAGGCCGTGATTTACGTTGAACGCAGTACATTGATACCTACAACTGCGAAGCAACTTTCCGCTGCAATTTTAAGTAGGGTTATGATTGCAGATCGTTTCTCGATTGTGGTTTCCTCGACTTTTCCCATTTTTAACGAGCTGTTTACTTAAGACGTGAAGAATCTCAAATAAATTACTATGACTTCATAGTGTGGCTTTTATTTAAGGCCGTTGCAATCCAGGTCGACAAATTTTGGAATTTGAGAACCCTTTTGATGTAAGTAAGTAGTCATCAACAACAAAAAGTCATAAAATACGAGTATATAGCACAGAAAATGTTTGTTAATTTGTTGTGCTTTGGGTTGATTTGTTTGTTTTTCTTTTAATACAATATTTTCTCTTAGTTTTTTTTAGGATTGAATTATAGACAAGAAGACGGCACTACTTTTAGGTGAGTAGCTAATAAGGATTCTCGTGCACTCGGGAAATATATTCAAAGATGTGCATAAAATGTGAGCACTTAAAAAGTTTGACGGGAACATGTATCATACATTGTCTTCATTCGTGCAGGGCGAAGAATTGTCAATCTTCCGGTAGGGATGTTTTAATTTGTGAGCATGAAATAGGAAAAAAGGTACTAATTTAATTCAAAAGCATTTCATCCAACAAATTTAAAGTTGTTGGCCCGAAGGTTTTGAAAATACGGTAGAAAAATCAGGGAGTTTTGCCTAATCGCCCAAAGTTGTGTCGATCTAGCCATGTCCATCCGCTGGTATATCACTAGTCTTTGAGCTTTAAGGGACATAAAATGTTTAAGAAATGCTCAGGACCCGAAGCAGTAGGTACAAGTATTTATAACCCGCAAAAACACACTTTATTATAAAGGCGAACAATTTGTTGTATCCATTTTACAAATTTTGTGACTGAGCATTATTTTGAAGATCTTTTAAAGGGTGTTTCAAAAAGTTTGGGCTAGCTATATGTAGCGATGTTCCTTTCAGTCTATCAAAATGTACTCAGAAAAAAATGTTTTGTTGCTAATTTTTGACTTAGAGTGGCTTATATGACAAGTGCCGAACACATTACAAATATAAAACAGTGCTAACAAAATCTTTAGAAATCAACTTGCAGTTCGAATAAAAAAAGGATCACTACAATCGGTGCTGATTTGGTAAATATGGAGTCAAAGGAAGAAGATGGTAGCAAAGTAAGCAATCTGAGAATAATTTACTCATTATTATTAGTTATTGCGTTTGGATTAGAATAAATTTAGTACATGAAATCAGAACAGTTTTTTGGAACATCCTTTATGACTCCCCAATGCAAATCGAGTCGTATAAAAGATTAACATTTAACCCGTACATTGAACATAGTTAAACAAATATATAGCTGTATACATTTTAAAATTAAAAAAGGCAGTTTTATGTCTTAGAAAAACAGCTCTACAGGTAAATTCATAATTTAACTCATACTTACACAATAATCCGAAGGCGACTATGAACATCCAATAATCCATTGCAATAGTATTTTATCCAAATGAACCGGTTAAATTTAATAGATTGTTATTAAAACTATTCATAACTTTTTTAATCACTTAATGTGTTCACTTATTTTTCACTTTAATCAAAACACCGGGATGTAATTCAAAAAATAATTGACAGCTAAGCATTTTTCCTAAACTAAATGTATTTAAAGTCACAAGTTTTTCTCTGAAAATCAGGACATTCGATTGCGGTCATTATATTCAAATTCACTCTACACAATATAACTGGGCCCCTATTACTGTTTCTGTCTTGTGTATGTCTTGGATTTCACATTACAAACTCTTAACTAGTGTAACTACAATCCCTTTCAAAGTCAATCAAAAATACAATATTATTCACATAAAATGACGATTTTGCATTAAACACTCACAAGTCAGAATAATTCATATTCCATTGACTAAACATTACCACAACATTTTTACGGCACCATCAATCAGTATACTTATATCGCACCTTTTTCGAATCGCCTATTACAGGACAAAATCACGAAATAATTACACACGGTGACGATATTAACTGCTAACCCAATTGAACTTCACAACTGCACTGAAGAACCATAGAAAATAAGTGCCATCAGAAGGTCCTTGATTTTCCTTATGATGATGTTAATGATACAGGATTCTGTACCAATGTTGTATCATACAAATCTTTGTATGATGATGTTGTGTTGCTGCTTTTACAACACCATTTATGCAGCATCCTCAGGCAAGTACGAGTCTATCCTGTGATAACTACTAGTGCGACTACGAACAATTTTCCATCAAACTTAAGTTAGTTAGGGCAGAAAAAGCTTTTCGGAGTCATTTCAAATTGGATGCTGTGTAGAGGCAGTTCAGAGAAGTATTTCGGAAAATCACCTTCTTTTAGTGAGAGGAAAAATCAAAGTCCTGCGAGTAAAAGCTCATGGTATACAAGGTTTGTTTTGGTTTCGCACTTCTGTCAGGAAATATAGGTTAGGGAGGATACCATATAATTTAACGTATAACAGAAATGAGGAATTTTTGAAAAATGTGTCTAGGGGGATATGTACCTACATACAGTACATACTAATCGGTTGTGAACATTCTTTTCGAATAAGGAAACTCAATATTTTATTTTTATCCATCAATGCTTGGACAACGAGGGCATTTTACTATTATAGAATCTGAGGCATACAAGCATTAGTTACATAGTATTTATAAGTAGGGACATAATTGCAAATTTTATTAATGGTGAGGTGTCGTAACTTGCGGATAAAGGCTGTAATGCGAAATTTATTAAATGGATCAAAAGAAATTAGGGAGTTAAAAATAACATACTCGTACCTGTCACCGAAATTTGTCTGAAACTGTGTGGCTGTCAGTGACATTGTTTTTCGCATGTCCGTCTTTTCAGAATGTTTGCCGAACTATAATTTGAGACTTGTTTATCGTGTTGATCAAATCAGCGGGTTTTTAAAATACATATATATCCTGTGTAGCGAATGATTTTTTTCAACTCACAGTCTTTTGAAAAATGTCAATGGCTGCCTTAATCACCCGACTTGAATCGAATAGAGCATCTTTGGCTCTTCTTGGACTTACAAATATCTTTAGGACTTAAGCAAAACAAAACCAGCGTTTGCAGGTGCGTGTTAACCCTGAAATAGAAACCATTTTACTTTTACAATCCAATGAAAATGTTTTGGACTGAGTTGCACAAGCAGTGAGATTTAATTCGTATTAAAACTACACGGAGTTTTTCGCACAGCATCTAACAAAGATTACAGGCTCTCATCCAGAAGAACAATTTAAGTACCAAATGCTAAAATTTAAAAAAAAAATATTTATTTCCGAAAGTGTACCATAAATTAATTCAATTTCATTTTGACTGCAATGAATTTCAAAGTAACATTTATCAGATTGTTACATTTGAAATGTCCGAATTCATAAAAAATATAGAAAAGTTTATTTTTCAAAAAAATCACCACTAGCATTGATTGTCCATTCATTAAGAAAATTCCACTTTTGAAAAATTGTTTTTTTTTTTGATTCGACTACAATCTCCGAAATCCGAAATTACTGCGCTTCGATCATAGAGGCATATATTCCATAATGAATTGTCCAGACTTCGAAAAATGTATTGGATGAGGGAAAACTTTGCATCCCTACTCTGCAAGTTTTGCCATGGATCGTTGCCATGTATGTGGTTTTATCTAGTGGTACAGGAGAATTAACCAACGTCTACTGATAAGAGTCTGCTGTAATTGGCTGAAAGATAGAGTATTGAATTACCTCCTCTCTAATTCTCCATACGATTAGCATAACCTTTCTCGGATGAAATGATTGTCTTACATGCTGCATTGGGGTTTTACCACGGTCCAGCCTCTGTCCTGGTCATCTGTCATACAAAATTCACTTTTCATTACACGTAACAATCCGATTTAAAAATGGCATTGGCTTCAATCAATTCATGTGGCACCCATTTATCAAGTCTTTTGGTTTTATTGATCTGTCCAAGGTGACGACTTATGGTTGGTGTTGATATTCCAAAGGGAAGATAATTACGCACTTATTCAACTAGTACAAAAACAATGCAGAAAGTAAATACATAGCTATACAAATGTTGCGGCACTGTCGTCTCAGGTAAAACTGATGGTAAAACTACTGCAACGGCTTCTGCAACGTCAATGGTCTCGTTATTGAACGCAATGCCTGCCGCAATATCAGCTGAATTTCAACGGATAGGCAGTGAACGTTGAACCAGATTGACCACTTGGCGATCAGTCGGCGCCTTAGAAATTATGGCTTGGATGTCCTAAATAAGCGCGGGGTAGGCAATCAGAAAATTGTCAAACTCTTTTATCTTATAAATACTTCACTAAGACTACTATACATTTTAAGGCAATGGAAAGTCGCGAAGTTATAATGGTTCCAAATCCGGGGAAATCTTCAAACGACAAAAAATCTTACAGACGAATATGGCTCCTGCCGATAATATTAAAAGTATTTGAAAAACTGCTATTGAAGCACCTACAAGCCGTCATTGAAGAAACACGTTTAATTCCTGATCATTAATTCAGTTTCAGAATCAAGCATTCCACAATTGACCAGGTTTATAGAACAACAAATGAAATTGGGAAAGTTCTAGAAGTGAAAAAGATAGGTTCTAGCGCTTTTCTTGACGTCTTTCAAGCCTTCCACAAGGTATGGCACAAAAAATTTAAGTATTTATTAAAAATAACGGAAATAACCTCTGTTCCAAAAATTTGGCTACTCACTTTATTAGGTGTGATTTAGAAGATCTGTACTGGATGGATTGTAAATTTTATTTTTAAGTCAGGGCATGATCTCTTTTGTATGATATTGTAGCATAATAATAACTACGCTCCCTAAAAGTATGATGCAACAAATTCCGAAGTGTTTTTTCATTCTGGCAGAATTTTGGTTCGAAGTGTCCTTTCATTCGAGGTTCGTGACTACGGTTTCCACAGTTCATGTCTACGAAAGAGACGGATAATATCACGGATGAGAGGGAATTATAACTGCAAGAATGATTGTCATCTTGGATTTCTCTTGTTCCAGTGGTCAAAGAATTTGCTAGAAGTTTCTGGCTATCAGAAACTTCTGCTATATAAGGACAGTTGGTTTAGAACCGTGGCGAAGAGATTGGAAAAGTGATAATGGGCGAAGTTGTAATTTGGTGATAAATTGAAAGTTGAGAGTGAACAAGAAAAAGTAATTAATTTGGATTTGTGAATTAATTAATTGAAAGGAGATAAAGTGATTTGAGAGGAAAGAGACCTTGTAAGAAAAGAATTTGCGAAGAATAGTATAGTGTGAACTTGAATTGTTCTATAGACTAGAAAATAAAGAAATAAATTTCACAGAATAATTGTTTTATCTACTCGAGCCGTAGCTTGCATATTACATTGGTGTCAGAAGCGGGATAAAACTTATTCTGTGAATAACTATTTCCGTGGTGTGAAATTGCACAATTAAAAAAAAAAAAAAACGATTTCTGTGTTGAGTTAATTAGTTGCGCAAAATGGGTCGCAAATTGGGAAAACTAACTATAACTCAACTAAAGGCAGAACTCAGTAAGCGGAACCTCGACACAACTGGGGGAAAAGATGCCCTACTGATTCGTTTGGAAGAAGCAGTAACGCAAGAAGGTGAAAATCCGCATGACGTAGAGTTTGACGTGGGAGAGGAACCAGCAAGTACAGTAGCCGACCCGGATATAACAAGTCTGCTCCTGCAACTTAAGTCAGTCATGGACGAACAAAGGAAAACAATGGAAGACCAAAAGAAGTCTCTGGAACTTAAGCTCGATGACCAAAAGAAAGCAATAGACGACCAAAAGAACTCTCTAGAACTTATGATGGACGAACAAAAGAAAGCAATGGACGACCAGAGGAATTCTCTAGAACTTAAGCTGGACGAACAAAAGAAAGCAATGGACGAACAAAAGAAAGCAATGGACGAACAAAAGAATTCTCTAGATGCTCTGGAAAGCAAACTTGATGAGCAAAACAAGAACTTGGAATCCAAATTCGAAGCGATCGAAGAGAAAATCGAGAAGGTCGAGACGCAACTCGAAAAAGTCGAAACTAGATTCGATGAAAACTTTGAGAAGCATGAAACTCAGTTCGGGAAGATAGAGACTCAGTTCGAAAAAGTAGAAAAGTAAGTCGAAAATCTTACTAAGGAACTCAGCAACGGAAGAGACAGAAAGCACGGGAATATTCCACTGACGGTCTGAGAAGAAAGGAGATGCAGCCTCCTATCTTCGATGGTCAAACATCATGGCCAATTTATAAGAGGCAATTCGAAGCGGCCGCAATGACCAATAGCTGGGACGATGAAGAGAAGTCCATTGCACTCACACTTGCACTGAGGGGTCCAGCTGCGGAGCTCTTGCAGACCATCCCGGAAGATAAACAGCAGAACTACGACTCTCTGGTTCAGGCTATCGAGATGCGGTTTGGGGATGAACACATGCAGCAGGTGTACAGGGTTCAGCTGCGTAGTCGAGTCCAGAAAAGGGGGGAAACGCTCCAACAGTTGCAGGCGGATATAGAGCGACTAGCCCATCTTTCATACCCTAAAGCCGGTGAGGAGCTTATCAACGAAATGGCGGTGGAAGCTTTTATTCAGGCCATAGAGGACAGACAACTGCAAATGGCTGTAAGGATGGCTGAAAAGCGAACACTCCCCGAGTCATTGGCATTCGCTTTGTCAATGAAGGCTGCGGACCAAGCATACCAGGGAATACACCGTGTCAGGGAAATGTCCGTCGTGGAATGCTCATGCCAGAGAACAGCCGTCATGGATGAAGACAAAGCTCGCGGAAGTCAAATCCGTTGCTGGAATTGCAACCAAACCGGACACCTACAACGGCAGTGCAGAAGTGCACCTAGACGAGGAAATTGTCCACATTGCAGAAGTAGGAGAAGCAGAGAGGAAGCATCTGGCGGTGATAACATCCATCCTGTCAGTCAGACTTCCCAAAACCAGCAGTCGGGAAATGTGTAAGGACCAACTTCGCGGGGCAGAAGTTGGTTACTGGAATCGAGGCCCCCAGGACCACCATTCAAGTTTCGCAAACCAAACGGGGTAACAAGAGCCTGACAGTGGAGGCATTAATCAACAAGAAGAAGTGCGTAGCCACCATCGACACAGGTGCCACTGCCTCCATTGTAAGAAGAGATATCGTCAGAAGCTCATGGCTGCACAACACCAACAGCTACTGCCTGAAGACTGCAACAGGGGAAATGGCGAAGGTGTTTGGAGAAGTTCGTCTTACGATTACTCTGGCAGGACTGACGTTCTGCCATGCGTTTCTGGTGGCAGATATATGCGACGAGTGCATCATCGGAATAGACTTCATGAAAGCAAATGAAGTAATCTTGGACATCGGGATGCAAGTACTGAGGTATCGAAATGTGGAGATTCCGATGGTGTACGGAAACGAGAATGCCGTAACTCTCAGGACAGTCATCAGCAAAGACGAAGTTTTGCCGCCGTCTTCAGAGACAATCATTTGGACGAAGCTGGAAGGTGATCTTGGGAGCCACCGATTCTACATAGTAGAACCAGACCCGGAGAAGAAGTCTCAAGACTACATCGTGGGAAAGACGTTAGTCGAACCAAAGAACACCATGGTTCCAGTGAGAGTTTTGAACGCAAGACCACACACTGTCAAACTAAGGCGAGGGGAGGTGACTGGAAAATGCACGCCGATTACTGCCGTCGCAACAATATCTGAACGTGATGCTCCAAAACCTCTCTCATTACCTTGGACAGCGGAAACGAGAGAGACGATTCTCCAGTCCAGTGAGCTGAATCAGGAGCAGCGAACTATGGCAGAGAATCTTATCAATGAGTACGCTGATGTATTTGCCTCACAGGACGGAGAATACGGCCGAACACACCTGGTACAACATCGAATAGACACTGGTGATATTAGACCAATTCGTCAGCCTGCTAGGCGCCTTCCATTGGCAAAGCAGACAGAAGTTGCAGAGATGGTGTCGGCAATGGAGAAAGAAGGTCTGATTGAAAGTTCCAAAAGTCCGTGGGCATCACCGGTTGTACTGGTTAAGAAGAAAGATGGCAGCACGCGGTTCTGCGTGGACTATCGGCAGCTCAATTACGTCACCAAGAAAGACAGCTACCCTCTGCCACGGATTGACGACACGCTAGACACACTATCAGGAGCCCGATGGTTTTCCACTCTCGACTTGAAGAGTGGCTACTGGCAGGTACAGATCCATCCAGAAGACCGGGAGAAAACCGCCTTCACCGCAGGAAATGGGCTATGGCAATTCACGGTAATGCCATTCGGGCTGTGCAATGCTCCGGCGACTTTCGAGCGATTGATGGAATGTGTCCTGCAAGGGTTAACATGGAAAACCTGTTTGGTATACTTGGATGATGTCATCGTCGTAGGAAAGACGTTTGCGCAACACCGAGACAATCTAAGGGATGTGTTTCAAAGCCTTCGAAGTGCCCACCTGAAGCTCAACCCCAAGAAGTGCGCCCTGTTTAGAGCGGAAGTCAAGTACCTGGGACACATAATTTCAGCGAAAGGAGTGAGAACCGATCCGGTGAAGGTCGAAGCGGTGAAAAACTGGCCAGTCCCCAAAGACAAACACCAACTAAGGAGCTTCCTGGGCCTAGCCACCTACTACAGATGGTTCGTGAAGGATTTTGCCGGGATCGCAAAGAACCTGCACCAGTTGACGGAAAAGGGAAAACAATTCAAATGGTCAATTGAGTGCGAGAAGAGCTTCAAGGCACTTAAACAACGGCTATGCGATGCCCCGATACTGGCTTACCCCACTCCCGGGGAAACGTTCGTTGTGGATGCAGATGCTAGTAATGTCGGGGTAGGAGCCGTACTCTCCCAGGTGCATGACGGCCAAGAGAAGGTGGTTGCGTACTTCAGCAAGGTGCTCTCTAAGCCAGAAAGGAACTACTGCGTGACAAGGCGGGAACTTCTAGCTTTGATCTTGGCTACGAAGCATTTTCACAAATACCTCTACGGGAGGAAGTTCGTTCTTCGCACAGACCATGCAGCCTTAAAATGGCTATTACAGTTCAAGAGTCCTGAGGGTCAGGTCGCAAGATGGATCGAAAGGCTGCAAATCTACGACTACGAAATACAGCATCGTAAAGGAAAACTCCACTCTAATGCGGATGCACTGTCCCGGAGACCATGCAGAACGGATTGTAAACATTGTGCGCGTCAGGAAGAACGGGAGCTGGTTTCCATCCAAAGAATGAGAGCCGAACCTATCGCCGGCTGGAGCGTAGATGAGATTCGGAACGCTCAGAAGGAAGACCCGGATATCGAGCCGATTCTGGCCTGGAAGGAGAACATGGAGAAACCGGATCATCAGGACATCTCTCACAGAAGCCCGACCTTAAAGGCATATTTTGCGCAGTGGGACTCCCTCCATGTCCAAGAAGGTGTTCTGAGAAGAAAATGGGAATCCTCCGACGGAAAGTCGTTTGTAATGCAGCTTGTCGTACCGCGGACGAGGGTCAAGGAGGTGTTACAGGAAATGCATGGCGGGGCGACCGGAGGCCACTTGGGAGTGAATAAGACGCTAGAAAAGGTACGAGAACGTTTTTATTGGTTAAAAGCGAAGGAAGATATCGAAGACTGGTGCAGAAAATGCGACGTGTGTGCAGCTAGCAAGGGTCCGAGAATCAAAACTCGAGGTAAGATGCACCAATACAACGTGGGAGCACCTTTCGAACGAATCGCCATTGACATCGCAGGGCCCTTTCCGGAAACCGACAATGGTAATCGGTATATACTCGTAGTGATGGACTACTTCAGTAAGTGGCCGGAAGCGTTTCCGATCCCTAACCAGGAAGCCAGAACCGTGGCGGAGCAGATCGTCTACAATTGGGTTAGCAGATTCGGTGTGCCCTTGGAATTGCATTCTGACCAAGGGCGGAACTTCGAGTCAAGAATCTTCCAAGAGATGTGTCAACTACTCGGAATCAAAAAGACAAGGACAACCCCGCTTCATCCACAGTCGGACGGTATGGTGGAGCGTTTCAATAGGACTTTGGACGAATATCTCTCGAAGGTCGTAGGTGACTACCAACGGGATTGGGACCGGCAGATTCCCTTGTTTTTGATGGCCTATAGAAGTGCCGTGCATAGCACTACTCGACATACGCCGTTCGAAATCTTATTTGGTGGAATAGCTCGTTTACCCAGTGAGGTGAAATTTGGATCTCCTACCAATGAGCCCAGAAATGAAGAAGAGTACGTGGCGGACTTTAGGGAAAGGCTTAGGGACATACACCAAAGGACCAGAAGCCAGATTAAGATGACGAGCGACCGCATGAAGACCAGGTATGATGCCAAGGCAACAACGTCAGGATTCCAGGAAGGAGATCTGGTGTGGCTGTATAATCCCCATCGCCAAAAGGGGAAATCACCTAAATTGCAGCGGAACTGGGAAGGTCCCTACAGAATAGTAACCCTCATCAACGATGTTGTCTACCGCATCCAGCGAGGACCGAGGGCCAAAATGAAAGTGGTTCATGTGGACCGACTGAGTCGATACAATGGCCGAAATGAGGATGCACTTGTTCGGGACGAACACGTCTAAGAGGGGGGCAGTGTAGCATAACAATAACTACGCTCCCTAAAAGTATGATGCAACAAATTCCGAAGTGTTTTTTTCATTCTGGCAGAATTTTGGTTCGAACTGTCCTTTCATTCGAGGTTCGTGACTGCGGTTTCCACAGTTCATGTCTACGAAAGAAACGGATAATATCACGGATGAGAGGGAATTATAACTGCAAGAATGATTGTCATCTTGGATTTCTCTTGTTCCAGTGGTCGAAGAATTTGCTAGAAGTTTCTGCCTATCAGAAACTTCTGCTATATAAGGACAGTTGGTTTAGAACCGTGGCGAAGAGATTGGAAAAGTGATAATGGGCGAAGTTGTAATTTGGTGATAAATTGAAAGTTGAGATTTAACAAGAAGAAGTAATTAGTTTGGATTTGTGTTGAGTAATTGAAAGGAGATAAAGTGATTTGAGAGGAAAGAGACCTTGTAAGAAAAGAATTTGCGAAGAATAGTATAGTGTGAACTTGAATTGTTCTATAGACTAGAAAATAAAGAAATAAATTTCACAGAATAATTGTTTTATCTACTCGAGCCGTAGCTTGCATATTACAATATTAAGATCCCCGACATGTTTAGATGATAGATTATACTCAAATCAAATAGAAAATACTTTTTTTTTTTTTTTCTCAAAGTGGACGTAATTAGTTTCCCATGTTTACTGCTCAAATGACCTCTGTAAAAACAAAATTTTCCAATTCCCCCATGATTATCTACATTTTCGTGGTGTGTGGGCTTATGTGGTGCTAGATACATGGGACTTCTCAAAATTTGTAAACGGTTTTTCACTCCGGACTTGGCCAAGATCTATAAATCTTGGCATGAATATTGAATATAAAGCGGTTGTTCGGGCTGAAGCTCCCATCACATGCCTGAGTTTACTTGATTGTGTTTAGGGGAAATTTGTAGACCGGTATTTTCACTTCAAAAGATACCTCACTCTCTTTCCTAATCTGCCCATTCTTTAACTCTTCCCTATAATTTTTCCTTTCACTCTATTACTGGGTTTTACAGACAGAACACACAGTTTTTTCCCTTATTAAATTAATCATTCACCTCTGTCTGTATCATACTGAGTGATATATTAATAACGGGCCATATTGTACAAATATACTACGTAAACAATTATCCTAATAGCTCTCATACATATTATGTAAAATATCGCACACTTTTCCATTGCATTTTTGATTATCCCGGTGACATTCGGCCCGATACGATATGGTGTACCTAGTTGGGTTGGCATCGCTTAGTGTTCGCTAGTCTGTATTCTTGCATAGATTTGTTCAAGCCGACATATGTATGTATAATGTGCTGAAACTTTATAACCGGTTAATTGTTGTTCTCGTTTTCTATGTTAATTTTTAATGAATTATGCATAATTTTCACAAGAAACACTATCAATGAAGATTCAATAAAACACTCGCAGATGGGGTAGGTAGCTTTCTTCGATCGCGTTAGAGGCTTCCAGTTCTACGATACGACTTTCCCGTCCAGTCGCCCCCCACTATAGCTCTATGTCCAAGTAATAAATGTCGGATTTTGATATTTCAGGCTAGGGCCCTACGGATAATAGTTAATAAAACAAGTGTTTTCCATTAAATGAAGGATAGTATGGGTAAATTACAAATGAATTTTACTTTCTAATTTCTATTAATATTTTTCAATGTGCCCACCAGATTTGTAGTTTCGGTAAAATAAATTATTTTGATTATTAAGTACACAAGTACTTACATAAGGTAAGGGTGGCCATGGTGTAATGGGTAGTGTGTTCGCTTGTGACGATCGAACTGTGCAGGTTCAAGCACGGACAGGGAACGGCAACAACAGCCACCCGAGCATAAAAGAGAAACGAATTAAATCCAAGTTTCTTCAACCACTACACCAAAAGGAGTTCTGCTTGGTAGTACAATGGACTTCGTGTGAGTCTAAGTGCTCCGGTATTTGGAAATTTCCTTTTTTTTTGTTTTTTTTTTTTTTTTAAAAAAACCTACATAAGGTCAATTCTGTTTCATGTATTTGATTCTAACAGAAAATGACAATCCACGGACACATAAGTCCAATGAGATTCAGGAACACATTCTTTAATCTCGTGGGGTACTAACCCACAAAAAAGTAAAATATTTGTGCAAGCAACAAATATCAGATAAAGAAATACCGACCACGGACCAACTACTTATTTTTAAATTAATAAGAGGAACTAGACTAGATAGGGTGCTCTAGGGTGTAGGTACTATTCTTGCTAAGGCTAAGTCAGAGTAAAAAATTGTAATGCTAGGGGAATTTTAATGAGAGAATGAACTTTTTTAAGGTCATAGCATAGGGCACCATAAACCAAAAGGTCACAAATAATAATCTTAAATAATATAAAAATCAAAACCCACTGGGTGGCTCACTCATCACCGTACCTCCGAAACTCCTGGGCCTACAAACTTAAAATTTAACATGGTGATAACTTGCTGGCCTTAGGCAAGGGATAAGACGGGGTTTTGCAAAATTCCAACTCTTAGGGATGAAAAAAGAAGCTTAAAGCCCTTTCATCGTATACGTATGTTAGTACTTGCTTATACGATTTGAATAACAAATTTTATTATTTTTCGATCACTAATTTTTGATAATTTTGAGCGATAAATCATCTTTCTACGTTGTCTAAAAGCTGAACAATAATACAATCATTATCATCATCATTTTAAATCATAGTCGGGTTCCATTCTAGCAGCGGCGTGCACCAGTAGAATGGTTTGTCCGTGTGTTAACTTTAGTTTATTTTTTATATTTTCTTTTTCTCCATTTCGTGCGCATGAAAGCAGTACATCGAGATCGAGAGTCACCATGAAAACAATAAGTTGATTATGCAGTTTGTTTATTACGACGAGTGAAAAAGTTTTTTTTTTCAAAATTAAATTGATAATAGCGAAGTTTGAGTATGTTGTGATGGGCATAACAGATCAACCCCTCAAGCATCGCGATTACATGATGTGAACGGGATATCTAATACCATTTCTCTATTGTGATAAAAAGAAGATTTGTAATGAAATCTCTGAAAGCATCGATTAAGGAGATGTTAATATTTTGTTTTTTTATTCACTCTTCAAGCTGGACAGGAAAGACTTTTGATCAACCTCTTGTTAGCTTATAGTAGCCTTAGTTTCCTCCTCAATTGCTGAGACACTGTTGAAAGGTGCCAGGACAGCACACCCTGCCTCTCAATTTGAACTAAATTGAAGTTATGTGGCGGATGTGCTCCGAGCTTGCAAACTCATAGTGTGGGACGAGTGTACCATGTCACACAGGAGGAATCGAGTCACTGGACATGACGCTTAAAGACATACGATCCAACGCAGCTACTCTTGAAAATAAGTTATGGAAAGGTAGAGAGGAGGAAGAAAAAACTAAAAAAATATAGCCTGATTTACACAACGTTAATACTAAACCAGATTAATGGCTAAGGGAAAGGGGCATATTAACACCTTAGACTGATAATGCCAACAAAATTAATACTTATCTCCTGCTAAGGTTAAATGCAATTAAAATAAAATATAACACCATACACACTGTGGTGGGATTGGAAGAAAAGGTGCTCTTCCCAGTAGAGTACCTACATACCCTTAATCTTCCAGGCATTTCTTCTTACAGACTTACGTTGAAAGTAGCAGCACCTGTTATGCTCTTAAAAAACATAAATCCTCCCAAAATGTGCAATGAAACCAGGTTGCAGGTTAAAGTTCTCCATGAGAATGTGATAGAGGCAACAATATTTACCGGTTGTGGCCAGTAAGAAACTGTATTTATACCTCGAATCCCTCTCATCTCTTCTGACTACCCCTTTCATTAAAGCGACTGCAGTTTACCTTGAAAGTTAGTTTCGCTATGGCGATAAATAAGGTTCAGGGTCAGTCCTTAAAGACAGCTAGGGTTGTCTTGGGGGATGATATGTAGCACGCTTCAGAGATAGCTCAGCTCACAATCTGTCCATTTTACAATCAGAAGAAACAACAGCAATCGTTGTGTATAAGGAAGTACGAGACGTAAACAAAACCTTCCTCATTTGTTCGACAATAATTCGATGCCTTGATTATATGTTCTTCCTTACATTATCTTCAGCTACTACTATTAGTAAAAAAAATACATCCGGGTCAGGGGTTTAGAGCCGTTCAATTCATCAGGACTGACCAACCGAGAGGGCAATCGTCCTGGTACGTATAGTTATAATAATAATACTATGTCATGCACTACTACTCACATACCTATAAATCCTAGAAAACTATTAGATATTCGAGACTCACTGAACCATTGGCCGCTTCACTCTCCAGCACATAAATACTTCCACGCTTTAATATATAAAAAATAATAAGAAATTTATTTTAATATGTTCAACGATATTATTAGAATATTCCGGTCGTAATCTGAAATAAAATGCAATCGGCCAAAAATATTTCGCAATGAATATAGTTTTTTTAGTCGCCCATTTTGAATAAAAGGACTATTTTTTACTAGTATTTCGCATGTTGAATTCATGCTTCAGTAACATTTTGATAATCTCTTTGAATGGAAATCGATGATGGTGGCAAAAAAAATAAATAAATTTACGGAACCAATCTAAATTCATTGAATAAGCTACAATGCTGTGCTGATAGAGTTCAGTTGCGGAAATAAATTTGTGAAAATGTTGCAATTTTCCGAGCATATTCGAGCAGTCGGCGAATATTGGATGATATTAAATTTCCCAACACACTGGTGGTCATTCGGAGAAATCCGTATGTACGAGTATGTACGCATATTATGTTTTATTGTACAGGTACATATTTAAATTCATACCTCCACCAGCTTTTAGTGTGAATTTATGTTGCCTACTTATTTAGTCCATTCAAATTTTATTTGTTTCGAATATTTACATTTATAGGTCGAAGCAGAGCGTATACATTTTTTTAAGATAAACTTTTCTGTAAACTACATTCCTTGTAAATATAAAAAAGCCATAATCAAACTTGTACAGATTATCAATGCAACTTTCTCTTTGAAACACGTACCTCACATCATATCGACCAATATCTTTGCTACAGATGATTTCTAAATTATTTGAAACACTTTTGCTTAAAAGGCTTTTTTCCTGTAATAGAGGAAAAATCTCTGATCCCATCACATCAGTTCGGATTCCGAAATAGGCATTCTACGATGGATTAATTTCAAAGAATAACAGACAAAATAGGCAAAGTTTTGTAGGAAATAAAGGTCTGTTCTGTAGTATCCCTGGACGTAACTCAGGCCTTTGATATGGTGTGGCACAAAGAACTTATAGCTAAATTGAAGAGATGTCTGCTTAGACCGTAGGTACCATTCTAGAATCCTACATAACTAACCGATTTTTTAGGATTAAGCATGAGAATGAGAAAAAATCAAAGCTGATGTGCCACGGTATAAAACAGCATTATCTGATTTTCTAACACGGCTAAGTATTTGGGCATGACACTGGACGCTAAACTTCGATGGAAGGTACATGGCAAAAGAAACGTGTAGAACTATAGTCAGAAAATGCATTGGCTTCTCGGTAGATTTTCTTGTCTATCTATTCCGAACAAAATACCTCTGTATAAGTAAATCCTAAACCCGGTATAGATCTACGGGATACAGCTTTTGGGGGTTCAAAAGTAAATCAAACATAGAATGCGTCAAAGATTTCAGAACAAAGTACTTCGAAGTACTGTTAGTGCTCCGTGGTATATTCGAAATATAGACCTACAGGGACTTAGCTGTAGAGACAGTTGATTTTGCAATTAAGAATTCCGGTAGGCGGCACAAACTTAGAAGAAGTGGATAGGTATACCCAACTTCTAACGGAGGTGTTTTTAGTAGCGTTCGAGTCCCACACCTCCACTTGCAAAAAAAAAAAATGTTTTTTTTTTAAAGGTTATTCCACCTTGAATTCAAATACCAACAATTTATTTGCTTTCAGATATGATCACATACTCCTACTCGTACATAGTTTTTTTAGTTTTCTCCGAACGAACATTTGATAAACACTTTTGTGGCTTATATAAAAGCTTGATAACTTAAAATCGCGATTAAAAAAAAAATAAAAATATTTGGCGCAACAGCTGTTTAAGTGACAGGGCCTAGCTTCTCTCAACCACTCGTGTTGTGTGCGTTATATTTTTCACACGAATGGAAGGGATCTACAGTTTAGTGCCGAATCTGAACGGCAATTTGTTTTCAGAAGCTTTCTCGTGGCAACAATACTCTCGGATGTTTGTCAGACGTTCGCGAGAGGTGGGATCGTGAAAAATCTTGTTGGTGTTTTCTGGGATTCGAACTTGGAACCTCTTGCGTAGTGATCTGACACACTAACCACTACGCCACAACGCCCACCAAGATCGGGATTACAACTTTCCAATTCTCAGGGTTTCGGGTACTTGCTCCATATATTTGTTTGAAAATATTACATAATTTCTTGGCCTTAGCTAACTCTTATAGATCAAGAGGTTTTACCCGTCTTAGTCTCCTGATTACATTGTCAGTATTTAATAGTTCTGTCATTTCTATGTTAACGTGGTTGAGAAGCCTACTTTTGTGCCTTGGAGAAGGTTTTTTAACTTCATCTTCAACCATTTCAGTATTAGGATCTATGTAGATCAGCGTTGCGTATGTACCAAGGTGCATTAACTATGATACTTAGTACCTTATTTTGGAAGACTTGGATTTTTTGTAAATTTGTTTGGCATGTGAATGCCCACAAGTGGAGCCATAGGTCCATACCGATTTCAGAACCTGCTTGTATAGCAATAGCTTATTGCATTATAGTTGGACAGGGATGAGTATCTCCCAATAAGCCAATACATTTTACTGCATGTTCAACTGATCTCTCTTTTTCTTTGCATGCGTTTTCCAACGCAGTTTACCGTTTAGGGTCATGCCTAGATATTTGGCTGTATTCGAGTATTCCAGTAAATTGCTGTTTATGTATACTGGAATGTGTGGTACGTTTTTATATGTAAAATGAATATGGACTGACTTTAGGTCATTTAATCTAATCGGCCATTTTATAGACCATTCTGAAATACTGTTTATTGCCATTTGAAGCATTTTTGTTGCTATTTCGACAGTTGCTCCGACACCAAGTACAGCAGTGTCATCTGCAAAGATATAAAGAAGTCGACAAGATCTGGGGTTTTATTCCTATCTGTTGGCCAGTAGGTAGGTTTTCCTGTTGAGTGATATTTTGCGCCATCTTCTTTAATAGTTTCATATAGTTATCTGTATTTGTTAATCTAGATCCCCAATATTTATTCTTGGCATTAAAATCCCCCCCGCAATTAATCTATTATGAAATATGCGGAAAAGACTTTTAAAATCATTTTTCTTCCTTCTAGCTGGGAGAGCAATATACGAGTACGGATGCAACAGATTTTTCCCCACTGCTCGTTTTTATACTTATGGAAATTCCTTGGATGGGACATGATTGGAATTTTGCTTCTATATGGTGTTTAATTATATTCTTTATTAACACTGCAGCCCCACCTTTTGCACAATTAAGAGGGTGTGAGGAAATTATATCCTTGCAGTTTAAAGTCGGTTGGTTGGTTGGTTTGAGAGGGTGAGCTTATGCTCTTCACTTAGGCCTCCATTGGGCCCGTTGTGTTCCCCTCATCTGCGTAACTGTAAGGAATAGTGATGTGTTTTGGGAATTATGTATTGAGAGGATTTAGGTCTAGGGATCATGGGTAGTATCAACTATATCGTATAGTGATCGGGGAATCGTAGTGTTCGTCTGGCGAACTCCAGTATATCCCCGATTCCTTTCTTATTGAGGTGTGTAATATCCGGAATCCTTGGAGATCCCAGAATTTTCAGCCTTAGCCTCGCTGTAGAAGGGCAGTGACAGAGGAAGTGTTCTATACCTTCCTCCTCCTCTTCACAGTTGGCACAGATTGCTGTATCAGCTATCCCGAGTCTGAACGAATGTTTGTTGAGATTGATGTGCCCTGTTAAAAGTCCCACCATCAATCTCAATTGTGTTCTGCTTGAGTTAAGAGCTCTTTTTGCTGTGTTGTTACTCGGTTTGGTTATTACAGATCTAGCCACTTTGCACGTGTCTAGATTCGTCCAGTAATTATTGAAATCCTGTCGTATCTTTTCATTGATTATTGTTTTAATAGTTGTTAGAGAGACCCCTATTGTATTATCCGGGTTCAGTTCTGTGTTGCCCGCTCCTTTCCTTGCTAGTTCGTCTGCCTTTTCGTTACCCGGTACACCCTCGTGCCCCGGTACCCATGTGAGACGGACTCTATTGCGTCTGGCAAGTAAGTTCAATTTAGTTTTGCACTCCCTTACTAGTAGTGATTTCGACATGGGGTTTGTGATCGCGCTAATTGCTGCTTTGCTGTCCGAGCAGATGTCAATTTGCCTTTCTTCGTTTGTGTCTTCTGCGAGTATTTCGGTTGCTTTCATAATTGCATAGACTTCTGCTTGGAACACCGATACAAATGGTTCTAGGTGAATAGCAAGTTCAATCGGTGGGTTAGCACTAAAGATGCCAGCCCCTGATTCCCCTGATATGTTAGAGCCATCTGTATAAACCGATATCCCATTGGAGTTTCTTGTCGTTCTTTCATACGTCCAATATTCTCTTGCGGGAAAAATTGTTTCGAAGTTGTTGGAGAATGTGTACGATTTCCCAACAACATCACTGGGGCAATCGATGAGTGGTGTCATTACTCTTATCATTTCGGTGACTTTTCGATGTCCCGTATTTGCACCACCGGTGAAATGGCCGATAGTTCTAAGCCGTGAGGCTGAAATGCCGGCAATCTTCTTCGCTTCGAGGTGCACTGGTAGAATGTTAAGTATCGCTTCCATGGCCGCGGTTGGTGTTGAGGATTGTGCTCCTGTAATACCCAGGCAGACCATACGTTGCACCTTAGTTAGCAAGTCTCTTGCATACTTTTTGCTCATCACTGGCCATCATACAACTACACCGTAGAAGATGATGGGTTTTATTACGCATTCGTATATCCAGTGGACCTGTTTCGGTTTCAAGCCCCATGACTTCCCGATGGCCCTCCTGCATATCCAATATGCTCTCTTTGCTTTGGTGACTCTTTCTTCCAGGTTCTTTCTCCAGGTCAGTTTCCTGTCTAATATAATGCCCAGATACTTGACGCTGTCGCGGAGTTGTAGTGATACTCCTCCGAGTTGTGGAATGTGAAAGTCACTAGTTTTGGTTTTCTTTGTAAAGAGAACCATTTCCGTTTTATTTGGATTTATTTCTAATCCACTCTCCTCCGCCCATTCTTTTATGATTCGAAGGGTGTTTTGCATAAGCTCTCCTATGGTGTTCAGGTGCTTACCTCTTATCAGAACGGCTAGGTCATCTGCGTACGCTACACATTTCGCACAGGTTCCATCCAGTGCTTTTAAAAGGTTGTCCATTGTGAGCACCCACAGAAAAGGAGATATTATCCCCCCCTGTGGTGTTCCCGTACGGACTGTTCCCCTTCTTGTGTCGTCTCCCAGTGAAGCTGTGATTATGCGGTTTGTAAGCATGTGTTCTAGCCAATTGTTTATTATTTGGTTATTACAGTATATCGAGAGTGCCTCTACAATTTTTTGAGTTTTCACATTGTTAAATGCCCCTTCGATATCTAGAAAAACGCCTGCGACTGATTCCTTGGTTTCAAAAGCATCTTCTATTGTGGATACAACCTGGTGTAGTGCCGTCTCAACTGATTTTGCTTTGAGATATGCATGTTGATTAGGACACAGCCGCGGAATTGTAATCTGTGTTCTGATGTAGTTATCACAGATTCTCTCCATTGATTTTAGTAAGAAGGACGTTAGGCTAATAGGTCTATAGCCCTTTGCTGTCGACAAATCTTTCCCGGGTTTCGGTAGGAACACCACCCTCACCTCTTGCTATTGTGTTGGTGTGTATCCATGATATAGATATCCCCTGAAGATATTGACCAGGGTTTTCTTTAGGGTGTCTAATTCTATCCCTTTTTGCAAGAAGATGGGAAGTATTCCGTCCAAGCCCGGTGATTTGTATGGCGCAAATGAGTTAATAGCCCAGGTCACTTTATCTGCATCAACTAGGTTCTCAGTGTCTTCCCATTTTGTATCAGTTCCAGTGACCCCACGCTTGGAAGGTGTAGCTGCCTCGCTGAAACAGTTTGAGAAGTGTACACACATCAGCGTCTCCAAGGTATCAGCTGCGGTTGCCAAGTTATTGCCCGCCTGTAGAAGTTGATAACTTGGTGGTTCCTTGGACAGGATCTTCTTTAATCGCGCTGCTCCATTATTATCGCATATGTTGGTGCAGAAAGTTTTCCATGATTCCCTTTTAGCAGCCCTGGTGAGCTTCTTGAAGCCTCTTTTACTTTCTTTATAGGAATCCCAGTCTGCTTCTTCGTTGGTTCTTAAAGCTTTATTTAGGCGTTGTCTAGCAACCTTCCTTATTTCATGGATGTCGCCGTTCCACCATTTTTGCTTTGCACTTCTAGGTACCGGTTTTAGAGGACAGGCGGCCTCAAAAGATTCTATAATACACTTCTGTACTTTGAGGACTTCATTGTTTAATTGGTTAATCTCAGTGTAGCTGTTATCCTGAGTTGGTGTCAGCTTTCCCTGAAGATTACTTACAAAGATGGACCAGTCAGTTTTCTTAGGATTCCTAATCATTATTTTGGATTTGTGATCAATTCCAATATCAAAACTCAACCACCTGTGGTCCGAAAAGGAGATCTCATTACTGATCCTCCAGTTCGACACCAAGTGCATAGACCTAACGTCGCATAAGGTTATATCTAATACCTCCCTTCTAATTTTATTTATGAAGGTTGGTGTACAACCCTCATTCAAGGTAATCAAGTTTTCAATATTTAAATAATCGGCTAAACACTCACCTCTTTTGTTGATGTTCGTACTACCCCAGTTAGTGTGGTGGGCGTTAGAGTCCATACCCACTATGAGGCTCTTCTGTTGGGACCTCGTCCAGGTGACACACCTCTTTAACTCATAGCTACGTGGAGGTTGCGGGGAGTCATAGGGGAGATAGCAAGAGGCCAAAATAATTTGGTTGGTCTCGCTATTTCTTGCCCTATATTCGAGACTTGTGACTGTGAGGTCCCCTGTGCTGATCTGTGGAATAGAGAAAATATTAATATCCTTACGTGCCACAATACAGGCTCTACACTTACTGTTTCCGTTGTTTGCAATCACTTTCAGTTTATTCCCCCATCCTGTTACCTTATTATACAGACAATAAGGTTCCTGGATGAGGGCGATATCCGCGTTTCCTGCTAAGAGGTAAGCACAGAGGTTGGCAGTTGCCGCCCTACTGTGCTAAAGGTTTGCTTGGATTACCTTCATTAATTCTTTCGTGGAATGAAGGGATTACAAAGCTGACCTGGTGAAAGCCGCATAATGCTTTACCCCCTTGTAGGACTAGTGACCCCAGCGATTCCTCGTCAATCCCTACCACGATTAGTTGGCCTTTGCCTGCCTGCTCCTTTGCGTGGTAGAGTTTCCACTTTTCTGTCTTAAGGTCCTTGTTTTGCAGCTTCATTCGTGCAAACAGCGTTGCAGGTTCCTCGATTACCCCTGGGATCCAAACGGACACCCTGGTTAATCTGGGAATCTTTCCCGCCGGAAGAACCACTAGGTTGTTTCCTTCCCAACCATCGAGTCTAGATGTTAGTTTAGCTAACGACTCCGTTGAGGCATTATCCTGACAGCATATGTGGTAGCGGCTGCCTTTGAAACCTGCCCTCAGGAAATTCAGGGAAGTCGTCGAATTCTCACAAAGTGTTTGGTCCAGGGCAGCATTGAGAGCTTTCTGGAACCGTTCATGAAGCTCCTCCGGTATCTTCCCATCCTCGTCGTTTCTGTTGTAGACCACCATCTCCAGGAGGTTGGCTGCTACATCCCTATACGACCTCGTGTGACGAGATTTTATGGGTGTGGCTGCCTGTCTCCTTGAAGTTGACGGCCTAATCGGGTTTTTGGATTTTGGTTGTGCGACAGTACTTCCCTCGCTCCTCCCTGGGTGAGCGTTAGCCCGCCCTGGTGGAATAGAGGTAAGCCTAGATTGTGGATGGTCTTTAGGAACACGACTTCTTTTTCTCTGCGGTGGTTCAGCATGGGGGCGCATCCTCCTCTTGCCATCAGAGTTTGCCGAGGCATACTCTGGTGATAGAGTAGGGTGTTCCATCCGTTCCCCGGTCAGTGTCTGTTTACTGTTTGCTTTTTGACCACGCGGGGAGACGGTTTTTGGTGTTGAAGCCAGGCAGTTTGGGTTTGAAACCAAATTTCCTTGCTTCTCCATCTCCAGTCGTCTTCTTTCTTTGGCCCTTTTTAGTTGTTGGTCTCCAGAGATTTTGCGTTTTTTTCGGGTCGCTGACTCGTCCTCTTTATGAGCGGTCAATGTCGATGTTGTTGCACCCTCTTCGATTTTATCTGTTGCAGTGAAGAGGTGCTGCAGCCCGAAGTTGTTTTTATTTTTGCTCGTGTGCGTGTCTTGGTTGAGAGTATTTGTTGCCACTGGCGACTTATCCCCTTTCGGGGCCAAGTCCTCGCTGGCAGCCGTGACCTCTGCCGACTTTTGGATGTATATCCCCATCCGAGTTTCTTCTCTTTTAGCTGTACTCTCCATATTTTTTTTTTGTGTTTTTGCTACTTCACTGTAGGTTCTTTTTGTTTTTCTTTTAGTTTCTTGACCTCCACCCTTACCTTCCCTGGATCTATTCCAGGTATAGCTCAAGAGTATCATCGGTCCTTACTCAGCCCCTCCACCACGACAAGGTAGGCAAACGACGGAGGGGTGCAGTTTAAAGTCAGTAGACAATTTAAAGTGCGTCTCTGAAATAAGCCTATCTGGTTTATATCGAGAGTCACTTGCTCCTCGTCCTTTGGATTCTTAATACCATTGGCATTCCATTCAAGAATATTTATTTTATTTATCATGTTTGACTTTTCGGTACAGCTCTTTTGTTGCTGTTCTGCTTCTCTAGTAATGATATTCTATCTAATATCGTTTTATTGCATTTTTCCATGGAATCAATCCTGTTTAGGATTTGTTTCATAAGGATTTCCATTGCAGTTTTAGCTCTACTTTGTGTTCCACGGCTTTCTCTGCTGGTATTTGATTTGCTTTTGATGCTGCATGGGCATATGTCATTTTTGGGCCCGCTATCTTTTGTCTTGGTCCTTTTTGATGATCATTTGATCTTTAAGTATTTCTTTTTGTGAGCTCCTTTGGAAGTTCTTTTTGACTTTTAGTGCTTCCTTATTTGAGCTGTTTTATGGTTTCCTTTGTTTTTTGTCTTTTGGAAGTTGGATTTCTTTTGCAACTAAACATCCTCTATAGCTAACAGGATGATTTTCATTGCAGTTTGCAAATTTAGGATGCTCATCTTTTTTCGTTATATATTCTTTAGTGTGTGTGGTGACTTCCTGCACACTTTACACATCTTGGGTTTGAGCTGCAGTACAATACCTTTGACAATTTTTGCATTGGGGAACTAATTTCGATTTACGTAAGGTATGAATCTCAACTTTCATCCCAAGTATGTTTTTAATGCCATTTAAGCATATTTTAATTCTTTTTTTATGTTTTCGAGTGAGCATGAGTAATGCAGTTTTTTCACCACAACCTTCATTGATCTGTTATTGTTATTCTCATAAGAATACCATTGCACTTTTTCTGGTTAAATATTTTAGTCAGGTTTCTGTGTCCATCTTCTTCATCCATATTAATTTTGATGTCATTATTATTTATTAGTGCTGTACTAGCTTTAATTTTATTTTTCTCCAATAATTTGACCAAGCTTTCATACTTATTTATTTGTAGTGCAATAATTGGTGGAGGCTTAGTTGAATTTTGTATTCTGTTTTCTTTGTTTGAAGCACACACGGTGCTTTCTTTTGGGGATGAGATTTTTGGGGATGTAGTATTCATTTTGCGTTTTTTATTTTTATTCCCCATGTGACGATGTCCTTCTGTCTCTTTTTTCAGTTCTTCTTCATCTGTTGAGAACTCGACAGGTTGGCCTTTAATTTTTTTTGGTTGTTGATTTCTTCTTTCAACAATTTCAACTCTTCTTGAAAGAAGAAATCAAACAACCAAAAAAACTAACGTAGTATTAAGTTCTAACTGAATATTACTTAAATGAAGGTTTTTCCATAGTTTTTCTTCCATTGTTTAAATTAAATAGCTAAATTTATTTCTTCCGTAAATATTTTTCAGTAGTAAAATACTCGTATATATTAAATATCATATCTCTGTGCAAGCTGTATATGAAATTCGTATAAGCTTTATACTATGCAAATAAACAGTGCCTCATTGAGTTGCATAAACCCATCCCTTTCTTCGCAGGCTTCTAAATATTTAGCCTTCCAGAGCTCATTACTTTCTTCATTTTTAGATAGGGGTGTTCTCTTTACCCTTTTACTTCTCCCAAAAGGGTCGTTACTAAACAACAAATGGTCCCCCACCAGAATCCATGGGACCGACCTCCGAAGAGGGTGGATTTACCAGTGTAACTGGCATACCACCTGGGGTATGCCAGTTTGTTTTGTTTTGTTCATTGCGTATTTGTTTTTCATTTTTGCAAACATTTTAACTTGAATTTTTTTCTATGTGTTCAGCCGCTCCTGATATGAAGAACAGATGCTGACCAGGGAGCCGCCCAATGTGGGTCAGACGAAACTGCGTTTTTATGACTAGGGTCCGCGGGGTTGGTACGCCCGTTACCTCTCTCCAGAAAAGAACCTTTGCGGGCAAGAAAAATTCGGTAAGAAGCAACAGAATAGGTTTTTCGTCAAGTGCCTTAAAAAACTAAAAAAACTTTCATGTCAAAAATTTGAATGCTGACATGTCGTTATAGATGTCAGAAATAACTCAAATACCAATACGAAAGCTTAAAACTGAGTATGCAGTTCTATTGCAAACATCTGTTTTACTCCAGATATAAATTTTTATTGAAATAATCGTTTTCGAGAAAATGGCATTTTTTTTAAAGTTGGGTTTAAGTAAAGTACCGTTAATTTTGAAGATAAAATAAAAATTCTAATTTCTCTTCTGGGCATTGTCTCACAAACTGTAGATATGAAGTTGGAGGCGAATCCATCCAGCCATTTTGGCTGCAGCCGGTGTTACATACAGACGTACACACAGATGGACAGATAGACATGCAAGACGTACTTTTTTGAGGTCATATATTATAGTAATTTAAAGATTGTTCAAAATCTAGAGTTCCTACCTACCTACCTACAGGAGAATTAAAAAAGTTAGAACGTAACCCTTATACACGATTACAGCCTTATAACTTTTGTACCGTTTGAAAGGAAAAAGGAAAAGTGAAGAAAGCTAATTAGGTACCAGAATGGTATGAAAGGAACACTAATGTATTAATCACGGTATCTTTCTGTCCGTCTGCCGCTATATCCGTTTGTCTGCCACTTATAACTTTTGAACCGTTTGGGCTTGAAGTCTGAAATTTTGTGCAAAAGTGGTAGGTAGTGGAGCACAAAGAATCAATACATAAATTTGTATACTCCATCATGTGACTGAAGGTCTAAGGACTCCAAAAATATACGGAAATATTTTGTCTTTGTACACCCACTCTGATTCACTTGTAAATAAACTTTTTAATTAATCATTATTAATTAATTTAATTTAAGTAATAAAAATCAACACTAAATTTTCATCGGCTTTAGGAATGATTTTCTACGAGCAAAGGAAAAAATAATAAAAATAAAGATACTGGTAAAAGTTGTACTGCGTGCACTTACGAGTAAACCATTATAAAAACAGATTTTTCAATACAAGTCAGGCAAAAGCTTTTACTCTGAGCTCAGGAGCACAGTTCTCGAATTCAAGAGATTTGGAACAACATCATCTTCTCCGATGCGTTCAAGTTTAAGATGCATGTCGGAGATGGAATCAGCAATGAATGTCTCCGAAGTATTGCAACGAAAGCTGAATGGTCGGGAATGTTTTTCTGGATAAAAAAAAATCAAATATGCTTTCTACGCTCAAGAGTAACAGCAGCAATTTACATGTAGGTCCTACAAAATGACTTGTAGAGAAAAATTTCGGGCTGGAAGGTGCCCATTTGCCAAGCTCCGACTATTTGATGGTGTCTTTAGCTAGGTGTGGTGATATATCATCAGACGATATGGTCAGCTATGACCATACTGCCTAAGGAGGCCCTATCAGGGATCAGGGTCCCGGACAGAATTGCTTTAGTATCATTAAAGTAACTTCAATTATGCTCACATATATTAGCCCACCTCACTTTAACGTCTAAACAAAGTATTTCCACTTCTAAGTACGATAAGATTCTTGTCGAATGTCTCAATATCCCAAGGGATGCATAATGAAACCGATTATGCCGATAACGAAAGAGGTACCCGAATATCTTCATAAAGGACATTATTTCTGAAAGGTAGATTTGAATTAAGTTAAGTTGTGAATCTTAACTCCAAACTTGACTAACACAATTCTTTGGCATTACGACCCGGAAATATTCCAGCAGACATTAAAGGTGAACGTAGTTGTTTATTGAAGGTTTCCTCAAGAGTGTGCTTCTCCCTTTCGTAAGGAGGCATAATGTACAAAAACAGGATTCAGCAAATCATCGACATAGGTTGACATAGCTGCACAAAAAAAATCTAGATCCTACCTCGACGTGCGAATGTACTCGTACCTATCCTTCTCGCTGAAATTAGATACAAAAATCTCGTATGCGGGACAACATGTACCGTGCTAAGTTGCAATTCCCTATAAAATGATCCCCGGCACTCATATGTGTACCCGAATTCTGTCCCATTCTCTGATTAGTATTCGAGTCATGAGTCATACTTCCTACGCACACCGCTCTGTTCAGTTCGGTGGGTGGAAGTACAGTCAAGTATATTCCACTGCGATGATATATCCGAGTTCTAAGAAGTAAATTACTAGTAACTGCGGGAACGATGATTTAATGCGATATGTTAACAGAAAAAAAAATCGCTTCAAGCGTATTGCTTGGAGCTTCGCTTGCAATGTACAGCGGAAAAAAATGTTTAGTCAGATGATATTCCCCTTGCACAGGTACACTACACACATAAACACACAGATATTTGGCTAATAGTATACATTTAGGACTCCTCTTCGCTGTAGGTACCTAACCACATAAATCACATTAGTAGAGCAGCCGTCTCTTCTGTAAATTAATAGTTATAGCGCAAGAGTGTGTCTGGCGAATGCACCAAGGACATTTGAAGGTTATGTAAGCTCCACGGACTGCACTTCTAATTTCACCAACCGCATTAAGTTTCGGGCATTATGGGTATAATAATTTATTTTCAGTTTTCAGAATTTTTAAAGCACTTTGTGGCAACGCTTCGCTAAGCTCTGCATTTTATAGTGGTTTATGCGGAAGTCTTTCGAAGCAGTTATATCCGTTTCTTTGGTAAGCATTCAAAGATGGTCTTTGTGGAGGGATTTCTGTTCTTAAGGTCAAGGATGCAATTGAGGTAGGTAAATTAAACTCAGAAGCGTATCGTTTGAGTTTTGAATGCAGCACAATTCTTTAAATTTCTATGCGTGTTTGCTTTTGTGTATTTGCGCCTGCTATTGCGGCGTTCCTATTCATATTTAATTCTAGTTTTCGTTATAACCCATTACACCTCAAAAACGAGGTTTTGATGGTAGAGTTTTGAGAATTTGGTTTAATTTCGATACAAAGGTGCGACGAGGCTCGTGCATAGGTGTTGGTTAATATTTCCCCCATTCCTTCAATCCTACAGTTTAGCAACAAATTACACTTGATGGTCAGCCTATGGGCAGACCTGCTTATAATGCAATGCCCGTAAGTTCTCTTAGAACTTTTCAAATTATGACAGGCCTTAAGAGTTTGAAATATGCCATACTCTTTGATACACTGTAGATCCCAGGTAGTCACTATGGTCAATGACCATTTTTGAACATTTTGTGTGAAATCTTGACCAGTGGTGGTGATTAAATTGATTGGAATTTGGGAAACTACGTACCTAGAAAATTTTGGAGAAATTAATTTTGAGTTGGAAAAACTGCAGCAATATTTACTCCGAGATTTGAACCATAAGCTTAACAAACTATGATGTTTTTAACGTTGCATTTAATATCAGCTTCGGAGAGCTTGCAAATTTGATGATACTTATAAGTATTTATGAGTTTGATAAGGACAATTTTTTTTTGTTACAGAGCCAGCACCTGAAACCCCATATTATTAGTAAAGCTCTATCCGAAATGTAGAGAAGCCTTTAGAAAGATGGGCATGGACCTTGAACGTGGTCATTGGTAAGTTGTTTTCGATGTTTGGCTCCAAATGGTTGTGTCAACACTTTCATCAGTGAATTTGAAGCAAATCGTCTACGTAGGCGAGCAGTTAAACAGGCTTTTGAAATATTAGATGTCTGGTTTTGTTATCGTCCATGCTTCTGCGCTTTATAGCAGAAGTAGGATGATGAGGGTCTCCTTAGTCGAAGGCTTTACTTCTCAATTGCCTTTTTGACCAAAAAGCGGTTGGTAAGAGTTTTGTCCTATTCATTGATGTTGTGTGTTCTTCCTTATTGACAGCATATATTTACTTCGTTTTGCCTTCATCAAACTCATCTTTGCTGAATCTGTTTCAATACTTATATAGGATCGATTTGAACCGACTTTGATGAAGCAGCGTGCATTCCTTTTCATCATCTTACATAGATGGATGAGCTTAGCTGGTATGCCTAAACAAGACTAGCACTGTTTGAAGCTCGTTTCTGTATACGCTGTCATAGACGACTTTAAAATCGATAAAAAGATGGTGGATATCGATCTGAGATTTCTGGAAAATCTCCAAGTTCGGCCGTATTGTATATATTCGGTCAATGGTAGACTTTCCTGGGCTAAAACCATACTGATAAGGACCAATCAGGTTGTTGACGAACGGTTTTAGGCATTCACACAGTACAGCAGACAAGATCTTTAGGCGATGTTTAGGGGATTGTAATTTGAGAAGTTCAGAGTATCTGCTTTTTTGTGGATCGGGCATATGATGCTAAGATTCCATTCATTGATCGGGCATACTTGAGTTGCACGCTCCTTCCCAAATCATCTCCCACTGCTTCAAATAGCTCGGCTGCTATTTCATCAGCTCCAGAAGTTTTGTTTGGTCTGAGCTTAAATATTGCTATCCGAACCTCATGTTGGTTCGGTGGACGGTCATCGTCCAAATTAAATGGTTCGATCTGCTTGACAGCGGACTCTTGGTCATCAATGCCCTTTAATAGTCTGCAGAAATATTCTTTCCAATTTCTCAGCACCTACTGTGACTTTGCTACGAGGTTTCCATGTTCGTCTCTGCAGGCTTCCGTTCGGGGCTTATGGCATCGGCATGCTCTTTTTACTTTTTTGGTAATACTTTAGAACGTCGCTTCTGCAGTAACACCTGTATTGACTCGACTGTAAGCTTCTTTCTTTGCTGCATGTGCTTGCGGTACTCGTCATCAAACCATGAGTTTTGTTGTGGTCGCCTAGTGGCGAAATTTCTGATTTCTTGTTGACGGCAAATGATTTGTCGAGAGGTTAAAAGAAATTCGGTCTGCAAAAGGTTTTGGCAGTCTTTTGCGAAAGGACCCGTTCGACGTGTACTTTTATTGCACACGCCTTAAGGCGGTCTATATTCCAGGCACTAGAAACCTAACTTTTTTGATTTTTTTGTCAGTAAAAAAAAACTGGGCAGTAGAAGGTTAAATGAGCGTGTTAAAATACAATTCGGCAAGCAAGATCATTTTTCATGAGCCTAAAAAAGGTTATTCTACTATTTATTTAAGAAATCGCTGGAAATGGGTTATGTTCCACTTGAGGCATTTATATATCTTCACAGTTTGGGATACATTGTTGATGATTGTATCAACAACGGTTGAACTCCAGTCTACCTGGTGCTATATGGAGAAATTACATGTCAATTTCTAAGGGAAATGTTGAAAATCTGGACTTTTGGCTTGAGTACGATTCGTAGCTTGACACAACATCATACTTGACGAAACTCAGGGCTGGTATCGCGTCTTTAATTCTGCTTCATTTAAAGTCGGTTATTGTACCCAGTAGTTTTAAGTAAGGTTAAGATTAGGACAACTAGTCACTTATCGCTTGATTTATAATTTAGTTTGTAAGTGTTGCAATAAAATCTAGATTTTTGTAATAAAGTAATACAATTATGAGATAACCTTATTTTTAAGAAGCTAATATAATTAAAATGTTTATTATAAATTAATTTCAGGAAATTTAAATATTTGAGTGTTTTTCGCCATTTTTGTTGGGTTATTATTAGTTTTAATTTTTGTTTATTATTTTTAAATTATGTAAATAAACGTTTAAATATAAAAAAAAACTTCGCAGTGAAATCTAAGGGTGTGCTAAGTTCAACCTGTTTCGGTTTTCTATGTATTATTTGTTGCAATGGTTTTTTACGTGGCTTAAGTATATTAATGGGCACAAACACACTTAAGGTAGAGATGTGACTAATTATTTGGAAAGGCATTGCAACAAGTTGAGCTTTCGTGAACCAAAAATAGTGGTATTAAACAAAAAGTTCGATACTTGTATCATATCTGTAGTATCGGAACATCCCTAGCTGCATGAGATGCATGGCCAAAATCTTTATTGCGGAATCAGGTACATTTAATGTCATTATGTTTTAAAAGCAGCTTCATTCAAATAGCCTCAATGGCTTCATTTGAAGGAGGTGATCCGAGAGACTCAATTTTGGATGACTCTTATGTATTAATCGGGTAATGGCTTGAATGATGTTGTTCTTCAGGTCGTGTGAATTGTTACTGGTTTATTGACATATGCCAGTAACTTAACATAGCTCCAAACAAAGGTCTACCAAAAAGTCTCAATAATGCTATTGTTTCATTCGCTGTGTGGCACGTAGCACCGTCTTGCTAGAACCACATGTTGTCTATATCCATATAATCCAGTTGGGGCCAAAAAAATCAGTTATCACTACTCTATATCTTTCGCCGTTAACAGTTAACGCCTCACCCCTCTCACACCACCTGCCCAAAATGCACACCAAACATTGAGTTTTTCTGGATGCAAAGGAAGCTCGTGGATCTGTTGCGGATTAGCATACGCCAAGATCCGACAATTTATATTATTTACGAAGACATTCAGCGAATTTTCGACGCGTTATTGAAGCATGTAGTTTTCCATGATTAAATGGCAGGTATGACAAAACATAATCGTCACAGAATGACAGCGCTGTCATTTCAAAAGTAACCACAATCTGCAGTCAAAGTTCAGGCGAGTCTATTGAAAGACGCTGAATGTACAAATGTGTATGTATCTGTGACAGGATTACTTTCATTTCATATAAACTGATGTGAATCACTTCAAAACGTATTTTTAAAGAATAAAATCAATTTTTCTTAACCAAAATCTATCTATTGCAGAAATGGCCCACGTCCACAAACTGAAACTAGATACAAATTAAATTTGGCATTCTTTTTTATCTCAAATAGACCAGTAGTGTCTATTAAACAGAACTGGGCACTCACTCCGTAAGACGATTATCGTCGGATGATATCGTTTTAGCGAAACGTAACCCCAAAAACGACATCGCTTGCACGGTAGCTAAAGAGTTTGTTCGTCTTGTGTTTGATTGTATATTTTGCAAGCAAATTAAGCTTTCTTTTGGAATTTTAAAGTGAACAGTTTCAGTGCCAGTGCTTACAAAATGTTTTGACGTTGTACTATTTTACTTTTTGACGATGAACAAAATTACAAGCAAATGAAGCACCCATTTATTTTTCAAAGACCACGACGAAATGAAGAAATTTATCAACAGGAAGGGTAAACACAATCTGAATGCGATGGTTGTGAGTCTTATATTGTTTTGCCCCTAAGATCTGCGATCATAAAATGAAAATAATGGCAATAAATCCGAGATACGCTGGTTCTTATCACGACTCCCTAGTATGGAAACATTCCAATGAAAGGGCATTCTTTGAAAATAATTTTAATAAATTTTAATAATCTCAATAAAATTTAATAAATTACTTACATTTTGTGATTTGCTTTTCATAAACACAGAAAAACAATATTTTTGGCATAAATACAATTGATGACTATCAAAATACGTTTGAACTAAAGTTTGGCAGTCAGAGAAATCTACTAGAAGATAGACGAGACGATAGTGATAGAGTTATGTGAAGCAAATTAATGACGATAGCGTTCACTAGTATCGTGCGGACGTACCTGTATTTTAACTAAACGCTTTTTTTTTCTCGTTCTCTATGAAATTTCAAAAAGTTTACACGAGCTGACATAATCGATCTGATTGTTTCGCAGTATCGACTACGAGAACAAAGTATAAGACAAACGTTCCCTCTACATTTCTACTTATATACGAGTATGTACATATTTTCCCCTATAAGTTGGTGTTATATCAAAAAAGAAAAAAACTGGACATACGAAAAACCAAAACTAATTTCAAAAATATCAAATTGATTTTGTTGTATCGGTCTTAGCCCACGGGGCGTTCACTTTTATTCGATTACTGATGTGAAACTAGCAAAACTTTACTAACCTTAATCCTTTATAACCTACAAACTTAAAAGCAATTCGATTTGTCGAACAAACTCAAAGTTTTTGTGTGTTATGGAAAAAAGTAAACGTCAGTCATATTTGACTATCAATGAGATGTAAATCCTTGACATCCTTGTAAATTTCCATTACACCGTAAAACATGCAGATACACGTATGTATATCCCTAATTCTTCATTTATATTCCTGAGAATATTTCCTCATATCCCTGGAATATTTAATATGTGATAAAATGAAAAGGGAACAAGAACTTTGCTAACCCTACAGGACTGTCGGTTTAGTTATCTTACCTTAGATCATGTTTTTCTTTTTCTTCTCACCTCAATTTAAAACATACACACAAGGGAATACTTGCATACATTTCATTCAAAAATCTAACATGTATGTTTGTACTGAGTAAATCTGGCGTACGGAAATATAGAGAATATTACGAACTTTTTTAGGACGAGGTACTATCGACAGGATGAAGTATTTATAATGTGACGAAGTACTTAGTAGAAGTCAATTTTGTCACTCTTTAGCTTACTCGTACATTGTGCAATGTGTTCCATACTTTGTTCTTCCTTATCGTAAATAAACTATTGGCTTAGAGGCTACTGGGTTGTTGATTATTCTCCGTAACTATTTGGGAAAGCTGAACTTATTTCAATGCCTTTCTAAATAAAATCGGTCAATTGTCAAAAGCCTATTATGTACGTAAGTAAATTGTAATGAAAGTAAACATGCCAAAAGTACTACGTTTACAAAGACAAAGTAAATATATTTCAGAAACAAAGATTAGCAAAAGTTTGCAGCTTTGTTGTTGTACCAATGGTCACTTTTCAGATATTGCGCTCTAATAAGCAGCACCGACTCTACTTTCGAGCGGAACAGTGGTAGCTTTATATGTAATTGAGCTAAATGCATTGCTGTTTCAGATTTTAGACAACATACTGAACACAATATTTCCTCCCCCATTTCGATTGCTTACGTCCGATTCGGTAACACCATCAACCGAGGCTAAATGTCCAAGCTACCGACAATTTTTGTACTCTCTCGACTTATTGCCAACAATGCCGATTTGTGAGGTTGATAATGATGTGTAAGGCTGAGACACTAAATACTAATTTGGGGGAAGACTAGGATATTTACAGATCAAAGCAAAAAGAATATAAGACGTTAATTCGAGTCTCGAAAAGTGCTTCCTATACGATTTTTTGTGAAAAGATCGAAATATTGAGTGGGACCAGCAGGTTGTTAAAGAAGTGCAAATCAGCCAACCCGGAATTATTTAGAAAAACGAATAGTTTCTTTACTGAAACAAAGGCGGAAACTTTTAGTCTTCTCATGGAAATTAATTTTCCACGTAACCAGATTACAATTGAGTCAAAACCTGACCAGATCACCGAGGCTGAGAATGATCAAAGCCGAACAACTCGGCACACTTAGTTGCATCAGTTATGGTGACGGACGAGGCGATCAAATATGCTGTAGAGTCTTTTGATGGCTTCAAGTCACCTGGTACTGACAATTCTGAAGAAATTTGTGATTGCTGGCCTGGCAATGACATACATACCAATACTCTGGCGAACGGTTAGATTGGCTCTTATACTTTAAATCGGTAGAGATTGATTATTCGCTCGCCAAGAACTTCAGACCAATAAGTCTGTTTTCATTCTTACTGGAAGGTATGGAAAGACGGGTTGAACTATACGTACGCAAAGTTGCTTTGAGACTAAATCTTCTGTCTGAAAATTATTAATAGAAATGTGTACGAGATTGGGGATATGTTTGACAATGCGGCCTTTGCAGTGGCCGATATGTAATGGCAGGGGTTAGCAGAGGATGCCCGCATGGTTGTTGCCTTCTTTCTACACTGTCATTTTGCATGGTGGTGGACTCTTTTAGCAAACTAAACACTTTCACCAACTCTAACGTATACACTTAGGCATACGCGTATGGTGTTGCCGTATTTACTGTCGGATCATGTCTAGAGACTGTCTGCAGCAATGCGCAGATGGCTCTAGACCTAGATAAATGGTACGCCAGGAATGGGCTTTCGGTAAATCCTATCAAAACTGGGGTTATTCTCTTTACGAGAAGAAGGAAATTGATCGGTCTGGTTCAGACAGTGCTCAAAGTGCTCAATATCCGAATCTCAAATGAAGCTAAATATTTCGGAGTAATCCTTAACAGTAAACTTCTTTTTTTTCATGTTGAGTCGTTCTCAGTTTTCTGCCAGTGTAAGTGTGCTTTCGGCAAGAAATTTTGCTTACTACCAAAAATGGTCTTCTAGATATACACAGAAATGATAAGACATTTCTTAGGGTGTAGGGAAATAAATACACTGAAAGTGGGAAATAATCCCACTTCTTTCTGGGAATTAGTTTCACTTTTAATGTGGCCTTATTTCCCACTTAAGGTGGATAATAATTTCACTTTATTTGAGAATTCAGAACTATTTTCTTGTGTGATTTACTCCTACATGTGTATTATGGTGCCGTGACATAAGGCCATATTTCAAAGAATGGCCTTATGTCGCTTTCGTAAAGCGACAAGCAGCAATTTTCTTTGTGGAAAACTTGCCAACTCCCTAAACATAGAGGGTCCTCCACAAATAAAATTTAAGGTTAAGAAAAAGATATTATGTAATTGTAAATATGAAAGTATATTTTTCAAACTATTTTTGTGTTTTCTTTAGACTTGGAGTGATCATAAATACAAAGTGAAAAATAAAATAAGAAGCAACAAACTGCATTCTAAGGGCACGTCCAGATGCCCATACAATGATTATGCTGATAACAGCACAGATATGGTGGCTGGCTAAATCCGACCACCATTATCCGATAGCTGAAAGACTTCCACGATAAGAGGACGTGTCCACCCGGACGCCTACCTTTCTTGCGCTATTAGGTGAGAATGAGGGATTAGCATCTCATCGCAGGGGGGTTTTGACTTATCTGTCATTCATATGCTCATTCGAAGAACACTTGCTCGGTGTTTTCAATGTAGTCAATGCATCGTTGCACCTATGATATTTTCGTTATCTGGGCTGCTTCTATCATCTACGTAGTGGTTTAAACAGTACTGTCACTGCTTTTTTTTTGCGACACATGCTACGTCGTTTGATATTGAACGACAATAACAGATTGTTCTCAGCGCGCAGATTCGATATACATACGAGTACTTGCTTAATTTTGCTGTTGCAAATTCTCTTCGTAGATCTTCATATAGGATTATGGATGTAACTACTCTGGCTAATAGCAGTCCTCGACATGCGTTCGTTCTCCACTATTTGGTGACATGAGTGTAAGGCGGTATTCCGATTTGCGGCTTTGTGCCTTACATAAGTTACATAGGTGCTTCTTAAAAGAGAGACTCGCCTATCACGACTCCTAGGCACCTAGCGTGCATTTAATTTCATGACCGCCGCTATAAAGGTGATTGTTTCTATCCTTTTCTTTTGATTATGAGCACCGCCTCCTTTTTTGTGCTTTACTAGTGTTAGACCCGCTGACATAAGCCACAGCCGGACGATCTTTATTGTTGCGTTGCCAATTTGATCTTCCTTTTCCAGCAGTTTACAGGGACAAAATCCTACAATTGTTGCCTCCTTCAGATTAGGGAGCCGTAATACGCCATCATACATTACATTCTACAGGAGTGGTCTCAGCACGGATCCTTGTGGTAAGCCTTCTTTCATTTTGTATTCCAGTCAGTTTTATACAGTGTGTTCTGTGCTTAAAGTAATCCATCACGAGTTTGGTAATGTACATTGGCACTCGCATATTTATGATTGATTCCAGGGTTAGATTCCAATTGGCACTACTGAAAGCATTGTACTTTTAACATCAAGAGTTATTACAACGCAGTAGTTTTTAGAGCCTCCGCTCCACTTTCTTCCCTGTATGGGCTTTGGCACCATTTCAGCTGCTACTTTTACTGTGTAAGTCGTTAAGCGTACCTTCTTTAAACCGTATAGCTGTTCCGAGAGTCCTCTCCTGCGAATTTAAGTCTATTTTGGGCCCCTACCTAGTTATGCCAATGGGTAAGTAACTTAAGCGTGCATATTTCGTGAAGTATTGTAAAATAAACATTCTAAAAAGCCTTCCCTGTAAAACAAGAAAATAAACAATTGCTATCCCCAGCTTTTATTAAACAATTTATTACACTTCTAGATCAGAAATATGAACAAATAATCGAAGACATTAAATGCAAAACACTCGTTAAATTATTCATTTTGTACATCCCAAATGCAACAAAAATGCAATGAGTGTGTTGAGGAAATAAAAGCCTAAGAAGCTTAACATTTTTAGAGGTTGTATGATCGTCGCATCATCAAATCGAAGTACGTATCATTATCAATTGAGGCACTAACCGAGGAATAATAATTCATAAATTCCTCCTGCGTCACCTACAAATAATCCATTTAGTATGATGTAGCAGTGAATAAATTCGCAACATACCCTTCCATCTTTGTCACCCATATCACCTTCAAAATTATGTAGGAATTCTTTTAAAATCTCATCTGCCGACATCTCGCCAGTCTGGTACTTTGGATGCTCCTTCACAGAATAAACATGCTTTAGGTCATCTATAGTGATGACACCGTCGCCTGTATTGTCCATTTTTTGAAAAGCTTTATTGATGACATCGATTCGACTTTGTGTCATTGGAGGCTAGATTCCATGTAAAGAAAACAAAATATTTGACGTATCGAACTATGTATAGCAATCCTTACCCGTAATTTCATTACAAACTCCGACATATTTATGGATCCACTGCCATCAGTATCGAAACTAAGGACAAACAAATTTCAAATGATAATTTCAAGATGTCAAATCCCATTGCCACATATGGGGACCCCCGCATATCTTATTAGCTGGGAAAATGTACCCACATACTCGTACCTCTGAAACATCTGCTGCAGTTCATCATTAGTGCAATCCAGTCCGGTATCCCGAATGCCACTGATAAACTCATCCAAATTCAGAGCTTTGCTTCCATCGTCGTCCATGATTCGGAAAGTCCTATATACGTGTGCAAAGACCACACAACAAAACCGAAAATGAAAACAGAACCAAAGAACAAAGCACTCACATCCATCCTTCACCATCTTTCACACATACATATCCTTCGTGGACGGAAGAGATCCAATTATGTCGAGAATAGTGAAGAATGAACAGTTTTACGGTATCTCTCAGGCCCATTATGTGGGGTGGATGTTTTTCGGTTTTATTTATTCGCATTTAGGTGGATAAATCCCAACATACCTGGCTAGTCCAAGGATACCAGTTGCACCATGAGTAAAACAAAGCAATCTCAGTTTTTCAATGGGATCCTTTGGTCGGCCATCGGCAAGTGCACGTTGGGATTGCTTGATAAGTGAAGCTTCCTTTGAAAATAAGTCACCGCGGTTGCTCATCTGAAATGGAAAGGAGATCTTTTTAGTGAAAATCTGAATTTTTCCTTGGATTAGGATGAGACCAAACGCTGTGGAATGTACATTACAAAATTGTTCGTTTGATGGAAAATCAGAGAATTATTTGGAAAATAATAAAAGAATGGAATGATGGAATAATATTTGATATGAAAAGCTCAGAGCTGGATGGAATCCACCATAGTATGTAAGGTAGGGCGCTTGACCAACGGAGCATCAATGTTTTGTAAACTTGATACCTACGCTATTCGACCAAATCAAATTTGGTTAATATTTAGAAAAGGGCCAATTCACCAATTTTGATGAAATTGTAGTATATTGTAAAATACAGTTAAAAATTTAAAAAAAAAAACAAAAAAGCCTTAAAAAAATAACTGTTCTTTGATATTGGATTGCAAGGAACTAGTTTAAGAAGGAAACATAACTACGAGTATTTTGTGAGAATTCATTAATATGAAAAAGAAGAAAAATCAAGTTCTAATAAATTACTTAGTAGGTATGTGTATACAGATAAGATAATGAACGAACAGGACGTCTGCAGAGGTTGCGGAAACCCTGAGGTGGAGGAACACACTTTCCACTTCTTGTGTCAATGCCCTAGTTCAGTGTTTTTCAAACTGTGGGTCGCAACCCCCTAGGGGGTCGCCAAGAGTTCCTTGGGGGGGTCGCGGTCGCAAGCCGGTAAGATTAGTAAACAAAAGTCTTGTGCTAAAAAATAAAATAAAATAAAACACAAAATTTTTTAGTGCGATGACATGTGCCTGATTATTTTTTAATAAACGTTGAAATCTTGGATTAATCTTTGACACTTTTACGATTAAATCATTTTCCAAATTTAGCCTGTTTCTCTTCTGAGTTTTAATGTCAAACATTGAAGAGAATGCCAAGCCTCGTTTTCCAGCTCAGGATACTCTCCTCTTCTCTTTATCCAGAAATTGTCAATAGTTTTTAAATTGAATTCCATTCTCAGTATGCCATCTGCAGCTAAATCTATAAGATTTTCTTTCATCTTTACCGGTAGATCGGCGAGTTCGACTGACATATTCAAAAAAAGGATTTAATATCCATCTTTGTCCATTTCCACTTTCAGAATCCAGTTCTGGAAAGTAACTTAATAGTTTCTTCTCTAAATTATGCAAACTCTGTACCATGAGATGAATATGAGAGCTTACTGATATCGATTCATCTGATGAAATTTCTTCTAGGATCTTTTGAACGCAGGGAAAATAATTAAAAATTTTTGTTTGTAAAGACTCTGACCACAAACGAAGGTTTGCGAGGAATCCTCTGATTTTGTCTTTTGCAATTATACTCGTAATGCTTTCTTCTCTCCCTTGGGGGCTCTTATTGAAGATGTTTAAGTGGTCAAAAATATCAGCGAGAAATGATAATTGATGAAAGATAATTGATAAAAAATTAAATGGCAATTCTGATGCGCACTTAAAAAAAAATTAATACAGTGGTGTCTGGGTAGCGTGAACCCCTGATTGAGTGAACACCTCGCTCGCATAAACACCACTTTTTTTCTACATAGCACTCTGTAGAGTGCAGTGTGAATAAACTGGCTAGTTCACGCTACCCAGGCAGCACTATATTACTGCAAGGCCTGCTACAATTTTTTTTTTTTTTTGGCAACACGGGAGAAAATTTCATCGGAATAAGTAAAATCTTGTGTAATTAGACCGGGTTTGGAACGGGTTCAATGTATGTAGCTTTTTAATTAACTGACACATTATAATGTGGGGGTCGCCAAAATGTTTTTACTAACAAAGGGGGTCGCGTACTCAAAAAGTTTGAAAAACACTGCCTTAGTTTAAGTAGATGTTAATTAATTCTTCTTGGGAACTCATTCTACGCAGAGTTTGTCTGCTACTTCGTGTAACTACACTATCATACATTTTTTCCTTCCCTTCTGCACAATTTTGTTCCTGCTCATCTAAAGTTTGATCACCTGAATTATATACACTGTATACTATGTAAAACCTGTCCTGTCGAATTGTAAACAAGAAACTTTGGGGTAGACTAGCTTGCCAGTAAGTGGTTCTACAAAAATCGATGACAAACATGTTTCTGGTCTCGAATAAATCTTTACAAAAGTTTAGTTCAGAACTGAAAATTGACGATACGAATCAGAATTAATAAATGAATATTTAATAAACAAGAAGTCTCCCGACTTACTTATAGTCCTTGGCCGTATTAATATGACCACTAATTGACTTTAACAATTACTAAGTTTCCCTCCAATTTATTCATACCTTGATTACTTTTTTCGTACCACCTTAATTTATTTTGAATATGGTATTATTAAAAGTACTTAATAGCTTTTCTTTCACGCTATTAACATTAAAATTACATTATTGTATAGCTAAAGCTGTGAATCAATTGACCAACATAATTTGAATTTCCGTTTATTATCCGGTTTTAAATAGAAATTAAGTAAATATTTAATTAATATTTAGATTTCTAATTATTTTTAAAGTTATTTTGAATTAATCTGTTATATTTTTTATTTGTGTGAACAGAAGAAAATGCTATTCATATGCTTTTTTATACTCTATTGTTATTTTTAAGAGTCCTGGGTAAAGTTGAAGATATTTCTCACACTGAACTAGTACTACTGAAGGTTTTATTAAGCAGGACTATTACGCTTCACAGAAAACTAGTTCGAATTTCAGAAATAGTTGTTGTCAACATTCATTACTCTTCAAGCCACAATGTGAAGAAATAATTAGGTTAAAAAAGAAGGTTAAAATCCTAGAACTGATAGTATGATACCCTATCAATCCTCTAACTCACCCTTAATATACGTAATGTGAGCGTGGCGTTGCGAAATTTTTAAACAGATGTAATGATATCTTTCTATATAGAGGATACGAACTTTTTTCTGCGATTTAAAAAAAAAATACATCAAAAAACTATTATTACAACTTTTTCTTAGCAGAAAGTGGGCGTGGCTCCCAAAATTTTTACCCGAAGATCACGGATTCTGATGAGATATTCACAATAAGACTTAACCACCATTAATATTATAGTTTTGTTAAAGCAATATATGTCCCTTTCAAGAAAACGCCTTCCGCACCCAAAAAGTGGGCGTGGCCTTTTGCCAGTAATGAATGGACGGAATGTAGAAAAAGCCAACCTCTACATATTTTACATAGGCAATATTTTTCAGTTTCTAGCATAAATCTGCACAATTCTGATTTCAGCAACACAATGCAATACCTCGAACTACACTTATCAAAAGCTATGGAAAACATATTTACTGAGAGCACCAGAGGTGACATTGACAAGAATAAAAGTACCAATGTAGGTCATATATCTATTAGAATAATAGAGAGTGAAATGCAGATATCCATATACAAACAAACGTATCTGAACACTCATGTGTCAACTCACCTCCATTGGCTAAACAAAAAAACGAGGGAAGGTGCAAGGTAAAAGATTTTAAGAAATAATAGGGAAAATGCACCAGTATCAGGCACTAACTGGGATCAGTTGTTTACAACATCAAATGTCGATGATAAACGTATAAAGCAAAAAAAAAAGAGAAGAAACCCAAACCAGTGGATAAAAGAAGAACTGATGTAAAATGGCTATCCAAACCTAAAGATAAAGATAGAGAAATTTATACAAGACATTTAGAAATACTATGAACAAAAAAATAATAATAATTCTTATAAAAACTAATTTTACGAAAATAGAAATAACATAAAAAGATCGTGGCAAACTGTAAATGAAATAACAGGTAAAGAAAACTGGTAGGCTAGATGACACTATAATTAAACAGTTTAAAAAGGACTATGTATCTGTGCTAACGAATAAATTCGTCAATACCTTTGAAGCAAATGTTCAAAAAAACTTACACCAGTGGCAAATAGAAACTATAAAAAAATACCTAAGAGACTATTTGTAACTCAGTTTTCTTAGAAAGGGCCGGTAAATTAGAAATATGAAATATTACACGGCACAGAGACATTGAAAAGGCAACCGCAATGATGCAGGAGTAGCTGAACGTCGTTCAAAATGGAGTCACGACAATGGGCTGGCAGATCATTCACATCAAACCGCCTCACATCTTGTATCATGATCTTTTTTTCCTTACGGCGAGGTTATGATATGGAGTAGAAGGATCACAACCCTCCCACTTTACTGCATCCCTATTGTTCCGCCTGTGGGCGGACTAGAGGTCTGCAATGAATGTCTTGAAACCAGTTCCAAGACATTCGTTTTATTTCAAGTACACTTCATTATTGTACTCACAGCTTGAAAAGTAAAATGAATGAATCATCTAATATATGAAGTGATTACTATATGAGTATTGCACTCATTTTAAACCAAACACTTAGTGCAGTGTACTCATAAAAAATGGGTATTCATAAATTGGGTATTCATAAAAAAAAGTGTACACTAAACTGAGTACACTGTTTTATACTAGAAAACAACTAGTATTTGCAATCGTTTTATTCAGTGCACTCAGTGTACTCAGTGTATTCTTTACAGTTAACATTGTAAACTATTTGCTCACATCAAGCCAGTTCAAGCACCCAAAGTGTGGGGAGAAACAAAACACTGCACTCATTTTGCTATCAGGTGACCGAGTATTGTACAGCAACTGTCTTTTATGGTGTGGTACTCTTTTTTGCTGTACACTTGTTCGAATTATTGCAATGAATAGAGTACACTGAAGTAGTGTACACGTGTAGAGAGAGCAAATGAATAAATTCATGGAAACCTCTAGTGGTAACATCATCGCTTGTCACTCTGCAAGTTGACGGTTGGAATACTGATGTCAAAAATCATATATTTATATTGATTAAATATTTCCTAAAATTAGTATAAGGGTATTTATATCCCATTTGATAAGTGCAAATTATATATAAAAAAAAATAAAAAAAAACCTAGGTTCAATATCTAGGTACAAGACTTCGCCTTCAAATATGGTCTTTTCGCAGCGTCTGACCCAAAATTGGCAAATAAGAACAACGTCTAGGTTTGGAGAGGCTGAAATTATGAACTCGCATATACATAAGGCTAGCATGGACTTCTTTTCTCTCTAATCCTTAATTTTCCTCTATGCTCTTTCCTTTCTTTCCATCAAGAGACATTGTCTTAAGTGATGCAGAATTTTTGAAAAACAATAATTCAACTCCCTGGAAACATATTTCCAGAAGGTTTTAATCTTCTGCTATTTAAGAATACATCCATCTCTGATGAACATACATACATATGTACGTATCGTATAGAAGATGTCTTTAGAAAATGAAATTGAACTTATGCCTCCATAGAATCTGATGTGTGGGGAAACAATGTAAGGAATATCGGATGCTCCAGGTAGGACCTTCATCCCTTAAGTCTTTTGCCAGTACAGCGCCAATTCATATCATCGTATTTACCGAAAAGCCGATAAAAACTTGTGAGATGAGCTCTTTTAAAGTAGTATATACTTAATCTTTGGGCACACCTACCACTGTGTATCATTCCTTGCACGGAATGAATTGAACTGGAATGCCATCGCGATTAATTTGCATTTTGATTTTTATTTTAAGTGGTTGTGTGCAATAGCGACAATTTTACATGAGCACTAATAAAATTCTTACAATATAATTCCACCATCAAACAGTCAAAAGTTATTTTTAATAAGCCAATAATGTCAATGTATGATATTATAAACTTATTTGACAGACATGCTTCAAATAGCAAAAGACACCACACATGGAAAAATATTTGTCCAATAATAGATTAATACGTCACACATTGTTAGAGCAACAATTGAAATAACCAATTTATTTATCAGCTCCACCTGTTAATATTCTATTTCCGCTGATATCATATGAAATCCTACCTGACAACAAATGACTGCATATATCCGTAAGTATACACTTTACGTGTCTACCTACTTTGGTATTCAATATAGAGTGTACAGACTTAATTCCCAAATCACTACAGCAATTTGCTTTCAGTGCCAATACCCTACCAAGTCCATCAATATATCGTTTCGATCATACCGCGAGTAAAACATGCCACTTGATTCCCATGGTGTATCCTGATTATAATTTTCATACCTCTACACATGTACAGCGTAATTATTGATTATTTTTTTTAACGAATATGGCTTATATGGAGGGTGCATCAGATAAGTCATTCATGAGCTACAGTGTGGTTATTTCATATCACCCAACCCAGCGAAGCGGTAAATATCCAACACGAAAAGTTATTTAGAATCACAGCATAGGGGATAGGATATGTACATAGGTTAATAAAGATGGTAGTCAGCTGCTATTCAAATTGTTTTGTCCAACACGAAAAATTATTTAGAATCACAGCATATGATACAGAATATGTAAGTTAATAAAACTGGCAGTCAGCTGCTTTTCCAAATGTTTTACCGGTGGAATAATTCAGTTTTAAAAAGTAGAAAACTGGGTTGATCAGATGAAAATTATTCATTATGCGAGTATGTACAGAAGTTCTGTAATAAAGCCGTCTCAATTAAAAACACTATCGTATTGACTTGAGGGCACTTGTTTGTCGTAATAGGATAATATGTATGTGCATATATCATTGGTAAAACAGTTCAAAATTTAATTAACATATAAATATGTATATATGTACGTGTTTGGGTGTGGGCTTTGTCCAGAATTGTAGTCTGGGTGTAGTCAGTTAATGTTAATAGCAATTTCTGGCTAATAATTCTTTAACAGACAGAGTGATTTGTACATAATAAAGCAAAATAACCTCGTCTGATATATTTTTAGATCTGGGTGATTCCATGAGAGTCAGAAGCGATTTGTCTTCCATTTTTAATCTGGAAGATAGGAGGAAACTCTTGTCACACGCATATCTCAAGAACCACTGAGGAAACTCTGCACCGTATTTTTTTATAACTATGTACCCATAAAGGGTGATTCAATTGGGGGTTTCATTTTAAATCTAGTACTGCTGTGGTTCTATCAAAGATATTTGACATCTGTGATTACACGTGTATGCGTTGACATTTGTAATTACGTATATATAGCGGTATACGAGAGAACAAAGCAAAACTTTTAATTGTTAAAACTCATCTCCGAAATGGGGAAAATTTAACCAACACTATTCACGCATTGCGAAATAATGTTTAAAATTCGATCAACCCGGGTCAATGTTGGATGTACCTGGAACTGAAGCTAGCAGACCATGAACTGCGCCGTGACTTCGTTGATTGGGTGTCAGGGAATCACCAAATTGATCGCAATTTCTCGGACAAAATCACCTTCAGCGATCACTTTCAACTAACTGTCGTCATGGATACTGTTCGGTGCGGATTCTATCCCGGCTGCGCAATTGGGTCGTACTTCTTCGAAAATTCTAGTGGTGCTGCTGCAACAGTCAATTGTGAATGTTATGGAGACATGATAACAAATTATTTTTGGTACCAATTGGATGATATTGATGTGAAAAATATGTGGTTTTAACAAGACGGCGTGCATCGATTGCACACAAAGTGGTCACTCGGCGACCAAAATTGGCCTCCAATGCAATATTACGCCTTTGGATTCTTTTCTTTGGATCCCTGTGAAGCATAAGATGTATGCCAATGACCCCCAAACTATTTTAGTTCTAAAGGATGAGATTCAACGCGTTGTTTGTAAATTACTTATTCCTACTGAAGATTTCATCAAAAGGGTGGAAGTCTGCCAAATCAGCCTTGGCGTCTGTTTGGGCAATATCATTTTTTATGTAAAATGTCAATGTCTCAATATTATATTGACAAAATATCAGCAGTTTATCAAAAACCAATGTATTTTATTCCAAACTTAAATTGTAACCTGCAATTGAATCACTCTATATAAACTGCTGGTCAAGATGGTAGTGAAGACTACGAAAATGATGAAGGGATGATGACAGCGTTTCATTATTATGTCAACAAATTATATATCAAAATAATGATGAGATTTTAGAAACTGTTGACAGGCATCCAATAATTAACCTCATTTGCCCTCGTGAGCAATAAGAAATTCAATGTTTGGATAGGTTATATTATGTACATAAGTTAATTAAAGATTCTCGGTAATAATCCTTTTGAGAATATTCTCCGAATCGAGAATTGTAACAAACTTTCAAGGTGTTTTTTTAAAATGTTAGAATAAAAATACTTATGTATTTATATTCCTTTCATCAAGATTTTTGTCAGTTTGCTTCCCATTCTGAAGTAATAGGGTCTTTTATGTTCTTTGTTTTAACAAATTTTATTTAAACTTCATATCTGGAATCTGTAGGGTAACAATTCCAAATTAAATGTACTCTACTAATGGTCTATTTTGAAAAGAATCGATTTTCTCGAAAACAGCTCTTATGATTTTAATCGAATTTTATATTTGAGTTGGGGTAGGCATTTGCTTTATGATGACGTACCAGCGTTTCTTTCTAAATTTAACATTAACAGCTCTTTCGCGCTCGAGAAATTGACAAAAAAAAGTATCATATCTCCGCGGTACGAAATGAATCGATTTACGCTTGAACAATGTTGGAAAATATTGAAAACTTATCTCCAAAGTGAGTGTTGTGGTGCCAAAACAGTGCGAATTTTGAAAAGAAATTTCGGTCGAAATAACGCACCAATGCAAGTTTGTGAAGAAAGTTCATGAAATTGGCATGTTAATTGATAGCACAAGTTATCCTCGTGTTCGTCCTTGCACTTAGCCGAAAATATCGCTGCTGTTGCCGAAAGTGTACGCCTAAACCTGAGTACCTCAACTTTCCACAGATCTCAGCAAAATGAACATTAGCTGCACTAGCATTAGGAGAATTATGCATACAGACCTCGGTATTCCCTTACATGGTTCAACTGACCCACGAGTTGAAACAAAATTACCACCGGCTTCGTTATCGGTTCTCTATTTGAGCTTTAGAGCAGCTCGAAATTAACGTCGATTTTGCTAAAAAAATAATAGTTTTTTCGGATGAGGTGCATTTTCATCTTGGCGACTATGTAAACAAGCAAAACCGCCATATTTGGGGCTCAGAACACGTAGTCGTAGAGAAGCGAATGCATCCTCAGCGTGTGACTGTTTGTTGTGGTATATGGAATGGCGGCATTATTGGCCCATTTTTCTTTGAAGATGAAGATTGCATCAACGTTACGGTCAACAGAGAGCGCTATAAAGGTATGATAACCGGTTTTTTTTTGTTTTTTTTTTTTGCCAGAAACTGAGCAAATGAACTTGGACCATCTCTGGTTCGTACAAGCCGTCAAAAAATCAATCTTTTGAGTACTACTCGTAAGTTCAATAATCGTGTAATCAGTCTTTTTGGGAGTGTTGATTAGCCTCCGCGGATCTGCGATTTCACGCCGTTGGACTTTTTTTTGTGGGTGCCGTTAAAAATTAAAATAAAAAACGATTCAGGGACTTAAGCACAATAAATTGACCTATTAAATAGGTTTTTTATAGCAATTTTAAAACGAAATTTTGTTTAAATTTCGAACCTAATGATTCACAAATAAACAACATATATTTAGGTGTAAGTATGTGTGACCCAGTCTTTAGTATCATATTGTAGAAGTTACAGCAGTTTATCGAAAGGTAATTAGAGCGAAATGGAGGAGATTTTGAGGCAATAAGTTGATAATATTTGTAGTTTAAGGTTATCGCTCTTTAATTCATTACTTAGCCAGATAATGCTTATCGAATCAGATATGGGGTTCATAAACTGTCTAGAAAATTTGCATGAACAGTCCTCGAACAATACGCAAATAGCGTTTAAAAGATAAAAATATTTGTAAAAGAATTGCACTGTTACGAAACTAAAACTGCGATGACAAAACCAATATTTACATAAGTACCTATGAAAAATCCAATAGCGTCTGAAAAAAAGATCTGCCAATGTTGATGTCAGAGCAAACTTAGAAACCAAATTACAATCCGTTCAGTATTTCTCGAGATAGGCATTAAATAACGATTTTTGTAGCCACAATCCTTATATCTTACCTCCGCTAAATATAATTTTTACGATTTTCTTACAGAAATATCTACACATCATTCTAAACAAATAAAATCCGTGCAAAGGTTTTTGAGTTAGACGCGCGACGGTGACGATATATGAAGATTTTTGCAACCTCACCCCGCAAATCTTACCACCGCGGTGTACTATTTTGATGACTTTCATATGAGACGGCCTACTTACCAAACCAAACCAAAGACAAAAATTACATAAAATTCAAAAAGGTGGTTCCTGAGTTACCCGCGTTACATGAAGTATTCTTGGAGATTTTTGAGACTCCACCACCCATACCTTACCAGCACTTTATTAAATATTGATGACTGTGCAATATCAAACTGACAAGCCAAATATTATCATAATTCATCAAGTGGTTCTTGAGATTGGCGTGCGAGAAGGAATTAATTGGCAATCACATTATTTGTTGTCCATTAAAACTCAAGCTTCTATAACCCCACTCAGCCCGATTTACATGTTTTTTTTGCATGTACTCGTAGGACCAATCACATACCACACAAAACAAAGGAAGCAAATTTCATTGGAAACTGTATGGTACTTAGGAGTGTAAGAAGGACGAAGTAGACAGACAGACTGACAGACAGACAGGCACGGAACGATAGTTGTTTGTTTCACCTGAATGTACATGTACACTTGATGAATACCTTTTCCGAGGGCAAGGTGAACAATTTTCGGCCTGACAATGAAAGACTGCGATTTTCAGTTAAAAAAATGATTTTATTTTTCTACATAATCTCCCTTGACTTCAACACACTTGGTCCAGCGTTTCTCCAACATCAGTATTCCTTCTCGGAAGTGAGAGTCTGGATGCATTGGATGCGAAGCACTTCCCAGAAACAAATTTCTTCAAGTTTGGGAACAGATGGAAGTCTGAGGGTGCCAAATCAGGTGAATAGGGGGGATGGCCGCGGAAATCGTACCCCAAATCCCGCAGTTTTCCCATCGCCAACGCACACTTGTGCACGGGTGCATTGTCCTGGTGAAAGATGATTTTTTTCTTCTTCAAGCCAGGCCTCTTCTCGTGAATTTTGGTTTCCAGCTGGTCAAGAAGGTTGGAGTAATATTCGCCTGTAATTGTTCTGCCTTTCTCAAGGTAATCAATTAACAGAAAAGAGGTCAACATGGTTTGTGGGGAATCTTGCTCTTCTTATATCTAGAAATATGAACCTCAAAAATCATTGGTTACAAGGTTAGCGAAGACAATAAATATTTTACAAGCTATGTACGAGTACTTGGAAAAATGTCAAGAACCTGTATAATGCTGTAGACAGGATTTTCACCTTTATTCATCTCGACGTTAAATATACAAGTAGATTACACATTAAAAATCCTAAAAATGGATGATAGGGGACTGCCTCAAAAGATTTCGATGTTGATTTTAAGGAAGAAATTATCGTGGTTTGGGACTTGGAAAAGTCTGACCGAATATTGTAGGCACTCGCCTGAACTATAAGCGGATACCTTGGAAGGTGGATCTGTACGATTTTGTAAAATCCGTAGATGTGACAGGAGTACATCAAGAAAGCCAGAGACTCAGCGCAACGGGATATCTACTCACGGCTCAACTGAAACTGCAAATTATTTCAGTGGTGATTATTCTTCAGATCTGATATCGACTGTATTCAAAATACGAGAAGTGCTACCATTAAGCTTTATCTGATATAGGTCTGATCTAGTAGAGACTTGATGGATCTGTAATCAAGGAGAATGTATACACCTCCTGAGGAAATATCCTATTTTATTCGAAACTCAAAGAAGTATTTTCGACAAAAATATTCTAAGCTGTACTGAAATTAATAATAATTGGATGCAGCACATAAATATTCTAAAATAACTTTGAAGTACAGGAAAATAATGATTGAAGGTCATTTTAATGCAATTTACTCATCTTGTAATTGTCAATTTGACAGCTGGCGTAAGCCGTGCATTTACAGAATGAATTATTAGGCAAACTATAATAGATTTTTAATATAACATACTAAAAAAGATTGAAACCCGTTTTTGATGTACTTAGTCATTGCAGAAAAGTTTTATTCGATTCTCTTTTATGCTCGTATGGCTGTTGATTGCTGCCCCCCACTGGGAGTTGAACCGCAACCATTCAGGTCAACAGCAAGCAAACTATCTACTACATTGTGACCTCCTGCAAACAATTTATTGGCATTATTAACGCTCACTAATTATTTGTCAAGCACCTCAATGTGCTAGGCTTCAGCACCACCTTTACCATAGAATGTTTCAGAATTTTGCAGCTGAAATGGCCTGTCGTATAAGCCTTTCATCACCGAAACGTATACTTGGAAGATGAAGAAATTTCTTTAACAGGGGATTGCTTTGTAATTGTACGAGTACACCAGTACTAGTACCATTACTGAATCTGAGTGTCGAAGTAGAGTGTTTCTTACCCCAAAAAGAAACGATAGAACAAGAATGGATGCTTTTCGTGATTAAAACCAAATGAGCAAGTACTAGTCCACAGTCAGGTCGAAAAAAATGCTTTTGATGAAAATAATTCAAGAAGGAGACCCCAATTCGAATGGGAACATTTTCAAAAACTTTTAAAGTGTTTGCCAAAAATTTTGGTTTTTCAAAATATCACAATTCTGGTGTATTCTAGACGAAAATAGTTTTATATAAACTACCATTAGATTCTAATGTATGAGCTTTCTAATAAAGGTGTTCTCTGATAGAGGTACATATACTCGTATTATAGAGGAACTCGAAAAAATGGATCTCGCAATTCCGTCAGTCTCCCTGACTGCAGCCTAAAGGGCTGGACGGATGTCCTTCAAACTTCATATCTAGAGTCTATTATTTTATTGCGAAAAACTGAGTAAGCAGTGTTATTGTAAATGTACATGTTTCCTCAGATATGAATTCTTATCGAAATCTTTTCAGGCATTTTCGAGGAAATTAATTATTTTTAAAATTAGCCTTACTTAAAAATTTCGCCTCTGGGCAGATTAAATAAGGCTAATTTTGAAAATAATTAATTTCCTCGAAAACGCCTGAAAAGAATTCTATAAGAATTCATATCTGAGGGAACATGTACATTTATAATAACACTGCATGATTGCGGCAAAAATCGCAAATGAGATGCTAAACTATCTCATTTTCCATATATTTCCTCATTTGCCAAATTATCTCATTACCAGCAAATGAGATAGTAAATGGGTACGAAACAGAGATTACTAAGTCATACCTTTTTTGAATTGAATTGAATAAAAAACTGTAAAAAAAATAAATTGTGACAGTTGGAGTCGTTCCACGTTCAAGCAGGTGAGCAATGGCTATTATTATATACCTACATATATATAGGTATATGTGCAATATCAAGTACGACGATATTTTTGTTATATTTGACATGAAACAAGTGGCTATCAACCCCTGTTTAGCTGAAGCTCTAATGTGTCCCAGCCACGCAGGTGTACTTGAATAAAAGCTTACGCTTTAAGCAGAATGGAACGAGTTATTATTTTAATAAATTATCAGCTTGTGCTAGGTTGGATTTTGTCATACTACATACTTTTGCATTGTGACTAAGACAACATGCTATGCTTTGAAGAATGAAAACTGTTTAGATTTAAGTGGAGGTAACATCAGGTTCATTCTGAGACTTGTCGCTTAATTTGTTATTTAAAACGAGCAGCTGAAAACTTAAAAGCATAGACCTTTATCACTCATGATGGTGAACTAACAAAACTCAACTTTTCTAATTCCTTCGTTTTGCTACGGTTATAACTAGGTGAGAGACAACCATCAGTTAAGGGTGAATCTGTAGATTGCAGCGAACGAGGTAACTTGTAACCGATTTGCTATTAAAAGTTCTAAAGACCGACAGTCAAATGTTAGAATAGAATGATGAAACCATAAAACTACTCTTATTAATTATTTAATTGATTTATTGTAAAATAATTTGATTTCCGTCATTACTCGGTGACACATAGTGAGGGTTCGTACAGATCTGACTCATCTCGTTGCTCTTATTCTCTTTAAATTTAAAAGAAATGCACAATGCTAAAACACATATATCACAGACAATTTCTTCCGACAGCGATTAGATTTTCATTACGCCCCACAGCAACCATCTCCTTAACGCCCTTAAAAAATTAATTTAAGCTATTGAATATTGCAGATAAGTCCCCCTGATACATCACATCTTTAATGTCAAGGTTGCGATAATGCCGCATCATTAATGTAGCAAATTGAGAGAAAACAAAATTCGTCCTTTCACAAGGATATGCCCGAAGATAGACTGACGTGACGTGGCATTAATCGATAGTTTCGATGAATTGCGTGTTCTTCGACACCAATCGTGAGACAACGAAAATTTAATGGAATACAAAACTAACGACCACGAACATATAATTTGTAGACACTGTACTAAACAGAGAAATTATTAAGAAAATGTGATTATTCTTCTGACTAAAAAAAAATATTTTGCAGTGAATAATATAAAACTCACAATTCACACAGGAGAAGGATATAAGTATGGCTTGCAGAACTCAGTTGGAAGATAAACGTTCCACAAAACAAAGCTTTCTTTTTTATTTCCGATGTTTCCCGGTGAAGTAGCGAAATAGAACTGAATAGACAGCAACCAGTAAGTGACACTTTTTTTACATCCACCAAAAAATTTAGCTATACACATCGAGCGTATACGAGTATCTGTGTGAGTTTTATATTTTATCCACTGATAAAGACAACTATCTACATCATAAAGGCATGAATAAAGTGAAGTCGCATGACAAAACCAACGACAAAAGACCACCCATTGGACCGAATAGGGGAAGGATAATTACATGTTTTTGTTGTACCTAGTGAAGGATACACATTGTAGGTCAATAAATTGAGTGCATTTCTATGTACGGAGAGATTTCAGAAAACTGACTTATTGCTTATGTGTTGCAATGAGGAAAGAATGATATTTGGCAGCTTCTGAAGCAGGTGCAGAGCGTTGAGATACTTCATGTTCGATCTGCAATATCTCTAAGGATAGTTTCTATGTACGAGTACATATACGAGTATCATGGATTTGTCATCAATTGTAGGTAATAATACGTTTAGAAAAACACTGTGTACGCGCTTTAAAAATTACATGTTTGTACTTTTACTTTGATTGAATTACTGTCATGATAGAATGCAATTATGGTTCAACATTGCATGAGGTAATTACAAAAAGTGCGATTATGTCGTTTTATGACACTGGCATGGGCGAACACGCTACATTGCCACCTTAAGGAGATGGACACGAAGGAGTGGACACGAAACGGCCAGGAGTTTTGTTAATAAATACTTTTGGCTTTGAATATGTTTTCACTCGTACTTTAAATTGTATACAAAAAATATACGGGTTTCTGGAATGAGTTTTAATCGTTCTTACGAATATTGTGAGCTTTAAGATAGATCTTTAGCTGATTGGAAGAAATTCTTATTACTATTTTGTTATTCCCATAATACCTAGTATTTGTAGATGTATTCAATCGCGCAGCTCCAGTAATGGCTATACAAGGAATACCAGGTAGAAGCATGGAAATAAGAAACATTGTTAGCAGGGATGAACTGGTATTAGAGAGCTAGTACAATAAAATTAATTTGTTTCAAAAAGTAGGTGTGATAAGGTTTGTCAAGCTTATCACAGAAGGGCTTTAGAAATCACTTTTAGGTAGTTATAGTGTTTTACAGAAACGTACTTACTTGCTTAACAAGAAGGGCTTTAGAAATCACTTTTAGGTAGTTATAGTGTTTTACAGAAACGTACTTACTTGCATAACAAGCTCCTCAGTGAAGAGAATCTGACTGCCAAACAGCAGCACGAGGTGGAGCGGTCTCTGCGCCTCACAACCTTCGTACTGGAGCGTTAAACCTTCAGATAATACCCCTAAGATAAGTAGTCAGTCTAGCAAATCGACGCCAGAAATTATGAATAGGCCGGTGCTTATTTAGGGTTCATACGCCACCATCTCCTACGTCAAAAGCATTTACTGAGTCCTGAAAAGACTTTGGTTGGTTGATTGGTTTGGAGCGGTCCTCGATGGGGTATACTTATACCAAAAGTAAGTACATTGTGCTACCATTGAGTAAAGATGGATGGTTCATCCGCCAACATCTCTTACGTCAAAAGTACTGACTGAGATCTGAAAAAACCTTGGTTGGTTGATTGATTTGGATTGATTTGGAGTGGTCTACGATGAGGTATACTTAGACCAAAAGTAGGTTCTTTGTGCTGTCACTGAGTAAGAACAGTTGGTTCACACCGGCTATAGTTGATACCAATTACTTTTAATAATACTGTTTTTAATTTTAGTCGTGCAGGCGTTGTTGAGGTAATTAAAATCGTTGAAAAAGTATTCACCTAGAAAGGCTCTAATGCTGGCGAGTGCGGTACATATAAACAGCAGTATGTTATTGTTTTTCCTTCCTATTTATCTCTGCAGCCCCTGCAGTAGTCATTGTAGAGGAGGTGCACAACCTTTAAGCCTGCCTACCCATCGTACAATGTCTGGTTATTACGCTAATTAGTTTTAAGAGGATTGCTCTCTTTTAGAAGCCCGTTAGACCACCTTTGATTTAGTGCTGGTTACAGTATCCTGGCTATTTTACAGTGGCCCTTGTCTAACGCATCGGCGTGGATAAGGTACTTAGAAAAACAGAACATTGGTGCCTCAATGGTGGTAAAGCCTATTTCGTGATCTGGTAGCTAGAAAAGGGTGAGGTCGTACTATCCAGCTATCTCGTTGAGAGATACCGTCAGTCTTTCGCTGCCTTAGGTCTTATATTGCTGCATGTCATGGATTTGATGGCTGCATAAGTATCAATATATATATAACGATATTTGTCTTGCGATATAATATTAACGTCCAACCAGTCAGCAGCTTGGCGAACAGCAGCAAATTAGCCTTTTCGTTTATAATCTATTAACAGCATTCCCTTTGAATCCCAAAACACAGTTTCCATGATTTTCCCAGCTTCAAAAAATGCTTATAACATTTCACTTGGTATTTTCACTTGCACCTACAAAGGCAAGTATGAAAATGTTCGATCTCGAAATTTTGGTCAAACTTGACATTACTAAAATAGAGAAACTCAAAGAATTTTGTCTCTCAATTTCGTGTGTCTGTCTGTCTGTATGTTTGTATGTATGTCAGGCTGCTGGCTAAACGGCTCAACGGATATCCTTCCAATTTGATATATCGGTGGGTTCACAGTTCGAGATGAAATCTGAATTTTCATTCTAACCACAAATCAACGGTTCTTTAGGGGTAGCCACGGTGTAGTGGGTAATATGTTTGCTAGTGACCCGAGCTGTGTAGGTTCGGATGGAGAAAAGCAACCACAGCCACCCGAGCATAAAACACAACAACAAAAGGAGTTTTGCCTGGTAGTACAACGGACCAAAAATCGAGTCTGATTGCTCGGGATTTGGATATTTCCTTTTTTTAAAAAAAAAAAAAAAAACATTGCTTTACATATGTACATATGGCCGATTATGTTTTTTCTTGTTTCATCTTTTGCGTACCACGATTTTGGCAAAAAATACGTATAACGGTAGAACTTATTGATTAGATAAATTGACTATTTCTCGGGTATGTCTTATTCTAAATCAATATATCAATTGAGGGCGGTCATGTGTAGTGGTAACATCATCGCTTGTCATGCTGCAGGTTCATGGTTCAAATCTTGATGTCAATAATCATCTATTTATTTCGAATGAAATAAATAAAAAAGTCGATCAATTGGGAAGGCTAATGTTAACTCTACTGCGAAGGCAAAACACTGGCAGTAGGGTGGTCATACAGTTGAAATGCAATTTGATCGTGATGATGACACCAGGAGGACGGAAAAAATACTGTGAATCATAGGCAACGGGTTTGGAGTTTACTGAAACTTAATACCACCTGAGTTTCAAACCACTACACTAACTTTCTTTCTGTCCGTCTCTAATCCTTTTTCACAAAACGTCCGTGTCCTGAAATAATATAAGGGCATTCCTATCCCCATATGCAATGTCATGACGGACCAAGTTTTGGAAAATCATTAATATATTTTTTTCGATTTTTAACGGTTAAAAAAAAACAAATCATCAACGATTTTGTTTAAATTTTAAATTGGGGCATTTGCAAATAAAGGTTCGACCCAGTCTTGTACTTTATTTTTGATGCGGCTTAAGTATTCTGGGCACTCACCTTGATTTGATTTTTGACAGCCCAAGATGATTGTGAAAACTTGATGTTTCACATATTTTGAATCTTTCTGCAATTTTTTTTGTTTGAGTCGACTATCTTCATCATGCGTTATTGTCACTTCGTCTTATAGGGCGGTCATCATTCTCTAATGACTTTCTACCTTGTTTAAATAACCAAGGTTTTACAAGGGCAAGAAGTTCCGTAAACTGTCTGCATTTCACTTAGTATATTTTCCACACCTTCTAATTGTTTTGTGAGGAATTTAATTACTGCGCATGACTCAATATTTCACATGTTTAAAGTTACCACAGACTTTAACTTATTCTTTTGCTTACTGCAGGCGAACTAAAAACTTAAATAAGACAACATCGACCACCTAAAATCAATAATCAAGAACGTGGAACAGAGTGGACTCTGAAATAGCTATAACCCTGTCAGAACACTCAAAGAAAAAACATTCACCAATGATAAAAACTTTAATGATTCTATTATGATTACAAATAAATCAAATATAGCAATAAATAAAACCTCAACCATAAGCCCGGGATATGACTTAATAACAAGCAAAATGTTAAAAGAACTATCTCATAGTGCAATTTTGTATATACGAAATATATTTAACGCTATTATAAGAATGAACTACTATCCCAAGGCTTGGAAAGTTGCTCAAATAGTTACAATTCCTAAACCTGACAAAGATTTTACAAAAGCAGAAAACTCAGACCAATACCGACGTTGTCAAATATCGGACCATAACAACACTATACTCAGTCACCAGTTCGGATTTTGCAGGGGCTACTCTACAGTACAATGAATACATAAAGGAATTAATAAAATCTCAACAGATTTAGATGATCAACAATACTGCGCTGCAGTCTACTTGTTTTTGACAAATTAAATCTTATACTTCCCTTAGACTACTATAAAATCTTCAAAAGTTATATAAGTGATAGCTATTTTTAAGTAAAACCAAAAAAAAAAAAATGTTCACTTTTATGTAAAGTAATCTTTGGACTTCCCCAAAGAAGCGTCTTAGTACCAGTTCTATATTCTATGTATACAGCTGACATACCGACACCTAGGCGCATTTGTAGATGACACAATTATGTTGTACTCCCACAATAACTTAACTATCAATTAACTATATGGATTTAACAATTCAATGGGGTATAGAAGTAAACAAAGAAAAAACAGTGGAAATCATATGCACTACAAAAAGAGCGAATGAGTCTCCAGTTCTCAAACTAAATGCCGAAGTTATATTCATAGACAGATGAGCTAAATACTTAGGTATGCACATCGACAACAAGCTGACATGGAATTCCACATAATTAAAAATCGTAACCAAATAAAAGACAAGTCCTGACAGCTATATTGGCTTCTAGGAAGAAACTCAAAACTGTCAGTCGGTAACAAACTACTCATATATAAAACCATTATCAAACCAATATGAGTATGGACATACGGGCGTCTTCAGCAAAACTAAAATTGAAATCATCCAACGACTACAATCAAAAATTCTTTGAACAAAAGTGGATGCAGCTTGGTACACACCGAACAGTGATATCCATAGGAACCTACATATTCCGACTGTACTGGAAAAAATAAAAGCAAAGCACTAAAACCGAATCTTCAGCCACATAAACGATGAAGTGACGGCCATAAACAATCAGGAAGGAAATCGAAGACGAAAGCTCAAGCGCATAAGACCATCAGACTAGCCCACCAGATGTTAACATAATCCCTACAATAATAATAATAAATTCACAATAAACAAGATGTATATCTAACCCATCCATGTTCTAATGTAAAAGGAGTTATTTAGTGTCCAAATATTATAGATTGTTCCAATTCTTCTGCGCGTTTTCTGAATTCATTTATACCTAGTTAGGTAGAGTCGTTTATGTATACGCGCAGTGGCTATACAAGCTTTTGAATAATGTAGTGTCTCGAATTTTGACATAAGAAATATCTTATTTAAGTCACCTGACATCGTCTCGAATTATTCCTTTTGATACTAGTGGTCTCAGAGTGAAAACATTAAAGTCATTATATTTTTCTACTCTTCAATTAATGGGAGCGGAGGTAGAAAGGGAGATGGGGGCACGTGTCAGATATTGTCAGGCACGTCAAGTGACTATGACAGCCTACCTATGTGGTAAAAAATGGTTAATAAAGCACTAAATTATTTGTCAACACTCTTAACAAAACAATATCATTCAGTATGCCTTGTCATTTGAATCGTCAGAAAACAGTAAATCGAACTACTGTCATCAAAAATGGAAAAATTAAAACTGAAAACTTCGAACATTTTCAGGTCTGAAGAGCAAACATGACTACTCGTATCAATTTATATCCTACAGATATTCTATTGTACGTGAAATGGGTGAAAAACATGTCCCATACATATTCGTCGATTTTGTGTTTATCAATACCTCTCCCCACCAGTGGATTGGATGTCCTCAAATTAAAGAGAGATCGTGCATTAGTTTTAATCGATATCACGTTTTGTACATAAAAATTGAACTAACCATTGTGGCTGACAGGCGGAAGAGGAACTTGACGGAACAAAGTCGATTCTGGCCATCGTTATTGCGAGACATGTTTTTTGTCTGCATGTTTAGTTACATAAGGACTATACTTTACAGAAGAATCATTTCTGTTGTCCGTCTTCATTTACTTTTAGAGCAAACTGAAAGATACTTAGTTGCGTACATAAATAACCGATAAGTATTTGCCGCCTTCAAGGCGTATACACAACATGAGTAATCAATGCAAGAAAAGAGTTCACTCAACTGTATTAATTTGTGTCGACAATAGGAAAGCAAGAAACAAAATCAGGATCAAGTTTAGAATATGATAAATAAATGTAGATATCTGAACTATTATTTGGAATTTCATATTATATTCTTACTCTGCAAATAATCAGGTACGAGCTTGAAATAGGTCTACTGCTAGCATTGATTTAAAAAACCTGAATGCATCGGCTGCAAGCTGTATCCATTGTCTTAACTGTCACTGTATTTATCATATCATTTCCAATTCTATGTGAAACTACAAAGCAATTTGGAAACAATTGAAATTGAAATAGCCAAAGCCATGAAAGGAAGTCATCTTCAAATCAGAAACAATTTTGTGCATGATTGATCAAACGTAGTATTTAATTTGGATCCACAAGACATCTACCTTATATACGAGTATCTTTCTAAGTCAAGTCTAAAGGACAAATATGCAAATTAAATTTTATCGATTTTTCACGTTTCCTCTCTTTATACCTACTTCTGAGAGGGAAAATAAAATATCTTCCAATTACAATTGAACAATTCAAATCTGCAGGTTGTAGTGAGTTGACCTTTTTCCGGATTAAGTTCTTAACTATCCCTCTTAAATGTACCATTGCATCCAAATCATCCATAATATCTTTTCAACCTAGACAACTTCCAATTCCAAAGTTTAGAAATGGTTTCATCGTATAAAAGCAAATATTTATGTGCGTATGTAGGTATATCGATTGGAAACGTAATACCAAGTGAATGTTCGTACTATTATGACTCAGTATTGAATGTGGTGTGCTTAAAATCAAAGCTTTTATATTTTTTCTAGTAGAAGTTGGCGATTGAAGTTAGTGACTCAGGTTGTGAATTATTGTACTCTTTTCTTTGAAGCGAGATCAAATTTAAAAATAAATATATAAATATTTTGCCCAGCTCCTCGCGCTTCGGATGGGCATAGCTTTATTATGCCAGTTTTATTCTCCTATGTTTTTTAGACGTTAACGAGAGGTGGAACCATTGGTTAACTGTTGGCGTTAAAGAAGTCGAACCTGAGTCAAGTAAGAACTTAACACACTTAAACACTGAGCAAAGGTGCCCATCAAAGAAAAAAATAGTAGCAATTGAGCTTGTAGTACAACAGCTAAAATTTACAGATTTTAGTTTAGAAATGGCCCTCACTACAGTATCTCGCACTTTAGTACAACTTAAATTGAATTCCCTGACCTCTTACGACTTTACAAAAAAAGTCCTAATCAAATGATTGTATTCTTAGTAGGTGGATCTATGAAGTAAAAACTTCAATCCGAGGGGTTAAATAATATGCGTTATACTATACACATAGTAACATAGCAGTTTTAATTTTAACGTAAAACATCGAGAGAGAGGGAATTTTTTATAAAAGAATCTTTGCGTCCAAAGAAGGACAAAATTGAATTTAAAGGAAATTGGCTTTTCTATAGGATTAATTTAAAGGTTTTTTTGTTTTTAGGTTTTCTTGTTAAGATGTGGCCACAAACGGCGCACACTGGGGCAGAATAGCCCAATTAGTGACAGTAAATCATCCAATATAGCTACGAAACGGAAAATTACAGCAAATGCTGTTATAACTAAGCGATTGATATTTTTAAGTCCAATAATGACCACGCCCACCAAAATGCCCACTTTTTTGTACTCAAAAAAAAAGTTGAAGCATTAATATAATATACCTACCATTTTCATTAGCATAACGCCCACAATCACCTGCAAACAAGGTTACCTTTTGTTGTTTGTAGTAAATAAGTAAACTTAATTTTCTTTTTTGAATAGAAACAGAACAGCAAACAATTTATGAAAATTATTTTAAAAAAATACATGATTTCCAATTGATTTCGATTTAGTTTAAAACAAAATCTTCACTACTTCTGTCTTCACTTGTGCTATCTTCCTCAGAATTACTAATTTGCTGAAAAGAAGGAGCTTTAAGCAAACCCAATGCTTCAAGGGGCAGGAGTTATTCTTTTTTTTCAGGCAGCTTCCTCATGCTAGTTAATATTGGGTCAGAACTTAACAAAAAAGAGTTAAAAATATCTATATTAGTATATACTATAGTGCTTGATTTCCGGAAATGGTGCTCTCTATAGTTTTTGAAGTCCTTGTTCTGTGACTCTTGAGCTTCCTCCGTAAGTTGACGAATCGGTAGAGCAGGGGCTATTATTTCCGGTCCGTGAATAAAATATATATGAAGGGTGGGTGCCATGTGATTCCACGGATAATTTTCAACATAATATTTGGCAGTATCAATTGCAAACTTCCTGAACTTCTCTACTTCTCAATTTCATAGCCGCTAGATACAACGATCATAGTAGTATACATTTTTTTCACGAGTTCCACATCAATTTTTGTAATTTCTGCTGAAATTTCAGGATTTTGAAAGAAACGTCTGGCCGTGTTACCATCATTTGAATTACCAAAACCGGGATTTGGTTTGTCTACTATCAGACCACAATGATCCTTAAATTGTTTTTGTATCCTCTTTTTGTTTTCCGCAACAATACACTTATCATGATAACCTCGAGCTTGCAACTTCCTTAGAGGTAATTTGTAGGACAAGTGGAGTAAGTTTACGAAAAAACGTATCCATCCATGAAGAACGGATAGACCAAACTGCAAGTTCTCAGTTTTAACTTCCCTTGTCATCATATCTTCGATATCGTTGAAGTTTTTAGAAGATGCAGCACATATAAAACACTTTTCCGTCAACCATGGTAAAAAGTAGGGTATGACAAACTTGTACCTGTTGTTTTCCTTCGAATAGCATTGTTGTCTTTTGTAATTTATTTATTTCCTTGTCTACTCTCTTTTTTTTTCCTGCTATAGACATTTCTGTAGATTCTTTTATAAACTCTATTTTTAATAGCCTGCAGTATCTTGTAGAGCCCGGGCGTGGATTTCCCCATACAACTTTAGAATTAGCAGAAAGTCTAAGCGGTACAACGCAAGTTATAAAAACTGATGAATCAGAAGCTGTGTCCTGAGCTTCCGTCAAATCCCCACTTAGAAAATAAACACAAGTTTTCCACTTCTGCACTTGTTAGTAAATTGATAACTTCCTTCTGCGATTCTAGCAAACGCTTTGTTATAAGATCTAGCAGTGGATGAAGGGTAACCTTTACTGAAGTTTGGGTAACTTTCATATGTTCGGAGGGTGGATAGCATTCTTTTTTTTGCAGCTTCTACAAGCTTATATGCAAGACGTTTTTCTGGTGCACTCTTTCTTATAATATCATATTGGTGCCGAGATAGCTGCACTTCAACTGTAACCCCTAGTGCTTCTTGACCTGGCATTTTTAAACTTTTTGCTTCAAGTGAATTCTTATAAGGCTTTCTATACGTTTTTGCTCGATCGGGGGTTGTTGTCGTTATTTCTTTTAAGACTTCACAGGCATTTACTTTACTCTCATTATAAGTGAAAAACTGAGTTTTACTAGGATATAGAAGTCATCATCATGTATCTCAACAGGTGATAAGAAGTCAATTTGGTCTTGAAGTGAATCTACTTCTTGTTTTATTAAGTCTGTTATTTCCTTTGCAAAATTAAGTTTAATAGGTCTTTACCAGGAAGGGTCAATAAGTCCCTGAAAATTAACACAAATTGTGTCGTCACCTTAACTTTAATTTTTTTTTTGTCAAGAATCATCTTTCAAAAGAACGCATCCAAATTTTCAGACACATCTGTCAAATAGTTTTGTTGTGGCAGCCATTTTATATAGACGCCTACTAGCATTTTCGTTAAAATGGAAAAAAGTGAATTTCGAGTGCTCATTAAACACAATTTTTTGCGAGAAAAAACTATCACGCAAACCAAACAAAAGTTTGACAAATATTATGGGGACTCTTCACCATCGATTGGAACCATTCACCACTGGTTTACTCAATTTCAGTATGGTCGTTCAAGCACAAGTGACACCGAACGTTCTGGTCGCCCATTTGAGGTCACCACACCAGAAATGGTCGACAAAATCCATGGTTTGATAATGGACGCTCGGCGAGTGAAAGTGCGCGAGCTTGAAGAGGCCATAGGCTTATCACATGGCTCAGTGATTTCGATTTTACATAAATATTTGGACATGAAAAGCTTTCCGCAAGATGGGTGCCGCGTTTGCTCACAATCGATAACAAACGCATTCGTTTGACAACTTCAAAGGTGTGTTTGGCGATGTCCCAGAAAAATTCGGCTGAGTTTTTACGCCGTTTCGTAACCGTGGATGAAACTTGGATTCACCACAACACACCAGAAACCAAGGAACTGTCAAAACAATAGACTTCTCCTTGTGAATCGAAGCCGAAGAAGGCCAAGGCGGGTTTGTCAGCAAACAAGGTCATGGCGACAGTTTTTGGAATGCGCATGGTGTTATTCATATCGATTACCTTGAGAAGGGTAAAATGGTCACCGGTGCTTATTACGCAGAGCTGCTGGATCAATTCCAAGCCGATTTGAAGCAAAAACGGCCGCATATGGCATTCACCACTGGTTTACTCAATTCCGGTGCGGTCGTTCAAGCACAAGTGACGCCGAACGGCGAACGTTCTGGTCGCCCAATTGAGGTCACCACACCAGAAATGGTCAACAAAATCCATGGTTTGATAATGGACGATCGGCGAGTGAAAGTGCGCGAGCTTGAAGAGGCCACAGGCTTATCACATGGCTCAGTGATTTCGATTTTATATAAATATTTGGACATGAAAAAGCTTTCCGCAAGATGGGTGCCGCGTTTGCTCACAATCGACAACAAACGCATTCGTTTGACAACTTCAAAGGTGTGTTTGGCGATGTTCCAGAAAAATTCGGCTGAGTTTTGCATCGTTTCGTAAACCTAGATTTACCACAACCCACCAGAAACTAAGGAACAGTCAAAACAATGGACTTCTCCTGGTGAATCGAAGCCAAAGAAGGCCAAGGCGGGTTTGTCAGCAAACAAGGTCATGGCGACAGTTTTTTGGCATGCGCGCGGTGCTATTCACATCGATTACCTTGAAAGGGGTAAATTTGAAGCAAAAATGGCCACATTTGTCGAAGAAAACAGTTCTTTTTCACCAGGACAACGCACCGGCGCACAAGTCCGCAGTCGCAATGGCAAAATTGCATGAGTTAGGCTACGAACTCCTCCCTCATCCAGCATATTCCCCAGATTTAGCCCCCTGCGACTATTTCTTGTTTCCAAACATGAAGATTTGAGTCGAATGAAGAGGTCATCTCTGAAACAAACGCTTATTTTGAGGGGTTCGAGAAATCGTTTTATTTGGAGGGCATCAAAAAATTGGAGAAACGTTGGATGAAGTGTATAGAGCTAAAAGGAGACTATGTTGAAAAATAAAATGTTTTTATACCGGAAAGAGTGTTCCTTATTTCATTTTTCAGGGGCTTATTAGTACATATGAGATGAATCAAAATTTAAATGTCATTGAAATCTTTAATACTTTTTATTTTATTCAAATTAAAATCCTAAAGTACAAAATGAGTAACCTTGTATTGTATTCTAAAACAACTCATTTCGGGTGTAATTGATGCGCTCGATCTGCTATCCTCAGTTGGATTTAACATTCGTGGGGGAAACTTACGACCTGGTTTGGAGTTATTGCATGTCCCGTATCATAGAACGAATTATGGCCAAACCTAGCCTATTTTGCTTCAATATTAATAAAGATAATTTGAAAAAAAAAGATTGCATTCTAGTGTTGCACACTAAATATTTGTATTTATTTGCCTTTTTTGTGTTCGTTTTAGTGTCGATTGTCTTGTTTCTAGTCAGATTTGAGTACCTAGCCAATAACACCAGCTCTAATATTGACCATGTGGATGCATTGTGTATGCTTTGACAGTTTTTTTTTTATGTATTTCACTTATATTGACGATTAATTGGTTGGGGTGGAACACTGGTCTATTTAATTGATCTGAGACAAACAATGCAGATAATGAAAATCAGATTTTAGTTTAGTGTAATTTAATTTTTAATCGGTGATATCATCAATATCGGAGTTCAATTCAGCATTCTTTTGGTGTTAATCAAACCCTACAATTTATGGTTCTTGAATTGATTGAAATGCGAGCTCTTTGTTACATATCAGGAGAGAGCGACAGAGAGTATTAAGCCTTGCAGTAGTTTCCCCAGCATAAGTTCACTGTGAAGAAATGATTAAACGTCTGTACTGCAAGGAACAGGGAAGAGGTGGGGAGGTAGTTTTAGCCAGTAGAAATCCGGCATGCATGTTGAATTGATTAAGTCATTTCCAGAATAAGTTACCAACCCCAAAAAACGAAGATACTAAACGAGGGTGTTGGCAAACTCTGCTACGTCAAGGAAATGGCTACATTCGTCCAAAAGGTATACCATTCTCCTGTGGAATGCTCAAAAGACTCCCCGAATATCCTCTTCATTACCTTGAACTGACGTAAATGCTAATCGTTCTATCCTGAGGGAAGCGTGCACCCTTTTGGGCTTTTTCACGGAATAGAAAGTGTTTGCATCTCTCTGAAAAATGGCGTTCGAAGGGGTATAATCAGGATAAAAAAAATACACCCTTTCAAAACCAGCGGTAGAAATGTTGCAATTGAAAGAATATTATAAGCTGTCCAGTTTTATGTAATTGCTGCCGATTTCAGCAAGACCTTCGACAAAATTTCACATGGAATTATCCTTCTGAAACTAAAAGCTCTAGGCTAAAAGCACATAAGAAAATACACAGTCAATTCACAGCGAAGAAAACACTCGTCTGCATACTCTCTGCGCAATCAGAACTATAAGCGGTTTCAGAACAATTTCCGACGAATCAGCGTATGTTATAACCGGTATAATCCCATCCACATTCTCGCCAACGAGATGCAAAGGGTTTACCTTAAGCGAACTGGAGGGTAAGAGGAGAAAAAAGGGCTACATTTACTGAGAGGAGTCGAAAGACTAAGAAGAGCAGAAACGGTAAATGCAGATGATATATCATAGCATACGTTGCTAACCAGGCTCGCGAAGTAATACCTAACGACAGCCCCGGGGGGAGAGTGGTAGAAGTGTGCATTTATGACTTCCTTCCAATTATCGCACCTAGTCGTCAAACTAATCAGCAATTTTTTTTTATCACTCGATGGTATATATATTGAGGAACTGCCTTTTGTCAGTTACCCTTTGTTTTGGAGTACCTATGTAGGTATGTTAAATCACTTATTTCGTGTGATGATGATATGATATGATGTTATCACTAGTAATTCTCAACCTTCTAACTAAATTGCTACTATTAAGTAGATCAGCTATTTCTAAATTGGAGTGGTTCCGAAGTCTAGCTTCATGTCTTTTTCCGACCTTCCTGACCTCGTCCTCTACTATTTCTACATTTAGATCTCTATGTAAATCAGCGTTCCTTATGTTCCATGACGCATTAACAATATTGCTTTGTACTTTAAATTTAGCGTCAAGAGTCATACATACGTATTTAGATGATTTCGAATAAAGAACTACATTGTTATTTATGTACACAGGTATGTGTTGTACATTTTTATTTGTAAAGTTAACATGAACTGACTTCAGTTCGTTTAGTTTTATTTGTCATTTGTTGCTCCATTCAAATATATCTTCTTTTTTTTTTTTAAATTTGCACGTGTCAAAGGAGATACGGGCGTTTTGTGGAAAGGGGAAGAGACAGAGAGAACGACAGATTCAGTGAACTCCAAAGGTGGCGCCCAGATAACTGGGGAGTATTTTTGTTTTTGCTGTTATTGTCTTTGCTTATGATTCACAGTATTTTTGTCCATTCTCCTAATGTCATCATCACGATCAAGTTGCATTTTAGCCATATGACCACCCTACTGCCAGTGTTATGTCTTCGCAGTAGAGTTGACATAAGCTTTCGCAATTCATCGACTTTTTTTTATTTATTTCATGCGAAATAAATAGTTGATTCTTGACATCAGGATTCGAACCGTGAACCTACAGCGTGACAAGCAATGATGTTACCACTACACCATGGCCACCACTACTGTCCTTTACAGTTTTTCGGTTACTTCCTTCACAGTATTAGCAACAGCAAGAACAGCAGTATCATCTACAAATATGGCAAACGGGTCTTTATACACTACCTTGAGGTATGCCGCCTTTTATATGTTTTAATGTGGAGTACTCATCTCCTTGTTTTATTCTAAATGATCGTTGCATTATGTAGGACTCTAGAATATATGAGTATTGTTTTGGCAGATACTTTTGCAGCTTATGTATTAAGCCTTTATACCACACTTTATAAAAAGCCTTTATGACATCAAGAAATATGGTAAAGTTCTAAGGCTTTTTCTATTTTATCAGTTATTCGGTGTACCTGATCTATTGTTGAATACCTATTTTTCAAATTGATCGTTTGGTATCATTGTCTTTTCTTTTATAATAGAAAAAAAACGTTTCAGAAGAATTTTTTTTGAATAGCTTAGACCGTATTGGTAGCCAGGAAATCAGACGATATGAATAACTTCGTTTCGTACTTTGCCGGGTTTTGGTACCTTAATTACTCCCGCACTTTCCACATTCGTGGGACATAACTTAGTCAAAGTGCTGCATTTGTTTTCTGTCCTAGTTTTTTCATACTTTTTTTAGGAAGTTTTATTTATAATTTCTCCTGTAATACTCGTGAGACCAAACCCCGGAGTTTTTGTCGAGTTGATCTTTTCTTTTATTTCTTTCGCTATTTCCTTAGAGTTTACTGGTGCTATTAATCTGTCGTCTTCGCACATTTATTCAGTTTGTTGAGAGTAGCCTTTATCTTCGTATGGCTGAAAGATGTTTTCAAGATATTCAGTGAATAAATTTGCTTTTTGTTTGTTTGTTTTTGTCCAGTTTCCACTTCCGTTCTTAACTGGCGGAATATTTGTCGTTGGTCTTTTAATTTTTTTTGTAGCCTTCCACAGTGAGTATTCTGTACTAGCATCGTTTATCAGATTGATAAGGTATCTTTCTACCGACGAATTTTTCGATTCTTTAATCCCTTTTCTAAGCTTATTAGTTAAATTATTAAGCTTTGTTTTATCACTTGGAGCTCTCGGTATTTGCTAGCGTTTACGAACTTTCTCTTTTCAGATATAAGTTAGCACATTTCCTTTTAGAAAGAAAGCCTTCTGTATATCTAAGATGAAAGTCTGTACTTCACTATCTAACTACTTAATTGTGTTTATTGTTGAGAATAGTTTAATGTATTCTTCCAGCAATTATCTGAAATAACTTCAGTCAGTCTGTTTGTTTACTAGACGTGGGTTATTCCCCTTAATTATAATCTTATTTCCAAGTGTGAGCAGCACAGATGAGTGATCTGAGTCAATATTTGACCTTTGTTCTACTTTGATAGTATTTAAGGAGATGTTCTTTGTTATAAAGAAGTCGACAACATCTGGGATTTTATTCCTATCTGTAGACCAGTAGGTATTTTTCCCCGTTGAGTAATTTCTTTAATAGATTCAAGAAGTTATCTTCCTCTTGCAAAATTTGTTCTTAGCATTGAAATCTCCCTTACTACTCGTATGAACTTATTTTCGAATATAACGAAAATGTTGTTGAAATCATTTTGTTTCAATGTATACTGCGGCTACCGGTATAGGGCCGTTGCTTGTTTTTATTTTTGCTTCGTCTTGATTAATGTTTTCTTTAATTATAACTTCAGTCCCCCCTCTCGCTTTATTATAAGGATGTGGGATGTATATGTATACTGTGTCCGTGCAGTTTGTAGTTTGGTTCAAATTTAAAATCCAACCGGCGACCGACTACTCCACAAGTAAACAACAAACTACCGCCATCGAAAGAGATGAAGGGAAAAATCGAGAGCACGCACATGTTCGAGTAATGATTACGTCACCAGACACGAAGGCTCGTCACATGGGACATACATTGGTCATCAACGCCCCCACAGCCCAATGTCAAATACATTAATTTACATACTTACCTATAAACAAATTGTACATAGAGGCAACAATTTTAACATTAAATTTTTTTATTTTACGAGTATTTTATAACGTGGAATAAAGCGGATTATTCTTTTATTTGTTTAGCTTAATACAAGCAAAACTTAAAACTAAAACATGGAAACTTAAAACTAATTATTTTTTTTGTTTATCTTATACATGGGCTGAGTTTTACTTTCTTAAATATAACTTACAAACTACATAGAGGATTGGAGGTTATCCATGATCGAAGTGGAGAAGGGCATTACGGAGTGTGCTTTTACTGCTATTAAAGTCAAAAATGTGAGTCGCATCATTTGATTTTCGCAGCATTCTTGACATTGGTAGTAATAACCATAGTTAGTGCGATGAGGAGATATACGGAATAGGGGAACAGACCTAAGGTTGCGGGGATTAATATTGAGATAGATCGCTTGTAGCAGGGCGGGACAATCAATGTTAGCAAATAACAATTGATGAATGAAAGGCATGACGGCAACATCACGACGTTTTTTCAATGATTGAAGATTAATCAATCTAAGAACTTTCGCATAGGGTGGCAGGTTAACGTTATCAGCCCAACCGAGACCGCGTAAGACGAAACGCATGAACCTGCTCTGCACTGCCTCAATTCTCATGGTATGGGCAGCATAATGGGGCGACCATACTTGGCTGGCATACTCGAGGAGGGGTCTGACGAAGGTAATATAGAGGGATTTAGTTACATATGGGTCAGAAAACTCATTTGACCAGCGTTTCACAAAACCAAGCGCTGAGTTATCTCTATTAATGACACTATCGATGTGTGAAAGAAAGTTGAGTTCACTATCACAGATGACACCTAAATCGCGTGCTGGTGTGACTAAGGGTACAGGCTCGTCACAAATAAAGTATACCGTAGGAGTTGGTGGCAGACGTTTGCGGGAGTAGGTAATGGAATGACATTTATCGACATTAAGCTCTAAGAAATTTTTGTTACACCAGATGGAGAAACTATTCAGGTCATCCTGTAGAAAGCGAGAATCAGCGGGAGATGAAATACGTCTAAAGATTTTCATATCATCAATGTAGACCAGAAGGTTGGAATTCTGATTGATATGTTCGGCATCGTTTATCGTAAGGATAAAGATCAGAGGTCCATTTTATACGTAAACTCTACGTTCATTAACGACAGAGATCTCGGGAAAAAGGATTGGGAAAACACGTCTTTTGCTTATTCCACAGGACTCATCTAGTGCCCTCTAATCACTCTACACCAGATCGAGTGAGATGCCACTGCGCATATTATTGTTAAATTGGTTCCTATTAGGAGAGGAAATACATTAACGTTGACGTCCTATGCAGGCCGAATAATGGTATCAACTTAGTGAGCGAGGTTTGAAGTCATCACCCAACCTAATTGGAATATACTGACGGAATGAACGCTAATGTTTTACCTTTGATAATCCTTGAATCTCGTAGACCCATTGCGATAAAGAAAAACCTAATCTAAAGTGTTGTGCTAGTAAAGTGCATTGAAACCACTTAGTGTTGCAACTGGTGTTGCTAATCGAAATGATTGAAAAAGCCAGTTTGTTTAGGTCCGGGTCCAAATGTAGCCATTTATGTCAATGAAACTACTTTTTTCTTTTAAATATTTGAAGTTAGTTACAATATTAAACATTCATATCTATGATAGTTCTAAGGTAATTAAATGGTAAACCTCCAACATTATTCGCTTGACTTAAATATAAATTGTAAAGAAGTACTACTCATATTAGACCCTCCGTTTAATATTAAAAGTAATTCATTGTAGCATAGCTTTATTTATTAGTGAAAAAAAGATACTTAGAATAAAGTTAAATATACATACAGAAAAATTATGGAAACTATTATGCATACATCCATGTGCATATGTAATATGAAAAAGCAGGGAACAGTTTTGTTAGCTGATTGTTTCGTCTGCAATGGAAAAGTTTTCCCTATTTCTTTTCACTTGTGTCGATATTATCCGGTTATTTGTAGCATTGAAAATGTTTTTTTTTATTATGTGGTGAAAGATCATAAACTAAGACATTTTGTGTTCTTCCTCTCTCGGTCCTTGCGAATATTTTCCTTTTCTGCCAGTTACTTCAAATGCGTATATACTCTGACATCTTACAGATACGTTTCTTGTGGTAAAAGTTTTGAAAGATGAAATTAAATTTATGGATTGTGGAAGTTCGAAAATTGATATCTATGAATCGTACTTTTGGGATAAATTCATTTCCATTCGGAGTTGTATAAGGAAAGCGTTTTGAAAACTATTCGTTCAATTTACTATACCACCCACAGGAAATTAAACGTCTGCGTGAGTATACGACACACGAGTGATTGATTTTTTTTTTGTATATTTCTTAAAAAAAAATACGCTAAGTACTTTCCAAGATTGCTCTGCCAACCACCAGAAATTTGAAATGGAATTAACCAACGTTTAAAGCAGAGATTATTAAAATAAGGTTGTGCGTCAAATCCCGATTTGAAAGAGGAGCTGAGTTTTCAATCCTTTGACATTTTTTTTTACTCTAGAACTGTAATAGTATTATTTTCCATTATTTTCATGTCTATTCCTGTTATTTTCGCAACAAAATGTAGCCTCGGATAACATAGTTGTTATTCGGAATAATACAGTACGAGCAGAGAACGGATACAACTGAGCGGATACTAAGTACACACGTACGTACATACTATTACGTATGTACCAGTGGCGTGGCGTCCATACAAGCCGATTCCTTCCGGCTTCCCTTTTCAAATAGCAAACATTTTTATTTTGCCACTTGCCAACCATCACATTCAAATATTTGTTCATCAAACCATTTTTCATTCATAAATCATAACTTTATACACGCTCGAAGATGAAATGCTGCGACCACTTCGGTTGTTTATTCATTTTTACTCATACACAAACTCGCACACATAGCCGAGACAAGTATGAACTCCTCTAGCGAGAGAGCGTGCAATGAATTTTTTTGAAGAGCCGTTCATTTTACGGCTTAAGCATTCATTTCTTCACAGTACGAACTTACCACTCTATTCCTTTCTGGCATATAGTAGGAGTTTATTTGCGATTTCTTTGTCAAACATACATTCGCTTATGAGGAAAACAACCCGGGATTTTTCGGCTTTTGTGGATGAACATTGGTGGAGGAGAAAGGTTTTAGTTCGAAGGAGTTTTTTTTTTAATTGTAGGCAACAAAATAAGCCGACGAGAATTGGATTATTGGGTGATGTAGTGGTTCGAACGTCGTTTGAGGTTTTTCTTAAACTTGTTGGGTATAATTTTTTTGCAAATTTGAAATGACAAAACCCACTAGTTCAGTAAGCTTTCTTTTTTGTAAAAAAAAAAAAAGTTATAGAACTAGGTCGCTCGACACCATCAATTAAAATTGATTATACGCGAAAGGATGGGTATCAGAAACATTTTCATGAGATACTTTTTCTCAAGCTCTAACATTGTATGAAATCTTTTTAACCCTGCCTTTGACTGTGGCCTCTATCGAAAGATCTTTTTCGACTTTAAAAATTCCCACAAAGAAGAAAGACTCTCAGACCTGGCACTTTTATCTATCGAAAAGCACCTTCTTTTAGAAATTAAAAATAACTCAAATTTTTATGAGAGTTTTAGCAGAATTCGTAAAAAAGAATCGTAGGATAGCTTTAGAGTACAAATAGGTAGTATATAATTGTAATTGCTAAATTTTTTATATTTAACAACGCTCCGAGTAATCAATAACTTATATAGATTATTCTACCCAGAACGGCTTCTTTCGAAGCCACTTTTTTTTATGCGATGAGCTCATTGTCTACGTAAATTCCAATGACTTAAAGTATAACAAAGGATGGCTTAGATTGCATATCTTAAGTCTGTGTTTCGAACAAGCACCAAAATGGTAAGTCTTGAATAAAACATTTTACTTACAATTTTTTCGGCTTCTCTCTCTTGAAATTTCACCCCACGCCACTTGTATTTATTGTTATACATTTTTGATATTGGTTCAATCCACTGATACTTAGTCGACATCAGCAAAATTCACAGTTCCTTTGTACTACTGCTAATACTTGTATGTATCTTTCTTCAATTCGTATCAACGCCATCTAAGGTTTCACACCACTGCCTCCGTGTTAAGCTGCATAAAAATAAATAATTAATTAATATGTAAATTTTTCTCCCGCATTCTACTGCCTTCCTTCCTTATCTTGTAAACTGCCTGCGAAATTCCATCTACAGTGAGCCCTTCCCAGTCCACTTGCAATAAACTGAACCCATTTTTTTGTCTTTGGATTTTACAGCCAAACTCGATTACTCAGGTCACATTGCGCACCATTTGTTCAAAAGATGTAGTGATCCTCCATACTTTGAGTATTGTTTAAAATGTTATTTGAATGCATGCATGACTCGAAGTGATTCAAGCTTAGCAACGTACCCGCTAGAGTCAAATTTGTCTCCCAAGCTAACTCCCATAAAGGCTTCAAGTTGGAGTTATAACTCTCGTCCATATACCATCATCGCTGGCATTAGAAGTGGTAAGTATCTATTCCAATCACTCTGATTCAAGTCATAATATTTAGAGAGATAGTTCAAAATTACCCGATAGAATCGCTCGATCATTCCATCTGATTGGGTGTTCTGCGGGTTTTTGTATACCAAGCCGCTGCCTCACTTCCTGAAATATATCCGATTCGAAATTGTAGAGGCGAGAGAAAACATTATCGACTAAAACGCCAGCACTTGTTTCAGCAGTTTGATCTGGAATAGCGAAACAGTCGGGCCACTTTTTACTTTGAAAAATAGTCCAAAAACCAGAATGTATCGATTTCTCCTCTCAGATCTCGGAAGCGGTCCCAGAGCGTCGAACGGGACACTGACGACGTTTGCACTGAAGCCCGCTCAGGGCGGTATTGGTCCTTTCCTACCTTGACAGGTCAAGCAGACATGGCACCAAATGCGCACATATTCTGATTAATCCGATCCGCAACGAATAGTGATACTGAATTTCTTGCTATAATATTCAATTGCCTTCTTCTCACCGATTTGAATCTGCGACAGGATGCATTTAGCAGGCTAGATTTTCAAGGCAGCTATCGACAATCTTTTGAATACGGTTTGGAGGTTTTACAGAAACTGACTGAAGAAACTGCCATAAACGACAACATCATTCAAATACGCCAAATACACTTGGAAGGGAAGACCTCTCAGAACATTTTCTATGAAGTGTTAAAAGTTCGCGGAGCATCATAAAGCCGGAACAGCATCACATTAAACACCCATAAGCCAGCTCCGAACATAAATGTATCTTTTCATCCAATTCCACCTGCCAGTATCTTGATTTGAAGTATTGTAGCAAACCAGCTAAACCCAACTTAAAATTACAAATCAGTCTGTGGTAGGCGTCTTTCTTTTTTGTCTGAGTATTAAATTCGCAATAACCGACATAGAGTCTGTAGGTTTCATCTCTTTTTTTAAACTAATACAACGCGGGCCGAATTATTCATTGCTTCTCTATTTGAACTATTAGATCGTTTGCCTAGTCTAGCCCAAGGTAATCTACGTGATTATTGTTTGATTGATTTTGTTTCACGTATATTAATCTCATTTTTTAGCAGGTTAGTTCTCCTTAATTCGTTCGTTAAACTTGTCAGTTGAATTTGTTGGCTTTTCTCTAAGCTTGACAAGCGGAGGTTAAGAAGTCGCCCTTGGTAAAGTTAGCTTCTAAAGTTTCTATTCACCTACAATTCGCCAAAGATACGTCATCAAATAGAAGCTCCGCTATTACTTCCCTTGATGAACTTTTAAGATCCAGCTTGCTGTTTGTCAGTTTTAAAAGAATTAAATGCAAATCCATGAAACAGCCATATTCTCTCACGACATACCTCTTGCTGGGACTAGCCATTTGCTATCATTTCAACCAAAAGATGAGTCTGACATTGTTCACATTTGGTCTTGGTATCGTATCCCACCAGGTTGATTTTTGGGTTACGAGCAACAGTTCTATCATGGCTGCCATGTTGCCCAAATTGGAAAATGACAGACGCCACTAGCTTGAGATCCAATTTCACCTGTAGAAGCTCTGTCTGCAGGTAGTGTCACTATCCTTTGGGTAGAAGGTCGCGTTTTGGATAAAGTGAGTATTGGGCGACATTCGAGCATCCACAGACCATATTACTCTGTTGCCCAAGATCGTTCCAATCAAGTTTTCAAATATGAAACTCTAGACTCCATTACTTGATTAAAGCGATTTCCCAAGACAAGCACTGCCTGGATGACAATAGCAACTTCTTCTTACTCGTATTTACATAAATAATTACGACCCCTCACCTGACACCAAATTTGATTCCCAATAAAATAAAAACTTTTTTTTTCCAAAGTTTCAAAATTTGGTGCTTATTCTTTATCATAAATCTTTCAGATTACAAAAAAGGAAAGGAAACGTTCTACTACTACCAATACTTCATCCAATGTTTTGCGACAATATAAGTTTTAAAGAATTAAGAATGTTTCTGCACAAAAAATGGATTGCGCACTTAACCACGGCATTTCAAACTAATAGACATTAATTTCACTCAATAAGAATTACGTGATCAACCACGTAACTCTTTTTTTTGATTTTTCTCAGAACCTGATGAAGTTAAAATAATGCAGCTATACAAAAAAAATGTAGCGTATAGTCACCTTTCTGATATCCATATTGAACCTGGTACCATATTATACCTACCTTTTAGGCCCTAGGCAATTTTATTTTTAGATGCCTCTCTTCAAAATTTATATTTATTTTTAGTAGAAAAATATTAGCATGTTCTAAGGAAATGGAAGCATTGTGATTGTGTCAAGGGTGTTTTATGCCGTGCATGTCTGTCTCCACCTACCTATCGGTGTGTCAGCTAGTGATATTACTTACTTTACTCCGGGTCTGGTGAGTTGGTCTCCATATGCTGCATATCTTTTAGCCATCTTAACCTAAAAATCTGACTTTTTTGATGAGGTCTATATCGCGTAAATTCTTTGAACCTTCTCCTCCACACTCCGTCGATACAAACAGGACCGAAGATCACATGGATAATTTTTAGCTTAAAGCAACCTTTGCATCCTTATTTGCATCCACTTTTGACAGTATCCGCGTTTCTGTGCCATACAGCATGACTGGGATGATCTTGTCTTGTACAAAGTTTCCTTAGTTAAACAGGCTTTGCTGCTCAATTGCCTTCTAAACCCATAGAAACAGCGATTGGTAAGAGTAATCCTTCGTTTAATCTCTGCACTGATGTCATTGTCAGAGTTCACTGTAGACCCTAGATAGACAAAGTTCTTTGCCACCTCAAAATTATCCAAGGCGTTGATTGTCCCTTCTTGTAGACAGGATATATTTCGTTTTGATTCCAACCTCCTCAATATTCACGATTGCAACACTGAGCTCGCTGGGTTTTTCCGATTATATCCTTGTCATCGACATATGAGAGTAGTTGCACAGACTTTTGAAAAATTGTCTAAGACATTTTCTGACATAAAACGGATCTGGGAAACGATACTGAGATTCCATTCATTGAGCATGCTTTCATCCGACCAGATTTTACAGATGAGTTGGTGCATGCTCCTTACCAAGTCATCTTCTCCAGCTTTCTTGGACTTAAGCTTAGATATAGCTATCTTCACTTCATCCTGATCGGCTTGACAGGATTTTTATCTGTCAGCTTGAATATTAAAGAAAAAATTATTAAATGGCTCATCATGTCCGATAGCGGAATGTTGGTCGCCATCGCCGTTTAGCAGTCTGCAAAAGCGGTTCTTAAAAATGTTCAGTACCGACTGCTAGTGATATGGTCCTCTTATTTTATCGTTCGCAATAACTTCTAAAAAAATTAATCAATTTGAATGATAGTTTGTGCAGAACACTCGAATTTACTTGAACTAGGTCTCGATAATTGTTGATCGTGGTGTCGAATTAGCGATTTTTTAAGATACTGTTAAATTTGTGGAATTTTTGTATTTTGTTTTCACGATAAATAACTTCAGCAAAATTTTACAGATTTTAACTATTCTTTTAGCATAATTAGTCGTTTTGAAGATAACATAAATGTAATTAATTTTGTGAAATTTTGCAATATTTTTCATTCACGATAACTTCTGCAAATATGATTGTTGACATCTTGTTGCTCGACATTGTAAAAAATAAGTTTTTATAATATTGTCTTAGGGTAAAATTAGCATTGTCTTCACTTTGTGCCTTATTTAAAACCGCAAATTGCCTTGAAATACCAAAATCGTGTTATTTAAACAAAACAATCTGAAAAACTATGCACGGTCGAAATATAAAGCAAGCTGATGTATACAAATTGTATGCCTACAATTTTTTTGGGTTTCTAGTAATATTTTTAAAAGAGTATCTACATTTTTAATAAAGTGGGCATATCTATGGACCAATTTCGAAAATGTTTACAATTATTTTAGATGTGAAATTTGATCAGCCTAGTTCAAAATTTAGGACATAAAAAGTGAACGGACATGGCAAAATCGACATAGCCTTCGATGCTGATCATGCTGAAAATGAAATTTGGTAGATACCACTACTAAAATCCGAAAAAGTGCAAGTGTAAACCTTTTTGAAAATCTTACACAAACACACAAAATAAAAGCCACACCTATGTACATATTTATTAGAGATGTATTGTCTAACAAGGTATCATACGATACGTTACTGGAGGATTTCATCTTTTCTGCAAGTTTTCTTTTTTTTTTTTTTTATTGGACTTCATTAACATTTTTGCTTCCCACTAGAGATTGCTCCCGGTGCGATGACAACATTGGCACCACCCTAGTTACTGTACTGTATATCAAGTGTACTAGAGAATACACCTATCCGTACATATTTTTAGTGCAAACTCATTTATGTACATAGATCCACAAATTGAAATTTCATGTGGTTGCGTTTTAGGGTGCATGGTTAAATGTACATAGGTAGCTCGCTTGCTGAAGCTATCAAGGTTCTGCTAAATGATTTCGATGATCACATCTTAAGCGTGTGCATAAAAAAACAGTCACAAATACAACAGAAACAATTTCTTGTTCACTTATACAGCCCGAGAAGTTTGCAGACAATTGTGCAGACGCTAATTCCGGTTTCTGTAGTATAAAAATCTTCCAGTCGCTCCAAATCCAGAATAAATTACTGAAACTTCAAAAATTATTCGCATCATTTCGATGAGAAACTGAACTTCCAATCGTTCATATACATACCTGATTAACTAATACAGCAAACAATTGTTAGTATACGTGGAGGTTAAAGTAAACCCATCACTAGGAATTTGGTTAATACTCGAACCAATCTCATTCTGATGACGATAACGTGATTGCTGGAAATCTATGTATTGAAAACATCGTCCGAATAAAACCCAACGTTTAAAACCTCACCTTCTTCACTTGAAAGGACAGTAGAATCAGAAGCTGTGTTCCTAACTTCTCACAATTAACAAAACCAATTGAACCAACTTAACACCGAACACTTGCCAGATTTTAAACATTGAAAGTTTCGAACGGTACGCCATCACTCCCCGACCCAGCAGGAATAATAACTATCTTCATGACAGCGGAAAGTTTTTTTCAATAAACCAGCATATTTAGTTGTTTCATCTGATGCCGTTTCTCCATTTTCCTCTGGCATTTTTATTTCAGATTATTTTTCCAACGCAACACGCTACATTTCCGCAGCAAAACTATGCAAGCAAATACACAAAACCAACTTCCACTATACTGGCAGTGGTCTATCCGTGAACTCACACGATGTGTGGGAAGTCAATTTTAAAAGGCAACCAGCCATACTGAATCAAAAAAGGATTTCGCCTGCCATTCAGCTACAAGGCAATGCACTCTATGGGATCACTGCCCCATCTACTGCACAAAGTAAACGTGTCCGGCACCCTGTGTGTGGGTGTCCTGGCCGTAACATATTCCATCACGGAACACAATGAACACCGTAAATTGAGTTCTCGCCAAGACCACCGTAAATTAATGTTCATTACGCTGCAGGACTACCCACCACTATGCTCTCTTAGATGATGGTTGGGCCCATCCTTTTTCCTTCGAATGCTTAAAATTTAAACTTTTTTTTTTCTTTTTTACGTATCCCCCCCTATTGTGAGGGTGCAATGAACAGCTATAATTTATGGTATTTTTGCGTGAACTATTTTGAACATTGTTTCTCACATTGCACCCACGAAAGGATCCCCCAGCACTTCCTCAAGAAGGTTGTCCCTTATTTTCTATGAAGATTTTTTTTTTTTAAATTATCGTTTTATTGAGTAATTTTCATCTTTGAGATGTTAGGAATAATAGTCTTCATGTTCTAGAATGCGTCTGAATGCTTGCGTTTCTCTGAAAAAAAAAAAAAAAACTTCTTAGGGTTGACTTAGTGTAAACGAATAAGAATGAGAATGACGATTGCTTGTACTGTCGTGGTCTAACCAAGCAGTTAAAGAAGTCTGTAAAGCGAATCTTATAAAGGAATTATCAACAAGATAACATCGAATTTGGTTCAGGACAGGCTTCTTTTTGGTCTTTGTAATTGCTTTTGCTAACGAGACAGAATGGTTAATTCAGTTTTGACTGCATATGTTAGTGATTTAATTTTTTTTCTTCGATGACTACTATAAAGGTTTCCAAAACGAGCTTGAACTTTATGACAGATGGGTCAAGAGCCCTAAAAACATTCAATATTTCACAAGATACATTAGAATTAATAGCATTAGAATTAATAGTGTGATAATATGCACAGATGAGTATGAAATAAGTTGCATGTCATATAGGAGCAAGCTTCACTCGTTCTCCTGCTTAATTACATCTTACAAGAATAATGGACCTACGTGATAGCCTTGACCTTCGGATTCATTAGGATTCAAAAGACGACAACTCTCCGTTTCACTTTTATTTGAATGACGAGTTAAATCGGTGGTACAGATTGGATCCATAAATATTGTATCCCACAGGGCAATGGAAACTACGAGTATACCAGATTTTATCTATCTAAATCTCCTCTGCATTAGCGCAGCACTTTTTACCTACTGTACTATGATAAGCCGATAAAAACCGACTGTCTAATAGCAATGTTCGACAAGACGATCTTTACTAGAATTCCTAACAACTAAGGCCTTCTACATTAACCGACATTCTACAATTCTAAAGACCGTCTATTGATGTCCAATTGATGTTTGAGGGTCCTCTTTGATATCTGCAGCCGATATTCTCTACCGAACGGCTGCTTCGGGACTGTCAATGCCTGATACTGACCCATGTTGAGCCGATCTCCTCGAGGCTAGCCGCAGTGTTTGCCCAGTTAGGGCGACGACGACATTCTCGTTCAGCCAAAATCACTGACCGATTATTTGTCAAATATATTGACACAATTATTCCACTTTATTGAAGAGGACAGCAATCCGTGGCTTGTCTACGTGTGTTCTGCTTCTGTTTACTTCGACATAAGATTCCATTTGCAAAAATGAGAACATCTTCCTATAAGGTGATGACTTTTGCGTCACCTAACTACAAAGCTTTGTATGGGCTCTTAACGACAAAAAAAAAATCTGCTTCTATCATTCACTCTGTAAAATTATTAACGAAGACGACATTTTCGGTAAGGTCATTACAGTGTACGTTAACATTCAGGTTCAGCGATAGCTAGGCCAGCGTTGGTAACATTTTGCACTTGGTACCTACCCTGGATGGCACATGATTATACTGGTCGGCGAAAGAACTAAAAGTTGTAACGAGATTTATATCTTTATTAGGGTAATTCTTCTAATTGCCGGTTTCTTCCCAGCTTACTAATATACATATCTGTATATCAATCGAATCAATTCAACATTTTGCAAATAAATTGCAAAATGCCCTTAGCTTCACGTTTGCGTCTTGTTTTAGTACGTTACTCTGGAAAGCCTGCCCTTGAATGGAACCGCCCTTTATTAAACAGGCTTTGGAATAAAAGTATTCTGCAAAAGTTAAAAAGTTCGCTCCAGGAAGATACTTTGCTAGATGGAGCCACGTCTGTGTCATGAAACGGGAGCCACGTCACTTGTGACAATTTTTTTTTTTTTTTTGTCGTGAACTGCATTATGCATGTTTTTTGCGAAATGCTTCCACAGAAGCTTAAACAACGATTCGCAGTGTATTTGTCAAAAGTAGAAAGTAGCGCAATAACAAAAGGATACACCACAATGAAAAACTGAATCCTTTCACTCAAATGTGGGTCTGTCTATTTATCTATTTGAAGTTGACAAATGGTTGAATATACAAAGTAAGCAAGTATAGCATGGGATTACAATTCGAAGCAAAATCAGATCTTACGAGTACTTCAAAATTAATTTCAGACTAAAAAAAATTTTGCTTAAAACGGCTTTAACTATTCCTTTCAAAAATAGTACCTAAGATAGTCTAATTGGACACCAAACGTACTATGCTTTTGGTAGGTATTATTTTGGCAAAAAAGACATTACCATTAGTTAGGTCATACTGAGATGTTTGATGCGTAGCATTCAAGTACATAATGCAGTTTTAGCGTGAGCGGCGATAGCTTTGTGGAAAAGAGAGCGATTCGTTTCTTTGACAAATTCTATTGTATAATATCACTGAATTCTATGTCTCTTGGAAATATAGATCTTTAAGCACGACTCTGAAATCATTTGTTAGACTATTGTTAGCAATTTGTTTATTTTCGCTATTCTGAACTCGGTTTAAATGTTTGACCATGACAGTTTTCTGCTTTTGTTGTTTTTTTTTATTTTTATTATTGCTCTTGTTAGCTAAGAACTTGTAACCCATCGTATTGAGAATATTACCTTACCATCGTCTAGCATTCCATTAAACATAGTAACCACTGAAAATTTCTTTTGGGTCATACATAGCTGCATTATCTGATGATATATAATAATACCCACTGGAATCCAGCATTCTGTAGATATGCTTTAACTCAGGCTACAAATTATCATGACGGGTGGTGAATTTTGCCCATATACTTAAACTGTGAAGGGAGCGGTACAATTGAAATCTCTAATAACGAAATCTAGCATTTTTTAAATAAATCCCGAATAACAAAATTTCGTATTTTCAAAATCTCGCATTATTAAAATTTCGCGTTATCAAAATGTCGCTCTTAAAGATAAGTACAAATCTTACTTGAGCGGCAGATTAATTAAATGTAAAGTGCTAAAATGCTTAAGTAGGCAGTAAAATGTCGGAATGGGCAGTTCGCCAGTACTGGGTGTTTGGTTACACACCACGTAGCGGCGCTCTGAGCACCTGTATATGAGGCCGAAGGCCGTCTGCTGTATAAGTCGAAGTATATCCCGTAGTGTGAAATCCTTTTAATCTGCGAAGCGGGCCACTCAAGTATTGTTAAAATACAGGCGCCTGACATACAACAAACTTTTACGACCCTTTGTATGTTTAGTTGTGTAGGAACAAATTGTTGCTTCTTTTCGCTCTTATTAACAGCAGTCTTGTGTTTGGAGTAGATACCATGTACTTACCTAATGTAGGTAATGTAAATTTATAACCTCACATTATAAATAAAATATTTAATAATTCGAGCGAATTATTTTATTTATAATACGAGAATATAATTTTCGATATTTTGATAATGCGAGATTTTGAAAACAAGTTTTTGAAATGCGGCCAATCGTACCCGGGTTGGTATTGAAATATCTGGAATTAAAAAACCCTTTTTTTAAAAACTCGTGTATCAAAAATCCCTCGAATTACAATCTCTTGTATCAAAATTTGTTATATTGAAATCTCTTAAAGTACCTCATATTAATGGTTTTTATTATTTTAATTCTGGCGCCAGAATTCATTCAATGTAGGTATTTATTTATTTATTATTTATTTTATTTCAATAATATCTACATACTTCCACCGTATGTGTTTTCCTATTTTCACTCAAATACAAAAATTAGAAGCTTTTATTTGTTGTTATTGCAATTAGATTACTCTGTCATATATGCCTCATTCGTACTTACGTAGATAGTACAGTAGTCAGTGTTGCCGGAGAGAAATATTATAAGGTAGTACTGCAGGCAAAAAAGGGGAGTATTTTGAAAAAAATAATAATACAGATATTTTTTAATCTTCAAAAATAAGTGTGTGCACAAAAAATTTTTTTTTTAACTTCATGTAAAAAAAAATCATCAAAAAAAAAATCAGTTCAAAAAACAAAACATAAATAAATAAATTATTAATTCTAATAACGAAAGTAAGTAAATATATCTTCAATTATAAAAAAATTGTTTTATAGTAGATAGCTTAAAGCATAGTAATATTATTTTTAAAATAAAAATTAAGAACTTATTGAATCACAAGATATGCATTAAATACATTAAATACAAGTGGCTTTTCAAAAACTAAGGTATTATGATTCATATTATATGGTAAAAGTGTAACAAAAATGTAAAAAAAACAAACATTATTTTTTATTTGACTTCAAAAGTTTTTTTGAAGGATTCCATTTACTACAATCAACTCCATTTAATAATTCCTTGCAACTCATAATTGCATTCAATGTATTTACCTTTAATCTGTTCCATTTAATGAGAAACAGTTGAGAAAAAACTCGTTCTGCCGCTGCACTGCTGTGCGGAAGACTTAACAAAGCACTTACAAAATCCCTTGTCAGAGGGAAAAGTGTTTCATCAAGGGTATTTATTAAGAAAAATATCTCTGAGCAAAATTCTTCTATTTCTAAAGCATTAGAAACCATAGTTTGATTAAGTAGTCTTCGCCACTCCATGTCAAGGTTTTCAATTTCATTTTCATTAATCAAATAAGGAATGGAAGAAATTATTTCAGTAGCGCTTTCTGTTAAATTTAAAGGGTCAATGCCTTGTATAGATTTCAAAATTTCGCCATCAAAATCTATTCGCTTTGAAATTTGCGCACACAGGGTCATATAATATTCTCGGCAAACACCTTTAAATTCAATTACTTAATTTATTTCAATTTTGATTGTTTTAATAAAAAGTTCAGCCTTAGCCCCAACATAGATATACAGAGTCAATATTTTTTAAATAGTTGTCAGAAAAATTCGGATCAGAGAGAAACTCGTCACGTATAAACTCCGATTTGATAAAATAAAATAAAAGAGGGAAATTCCCTTTTTGACGACAGTTTGAAAAATAAAAGTGGTGCTGCAAAGTTGCATTCAATTTGAAGTGGAATAAATTTATTAAGGTTGAAATTACACTTTGCTGCAAGTGTCAGATATTTTAGGTCTTTAAAAAAAAGGAGTACGAATGTGAAAGGAGGAGTACGGGAGTACGGAGGTGTTGAAAGTAGCACAATACTCCTATGGGAGTACTTTCGGTAACACTGACAGTAGTAATTGTGTATCAGTCAGGCAGTAAGCACATATTGATATTCTGCAATTTACATAATGAGCGTAATTGAAGTTGTTACATCAAACAAGGGACAAGATAAATTGTTCGTAGATGGTTACGGCTATCATTTAAATGGAAAAGGAAAAAATACTTATCGTTTAAAGTTTGCTATGCACAGGACGAGTTATAACTGTTGTTGTGGAAGGTAAACATGTTTTAAAAAAAGAATCGCCGAAGCATTGCCATAACAAACAAAATTAGAGTAAGAGAGGAACCATTTACTTACCACGTCCACGTCGTTGGTTCTGGGTAACGCTAAGAGTAAGCTTCTTTTTCTAAATCGAGGGATTATTTTCAAAATTCGAGGTACTTTTTCAAGGGATTTTGGAACAAGGAATTTTGTTGAAAGATATTTTAATACAAGAGCATTAAAAACGAAAGATTTTGATACAAGGAATTAAAAAAAAATTAAAGGAGGTATTTTCATATTGCGGGATTTCGCAACTAGGGATTTCGTAGGTATCCCATCGTACCCAACTCAGCTGAGAACCGAGGAAGAAGTCGTCTTCCTACCTAAAGCAGCTATAAAAGCCCACGTGTTAACCCAAAGAATATCCGTACTATCAGCCCTTCTTGCTGTTTGCTAAAAACCCTGGAAAGGCTGATTGGTGTATACTTATGCTTCAGCACTAACCACTCTACAGGCGTCCCTACATACGTACTGCAAATGCAAGTCAGTTAACATGGACCATTGAAAGATCATTGAGCATACTAGATCAAGGGGTATACTATGGATGTTTTTGTTGACATTGAGGGAGCTTTTAACACTTGCAGGTCTGAACGTCGAGGCTTCACTTGTAGTGCTAATCAATCGATTGCTACAGGCAGGATTATTAACACAAAACTGAGCGGAGATTCTACCCGTAAATTTGTAAGCTGCGGCACACCTCATGGTGGCGTTGTGTCCCCTATTATTTGGAATCTGTTGGTTAATAAACTACTAGTCGACCCGGAAAGGATGGGGTGCAAATTAATTGCCTATGCAGATGACGACCCTTCAACTATCAATGGCACCAGTTTCACCTTCACTGAAAAATGAACATAAATGATAGTCTCGGATTTTTCCAATGTTCATCTGTTTCACACTTTGCTGTATGGCTCATCAATTCTTGAAGATTCACCTCAAAAGATTTTTCCGTTACCTGCAAGTTCCTTGCAATAGCTTCTTTTTAGCTTCTGTTATAACTTTATAGCTTGGAAGGATGTCAATATTATGACTCAGGAAGGGCTGTGATCCTTCTACTTCGGATCATAACCTCGCTGCAAGGAAAAAGAAGAATTTACTTAAAGAATAGTACAATCGAACTGTAATTAAGGAAAATTGTATTGCTAGGTGAATGTATGAAATTTGTACCGGGAAACATGGAACTTCATATATATGTATGTATATTCACCGTAGATAAAAATCATCCAACTTTGATGGGCTCTAAAAATCAAAATTTTTTTTATTTTCCTTTGAGAAATTTTGGCGCCGCAGCCTGCCATTTAAACAAGTTGCAAGTGTCACAAAACAAAATATTAAAAATTATGCTTAACTTCCATGGTACCTAGACTTGATACTTAACCCTAGCCTTGCATGATAAAGCGAATGTTACATTGACCTCTCATATTATCCGAAAACTAAAAGGCATATTTCTAACAATAAATACAATAGTTTTGCGGACAATCCCCTCGTCAATGAATTAAATAATTAAGAGTGTAAAACTTTTTTTATACGTCAACTTTTTAATGTATCTCATTTATTGTTATACCTACTGTACTGCTTATGAAATCTGTATGTTATTTCAATATATTTTGTAGAGTTATTAATATTTTTATTTGTTATTTTTTTATTTGCTTATTATTATTTTTTTTCTTTTGGTTTTTCACTTGTCATTTAAATATCTTAATAAAATAGTATCCAATATTTCAGTAGAAAGATAATTATAATTATCAAATTATTCTGATGTAAAATGTATGGTTACAAACTACCTGTGTAAATTTTCATAAACGAAATCCTCGCTGTATTTTCGCTGTAGTTCGTACGCAAGTGAATATCTTATTTCAAGTTACGAAAAAGATAAACGACCTCTGGTATATACTTTCTTTAATACATTTACGTAACCTTAAATGTTTCACCTACATGAGGGAATAGTATAGGTACAATATAAACTTGAAATTATATTACCATCCTCAAGGAAGTAACAAAACTACCTGTTCTTCGATAAAAAATGTGCCTCGATTGGATACAGAATGTCGCGTGTAGCACTCTCCCGAAACTGAGTACCAATTTTACGTCTCATCTGAGCTCCTGCACGCACGATTGGCTTTAATGCTATTTCTCGTTGGTGAGGAATTTTTGAAATACCGCGTACATGTACTGTGCATTATAGTTACTTATCAGATTTGAGAATAAAACTCATTTTCGAATCTTTCAAAATTATTTTATAAGTCAGCATCAAGACTTTTGTTTCTTCCTCTTCGTATGATAGGTATTGACTCTGTAAAATCACTACCAATGTAATTTATAAACATTAATTTCTACACATCTATTTAAGGTAAGAAAGTGAAAGCGGTCACGTATCTTGTACGTGTTAGAATTATATTGCCAGCGATGAAGGGTAATGAATCCCATTAGACGTGTATGTAAAACAACCAGTCCACATTAACCACAGTCGACACACCCAAATCAAGAAGCAATCGGTTAAAGTATGGGAAACGAAAATATATGCGTGAATAACCAGCTGTCGTTGGGTTACAAATATCCTTAATAAAAATACCCACAACAGAAAGTTCAAAAGAATCGATATCTGTCTTAAATGCCCTCATACATTCGAAGACCCTCTCCAAAGGCGGACCGAACTTCCTGGCACGAACAATTGATTTATCCGAAATCTTGAATAACTAATTACTCCGTTATGCTAGACAATTACTCAACGGGGCGGCAGTAGGTGTTATTGTTTCTTCTCCCACCAGTCTAAGCACATAAAATTACACCATCGGAATATCCAAATATGGTCGATGTGCACCCCAGCACCACTGCTGTTCGTCTGCCTCTTGAGCTCATTAGCTTCGAAAACGAGACCAACATGTAGTCGATGAAAATTCACATAGCTTCAGGCGTATACTAATTATGTTTATTTCAGGATAATTTGCTCCCGTTACGAGATACATTTTTAATCAACAGACGTGTGTACTACTGCGGTCGGTCAGTGAATGTAAACACATAGGAAAAATATGTACTACTGAATTCTAGCGTTTATGCACTACCATCCTGTTGTGGTAATATGTTGAAATAATTTTTTGGTTTTCGGACTTAATGGCATAACAAATGCCGAGGTAATTGGCTGGACAAATTAGACCCGGAGGCCCGAAAAGCGAATTAATAGCTCGTTGTGAGTTTGTTTGTTGTTTCAAATTAATAATGATTATCCTTCGAGATTTTCGGGCGATAGCAAATGCTTAATGAAATTTAAGTTCTTCAATATACATTGCTGCCAGACTTATTTCGTCAAAATGGCCGACTGAAAAGGTTCATCAAATGTGTTGTACTTTAATATTTAGAATTGTTAAAATCTTTAATATGTTATGGAGGCAACAATTTCCGAAATATTCTCAAATAGTCCTACCATGAAGTAAAATTTTAGAGCAGGAAATAATATGTGAAGTTCATACAGCAGCCAGCAAAACTGGTTGAATTGTTTTAAAAATAAACAAAGTTCACTTATTGTTATAAATATAAGGTTATTATTTATAATGATAGGGCTATTATAATGTACATCATTTATTAAAAAACAAAAACTGATACTTTTCCGGGAAAAAAAAAAAATTTGCCTGCTCTTAAAATTTATTTCATTTATTTAATATTTAGTCCAAAGTCCCTTATTTTTAATGACGCTATTTAATCTTTTTGGTATATTCTCTACCAGTTTGTCTAGGATTGCATGAGGGATACACGCCCATTCCCTCTGTACCCTCTCCCATACTGCGAGAACTTTTTTCTTAACAAATGCTCATAAAATCTCTATGCGGTTCTAATCAGCTTTGTGTGGGCCATTACAACGTCTGAAACTGCTGCTCCTCAAGCGATTTTTTGACAATCTTAGCAATGTGTTTAAGGTCCCCATCTTAAGGTAATTGTTTTTCATAATATCATTTATTTTTACCAGTGGGATATGCCACTAGTTAAAACATCCTCACACCATCAAACTGCCTCATCCGTGCTTCATTGTTTGCTTCACCTTTGCTTTCCATATGACTAGAAACTGTTGATTTTAGTTTCATTTGATGATATTACGCATTTCCAATCTTATATGGTCCAGGTTTTGTGTTCCTTGCAGAATTTTAAATGGGCCCTTATGTTTTCTTCTGACAAAGCATGCTTTTTCTCCTTGACAGTTGCCACCAATCGAATTCAACGGATGAATTTTCTGACTCTCTATTCACTGACGTCCTTTTCTATTAATTTTTCAGCCCCTTTTGAGGTTTTCGTCTTGTTTGACATCATCACATATTCAATTAATCGCGCATTAATTCAATTAAGAGCCTTGAAGGACCGCCAGTATTTCTTACCGCTTCCAAATTTCGCCTTTTTTGTTACCAAAAGCACAGTTGAATTGCTAACGTACATTGTTTTAGCTATTTTTCTGGCAGAAAAGCCTTTGCCAATGAGGACAACTATGCTATCTTCCAAACTACTAGACATTTTTCTCATTTTACCCTATTTGTACAATATTTTGGATCAATATGTCAAATTTTTCTTTCTAAATCGACGAAATTAAATCTGATCGAAATCAACAGAATCGAAATCGAAAACAGAAACTGTACATCTGATCAGCTTTGCTCCCAAAGAGCAAACCTATACCTAAATATAAAAAATAAATAAAAATTCTTCAAGTAATGGCCCACTCACGTCGCACAGTGAATCCTAGTATTCAATTCAATTAGATTTTATTACAAATTCATGTACAAAAAAAGAAAAAAATTGTCAATTATATTTATTTTTAATCTACTTGAAATTGACTTCAACTATTGTCCTTCTCTCTAAATCTCCTTTACAAAATGTATATAGCTTTTTCCAATTTGATACATTTAGTATAACGTACATCTGCCCCAATCACAGGGTACACTGGACAAACATATAATCCTGTTCAGCAAATAGTCCTGTTTCGGCATACAACATATAGTTTAGTGTGCACTGAGGCAGTCTGAAAAAACTTTTTAGAAAGATTCGAAGCATTACTCATACAGTTTCTCTACATTGTGTTCATTGCGTTTGTTGAAGCCTGCCATTGCTCAAGATCGGTATATCCAGATATTTATATTGTCTCATAGTTTCTAATTTGAGGCCTATGTAGAACATCCTTCCGCCAGATTCTTTGTACTTCAATAATCAAAATGACGATTTATCATTAATTACATTGATTCTGCCGACTCTGTCAGGATAACGAGATCATCAGCATACATTAATGCCTTTATCTGAAGCCCTGCGAAGGTTCCTGCTGGTAGAAAGTCGGACAAACTATCAATGGACAAGGCGAACACATCTGGGTTAACAGTACCCTTGTTTAAGTCCACCAAAAATCTCGAAGTTCTCTAAAAGGTTTTTAAAAGACTAGACAAAATTATTATTGAAAGACAATTCTTCCCCAACTATTGGGTTTAGGAATAAGCATTCAACAATAGACCAAGTGAACCGTATTACCAACGTGACAGAGAAAGCATTCTAAGTTATACGGGTATGCACTGCATTATTCCTGGACGTAGCGCAAGCCTTTGACAAGGTGTAGCATAAAGGCTTGCAGTTCAGACTACAACCTACCTAGACAACACTATGAGATACTGAAATCTTATGTAGTTATGTAGTAGATAGATTTTTTCGAGCACGGTACGGTAAAGACTATTCAGAATTGAATGAAATAACGGCAGGTGTCCCACAGGACAGTGTTCTCGGATCAACTCTGTAATTATACAGAAGTGATATGCCACTAGACCACGTTATTGTAATCACTTTTGAAGCTGATACCGCAATCCTTGAAGTCGATAAATGCACAGATAAAGCTATTGTCTAGCTGCAAAATGCAGTCAATAAAGTTATAGATTAGCCTCAACAACGACACATTAAACTTAATGAGACAAAGTCTACCCACGTTAACTTTATAAACAAGAGAATAAGCTCTCTGCCCATTCCTATCCACAACAAAATAGTTTCTTATGCTAACACAGCAAAGTAACTAGGAATGACCTTAGATGCAAAATTAAACTTCCCCAGGTTAAAAAGAAAGCAGAACAATTAAATATAAAATATAGAAAGCTATACTAGCTAATAGGATGCAATTCGGAGCTATTCAAAACAAAATTATGCTATATCAGTAAAAATACTTAAGCTCGTTTGGACATATGGCATTCAATTATGACGCTGTACAAAGAAAACGAATAATAAAATAACACAAACATGTCAAAATAAAGTTCTTCTTGAAATAGTCAACGACCTGTGGAAAGTAAAAAATAAAGACTTTCATACATCGTTACTTGCATATCGACCCGGTGACAGATGTCAGTAAAAAGAATGCAATACGGCTCAATCAAAGATTGCAGATACACATCAACCCTGACATTGTCGTCCTAGATGTACACAATAGATTTCACAGATTGCGAGGAACTAAACCACAAGAGCTGTGAAGAGAAATTATTCAAAAACATAATATTTTCTCTAAGACGATTACACACATAAAAGAAATAAAAATTATTTGCCGATCGATTGGTCATAATCGAAGGTGTTTTAGTGCGTATTTGAATGACTAGCGAACGGTTATGTTGACTTTGCAGGTTCATCTGCAATCTACTTACCCTCATGTGCATAAATCAGTGACTAAAGAGATATCAAACTTTCAATAAAATTTGCAGGTGCCCATAAACTCATTTTCCCATTCTCTCACATTTTCAAAGAAGTATGTGTAAATTCGTCAATTCACCCCCAAAATGGCCACCAAATTCATCAATTCACCCCGAAAAGACAACAACAATTCATCAATATTCATTCAATTTAGCCCAAAAATGACGGATTGAGAAAATGTCTGGAAATCCCCTATGATTTCCATGTTCAGTAAATAACAATAGCTTTTTTCTTAAAAAAAAAAAAAAAATATATAATATATTTTCAATGTTATGACTTTTTAGAAAAAAATTAGTTATTTCTGAAATATTTCAAGGAAGTGTGTGACTAGAGTACAGTGCTGGTATGTTGATCCGAAGGTTGTCGGGCGGTATGTGTAACATGTACGAACAGATTTGCCTAAAATTTGTAACCGAAGTTCACGGATTCTGTTACATGATTATGAGATATTCATAATAAAGCTTAGAAATTACCATAAATAGCTTTGAAAAATCAATACATGTTTTGGTTTTTTTAAACTGCCTCAAAAAGAGGGCGTGGGTATGTATAATGTATGAACGAAATGTAGAGCAAGTCAACATCTATTTACCTAGAAAATATTTTTCCGTTTCTAGCATAAATATTGAGAAAAACTAAATTTTTCGAAAAAGAAAAGGCGGGTTTTAAAAATATTTACAATTGTACTGCTTAGGATTCTAGAAAGCTTATGTCCAAATTTCATTTTCCTAGCTCAAAGTTTCAGGGGCAAAAAGTGGTGACATACGGACATAGCTAGATCGACATAGCTTGAGATGCTGATCACATATATATATAATTTTGGGGTCTATCGTTAATATTTCTCTTTGTTACAAACGATCGAACTTAATATACCCTGGATAGGGTATGAAAAGGGGTTTCTGCCTGGTAATACAAAGAACCGAAGACCGAATCTGAGTACTCCGGAATTTTAGAACTAAAAAAAGAAGTCCACTTCCCATCATGATTTCCGTGATTTTACGGTATTAGCGCAAAGCTTCGCCAACAACATCGACATATGTACCTTCATGTGCTTAGAATTACGAGACCATTTCTGACGAACGGATGAAGGAAATGTCTGTACTTTGCCAAAGAAAGGCAACCTAACAGAGTACGAAAACTGGAACGTTACCTGCGAGTTTACCGCAATCGATAAAATAGTATCTAAAGTATGTACATATGTACATACGAAAATCACTCTCGCGATTGAACAAGCAAACTGTTCTGGGTCCTCAGGCGTTCGCCACATCAACACCCCACTTCGAATCGAACAATGCTTAGAGTTACATACTTGTACAGTTGTTTCTTATTAAGAAGGGGTTCATAATAATTTGAATTAGTGATACGAAGCTGTGTCCTATAAGGCGCAATCTATCTGAAATACATCAACTATTCCGACGATGTATGCCTCACATAGAATCATTGACTTGCACCTCAGGCCATCACAGTCGTAATTCAGTGCCAAGTACTTGAAGCAAAAATTTTACCAATCTTTTAGCTTTGGAAAAAAATGATTTAAAAATTTAAATAAAACAACATGGTTATTTTTCGCGAAACCAAAATCTATTGCTTAGCTTCACATATTGGTAGAATTTATTAAGACTTAAGAGTGAAGATTGTGTTCATCTCAAACGAGAACTAAATGTCAAGCAATTTTATGAATCACACCTGCTGATACGCCAAACACAATTCAAAACCATACACCATCTAACTACTGTGATAGGGAGGAAGAGTTCTTTATTTCTGAGATTTACTAACTTCAATACTCCTTCATCACATAATTCAAATAACCCGGCTGTGTTGGAGAAAGTAATCCACATACCGTCAGCATTAAATTCTAAGAACAAAAGAAAAAAGAAGAAAACTTGTGCTACTTATCTTTAAAAGCAGAAGAAATTTACGTATCTCAGCAATACGCAACGGAACGGAATCCCTTCTTCGTTTTGAGGATATATATCCCGAGAATTGAATCCTGCAAATAGCATCACACCAGCCCGGCGCACACAAAACACAGATGCGAAAAGGATATAAATTGAATTATAAATTCACAATAAGTCAGAGGCACATTTTGATTATACCATTCGAATGGGGATGTAATAGAACCCGAATGGTGTGAAATTGGTTCCCCGGAAAGGTTTTTATTATTATTATTATTGTTATTGCCTCGATGGAGGAAGAAAAAAAGAATTAAAGTAGCACAATTCGGTGGTTATGAATATCCTTGGGTGAAGGCGTATCACAAAATATAGTCACTTGGGAATATTTACGGAAACAGATGTTTTCCCGAGCTAACCCGGATTTTAATTAACTCGAAGGAAATAATATAAATTAAGTGGAATCTGGGAACTGTTTAATGTATTTTGATAAAGAGAGATGCTAATAGCATATCAAATATAGTAGTATTCGATTATTTCGAATGGTGGTAGTGAAGAGGGATGATGATAAAGATATGCATGACAACTGGTTGATATGCCTTTAGGAATTTGTTTTTTTTTTATGAATTGCAGCTTTTGCATTGTTGATTTGGTAACGTTACTTACCAAATGCCATTGATGACTTCTTGAAATCATAATTCATATAGCCAGAAGTCGGGGTATATAATTTATGGAACCAGACTAAAATATTAACTGAGGCACACACCATTGGAAAATATCGACTTGTACTAATACTCAGTGGATGCACAGATACGATTGGATGTCACGATCCGCACGGAGTTCAAAAGATAGTTTATTTTATTGTAAATAGTGCTACTATCATACATTATGTACAATACTTTAATTGCTTTGGATGACGCTACAATCCGAGATGGCACTGAGTCTCATGTAATAAACTTCTGCAGATAAAACTATTTTAACAAGCTGTTTCCAGTTTAATACAGTGAGTTGGCAGTGCCTTAATATACTGTATGCGAGTTAGGCGACTGCATTAGGCCCTCGAGATCAGGGGCCCCCAAAATTCCTTTGTTACGTTAGACATATTGTGCCTAAATGGCATGTGCTTTTGGAAAAAGTCGTACAATACTATTCTATTCTCTGAAAAATATGTATATCTCGGATATGATTCAAACATGGCACATCAAGTTTTAAAAAATTGTGAAAATAAATTCTATTTTCCACTCCTCATTGCTAAGCTCTCTTACATACCAAAGCTTTTTGAGACCATTGTATACTTTCACTGAAAATCAACGTTTTCTGAGCAACATTGCTTTCTAAAGGGTAGATCTAAATACTAGTACTAACCGAATTGAATTTGAAGTACAAGTATTCTCCTCAAACTGACAGCGCCTGGATTTTGGACGGTTTCGTATTAAGGATTATGTTCTATGATACTTGGAAGCTCGTCACTACATACTTAATTTCAAATCATCTGTATCAGACCCAATTAGTGCTACCTCTACGGTACCTTAAGGCAGCCATCTAGAATCCATGATTTTATTTTTTACTATAAATACGAGGGTGGGTCAATAAGTCCCTGAAAATTAACACAAATTGTGTCGTCACCTTAAATTTATTTTTTTTGTCAAGAATCATCTTTCAAAAGAACGCACTCAAATTTTCAGACAGATCTATCAAATAGTTTTGTTGTGGCACCCATTTTATATAGACGCCTACTAGCATTTTCGTTAAAATGGAAAAAAGTGAATTTCGAGTGCTCATTAAACACTATTTTTTGCGAGAAAAAACTATCATGCAAACCAAACAAAAGCTTGACAAATATTATGGGGGCTCTTCACCATCGATTGGAACCATTCACCACTGGTTTACTCAATTTCGGTGCAGTAATTCAAACAAAAATGACGAGGACGTTCTAGTCGCCCAATTGAGGTCACCACACCAGAAATGGTCGACAAAATCCATGGTTTGATAATGGACTCTCGGCGAGTGAAAGTGCGCGAGCTTGAAGAGGCCACAGGCTTATCACATGGCTCAGTGATTTCGATTTTACATAAATATTTGGACATGAAAAGCTTTCCGCAAGATGGGTGCCGCGTTTGCTCACAATTGATAACAAACGCATTCGTTTGACAACTTCAAAGGTGTGTTTGGCGATGTCCCAGAAAAATTCGGCTGAGTTTTTACGCCGTTTCGTAACCGTGGATGAAACTTGGATTCACCACAACACACCAGAAACCAAGGAACTGTCAAAACAATAGACTTCTCCTTGTGAATCGAAGCCGAAGAAGGCCAAGGCGGGTTTGTCAGCAAACAAGGTCATGGCGACAGTTTTTGGAATGCGCATGGTGTTATTCATATCGATTACCTTGAGAAGGGTAAAATGGTCACCGGTGCTTATTACGCAGAGCTGCTGGATCAATTCCAAGCCGTTTTGAAGCAAAAACGGCCGCATATGGCGAAGAAAAAAGTTCTTTTTCACCAGGACAACGCACCGGCGCACAAGTCCGCAGTCGCAATGGCAAAATCGCATGAGTTAGGCTACGAACTTCTCCCTTATCCAGCATATTCCCCAGATTTAGCCCCCTGCGACTATTTCTTGTTTCCAAACATGAACAAATGGCTCGTAGGTAAGAGATTTGGGTCGAATGAAGAGGTCATCGCTGAAACAAACGCTTATTTTGAAGGGTTCGAGAAATCGTATTATTTGAAGAGTATCAACAAATTGGAGAAACGTTGGATGAAGTGTATGGAGTTAAAAGGAGACTATGTTGAAAAATAGAATGTTTTTATACCGAAAAGAGTGTTCCTTATCTCATTTTCAGGGACTTATTGACCCACCCTCGTAATGATGAATGAGTCATACCAATCCTCGCCATCTAAGATCTGTACCAACATTCCGACTTTCCCACCATCATACTGACTATTGCTAATACGAACCTCTGACTAGAATGCTAAATGACAAAAATAATGTATCTAGCATTTTTGATTTTAGTAGTAACGGGCTCACATTGAGAAACGCATCATAATTTTTAAGTCTAAGACGTAGTCTTCTTAATCTCGTTTTAACTTCTGAAATTAGTCACTTTTAATAAATTGATATACAAAAAAGCTTAAGTAAATTGAGCTCGCCTAAGGCCCCTGAAGATCCTGTGGGTTGGTCCTTTTCTTCTGCTTAGTAACTTTATAACGGAATCGAAGGCTTTTCGGATGAGAGTAGGTACTCTCAATAGGTAAAGTTTAAACATACTTCTCAGCTGTTAAGCTAGAAACCATTGATCCCCGGCTTAGTCAAGGAATTAAGCTCTGTCAATTTGTGTAACTAACATTTACATATATGCTATGATCAATCGTGCAATCAGCTAGACGAAGCGTTAGTGTTGTTCATTCGATTTCACTGTATGACCAATAAAGTCTCCGCGGCTATCGTGTTCCTTAGAGAGCACCTTACGCTGGTGTGTTGGTTGTTTGTCTCTGACAGAAAACACTAGATACTTAAGCGTTGTTTCACCTCGCAGTCTCTCTTTTGCATGTCGCAGTACTTTGTATATCTCAATGTAGGCCCATGTTATTATTCTTCCTAAAATATAGCGATTACTTTTGCTTTCTAACAGTTGGCGATCTGAGATAATCGATCGGATTAGCTATTCTTCGTACGAACAGCAAATCCTTTAAAAATTATCCTATAACTTTGCTGTGGTTGTTAACTGTTTGAGGTCAGCTCGGTTATGCAACTTTTTTTTTTTTTTGTTTTACAACCTGCAGCGTGTGTACGAGTATCTTTTTTATTAGTTTTTCAGTTCAAAACTGCGTTGGTCAAGAAAGCCACTAAAGAAAAGTTCACATAATTAATGTCAACACAGCTTTCGCCAATTAATATTCATAAATTAGTAGAAATTACCAATTGAACTTGATTAAAAACAAATTCAAACGACTGCATTCCTTCTACCTTACTCTGTATGTAAAAAAAAAAAAAAACAGGTGACACCAGCAGAAATAACCCCAACGGCAAAAGTTACTTTTTTCTCATTTTGAGGTCCAACTTAAGTGAGGTTTTCACTGTTAATTCAATTTTTTCTTTTCAACAAAAATGTATTATTTTAGAAGCCAACCCGTATTGAAAAAGCTCCACCCTGATGTTATGCTCAAGATAAAAAAAAAACGGGAAACAGGTACATATGCCGTATACCTACCTAACCATAACATAGTTGAAAAAGTCACACCGAAATAATAATATTTGAGTTGTACTTTTTTCTTCTACGAGTATATTAGTTTTTTTTTACATTTTTGTTTAACTTCTTAGTTTTTCGAAATGTAATTTTATATAGATATCCGTATCCAGAACTTTGAATTTTTAGTTTATGTCAATATTTCCAGTGAAATGCGAAAGGATAATGAGTAAAACTTCAAGCGGTAGTAGGGATATACTCGTATTACTATACTAGTGTATAAGCCTACATTGGCGTAAACAGGAATGGGCTCAAATGGGCAAGGCCACCTCCAAAATGCTGTGGGCCACACCAGTCCAAATGTCTAAAAAAAACTTCTGTAGATCTTTTAAAAATAGATGTTTGGCTGGAATAACCATTGGACGCAAGGTCCAATAAGAAATGATCACACCCCTTACGGTTTCAGTACTCTTGCAAAACGTCGTTTCTTAAATGTGAGGACCCCCCTTGACTTGCAGATGTAGTCCCCAAAATGTCAAATAGAAAAAAGTTCATGCAGTACATATAAGCTAAAAGTCTTAGGGCTAAGTGAAATAAGGCGATTAGAGGGGCGTGAGGTCCAATCTCGAACGCGTAACACTGTATATTGTTGGAACATCCACCGCTTTGTCATACATAGGTACCATACGAGTATATGAGTATAAAGCCTATCGTAGAATCAGCTGGGTGTCGGCTTGTCTCCAGTGTAGTTCCCGAATAATTTATCATATGGCTATTAATCGACAGCCTAGAAATTGGAGCTGCCATCCAAATGGACTGAGACTACATTTACTGTAGCTTCCTAAACCAGCAAACCGAACAAGCGAAAACACCCCGCTAGGTGTAATGACTATCTTGTTTCAGGAGTAGATGACTGGCGGGCCATCTGTTGGTTTCCCTTTAAATTACATGTTATATTGACAATGACAGCTCGTTCGCAATCAAAAATTGACAGAAACACAGTATCATATCTCTGCGGTACGAAATGCATCCATTTGCACTTGAACAACGTTGGAAAATATTGAAAAATTTACAAAGTGTGTGCTGTGTTGCCGAAACAGTGCACATTTTGCAAAGAAGTTTCGGTCGAAATAATGCACCAACCGTGCCCGCTCTACGCAAGTTTGCGAAGAGAGTTCATGAAGTCGGTGTGCTAACTGATAACACAAGTTATCCTCATGTTCGTCCTGTGCGCTGAGCCGAGAATATTACTGCTGTTGCCTCAGCATGTGACTGTTTGGTGTGGTTTGGGGAATGGCGTCATTATTGGCCCATTTTTCTTCGAACATGATGATGGCAACAGCGTTACGGTCAATGGAGAGCGCTACAAAGGCATAACAGTTTGCTTGGATAGAAACTGGGACGATCTCTGGTTCCAGCAATATGGCACTATTTCGCATTAAGTTCAATAATCGCGTAATCAGTGATTTCGGGCTTGACCTCCGAGGAACAGCGATTTAACGCCGTTAGACTCTTTTTTTTGTAGGTTGCAAAGATCAAAGTTATGCTGACAATCCAGAAACGATTCAGGTACTTAAGTACAATATTCATCGAACTATTCGTGAAATAAACCCCCAAACCATCGAAAATATACTGCAAAATTGGGTTGACAGGACGTGGTACTGCCAAACCAGCCGCGGCAGCCATTTAAATGAAATTAAATTCCCTAATAATTTAATTTAATTTAATTTAATTTTAGAAAGATGACCCGACCTTAATACGATGTGATGCTGATAAGTTCGCGGCCTAAGGCATTAAGTGAAAGAAGAAATCGGATTAAAAAATTTTAGTTCTCAATACAATCTCCCTCGAGTGAAATGTATTTCTCACAATGGGTATGCAGTGTCTTAATACTACCGAAAAAATATTCCTTTATTTGTCTTCAAAATGACTTTCTACGGCTGCCTTGATCTCGTTCTCGTCTGCAAATCTCCCGCCTCGTAACACCTTTTTTCAAATTGGAAAAAAGGATATAGTCGCTCGGAGCCAAGTCTATCATTGAAAAACCTGTGTCTTTTAAAGGCGCGTTATCCTGCAAAACAACACTCGGTGCCTGAGTTTCCCACGTGGCTTCCGAACTACCTCTTCACGTGCCTGAGTCAATAAATTTGCGTAGTATTGACCATTCATCGTTGTCCCCTTTGGCAGCTAAACACCTTCGCTCTCGCAACAAACAGCCAACTGTTCCACCTTGAATTTCTTCAGCGGCCCCTCCCCTTTTCTCAATCCACTGCATAGACTGTTGTTTGGACTCCGGATCCATTGGCGAATCGAATAGAAACCGTTACAAGTAGACTCACTGCCTTCTCGAGGCGGCCGACGGGCAATGAATGCTACAGCATGATAATCTGCCTACCAGCCCAGAGTCGCTAAACCGGACTTTGTGTTCTCTTGCGCCTTGCTGGACTGTGCAGGTTGAATTCATTACTGTGGCATTCGGCCAAAGTGTGCAATGTGAGGAGACAACCTCTTGAAAAAATCTCTAATCCAAGGTGTAACAGCATACGCCGAGGGATGCGTGGCTAAGAGAGTGCTTAGTCGTTAGTATGCGAAGTCAGGATACCGCTAAGAATGCCTCCTGCAACCTCCTGCTTCTTTTTATGCCTTTCCACGGTATATCTCTGCTGTGGGCGATGTTTCCTTTCCCGACTACTCGTGGGTCCAAAATTACAGATCAAAATTTAAACAAACCTTTCAAGGGTGATGCACCCTCTATTGCGCACCGACTTCTGGGACATCAACCGTGCTTCCCCTAAATCCCGAGGAGGTCGTTACCACTAGGGCCGACCCTCTCATTATTGTCGCTGATAAGAGACGAGATGAAGTGGATCTGTCCTCTCAACTAGACTCTGATTCAGACACTCTGCGGAGAGTCCACAAGCATACTCTCGGACGAACACTCGGTTCAATCCAGTGACACTGCCGTTGAAGTTTGATTTCGAGAAATTGTCCCTAGCCACCAGCGGATTCGTAAAACTAACTTATGCTGAAAGGAAGTGATTCAACCGTGCCTTAAAAGACGGCGTCTCTAGAGAACGTGCTCTCGAGATAGCCAAATCCTCTCAGTCCTACAAGGGTACCGAGGTGAAGCGTTTGCGATCCGATGAGTCTACCCCTTCTGCTCCACAGAAGAAAAATGTCAGAACCGAAACTGCCACTCTCGACAATACTTCATATAGCGACAAAGTAGGGATTGTTAAATTGGGTATGGTTCCTTTTGATCTGGCGCGCAGTCCAAATGGCTGAGCAAATGGCTGGCGTCCAAAATAGTATCATGGACACAATTATTGAGCTGGTAGACGAGGTCGCTAAGCCATAGTTTCATGGTTTGTTTCACAAATGAGGTTGGCTCCCAGCCGTATGTTCTGACCCCTCCACTGCAGAGTGGACATGATGCTGGTGACACCATCGACTTATGAAATGACCAGCTAGAGATACTCGATACACGTAAACGGGTGAGAAAACTTTTTAAAACCGCAAAACGCAATAAAAATTGAGACGAATATAGGTCCGCATTGGCTAAATTCAACACAGAGTTGAGGAAATCTAAGAGAACAGCATGAAGAAAGAATTGCGAAAACATTGAATCCCTTCCAGTAGCAGCCCGTCTTCAAAAGGCTCTCTCATTCCAACGGGGTGGGAAGGAAGGGTTTTCTTCATCGCATCGTGACGGGTGATGAAAAATGAAAGAAAAGAAAGTCATGGGGACTGCCCGGTCATGCTTCTACGTCGTTGGCTCGCCCGAATATTCACGCTGTGAATATTATGCTGTGTATTTGTTGGGAACAGGTCAGTGTCATTGATTATGAACTATTGAAACCCAACGAAATCATCACTGGGGAACGGTATCGACTTCAATTGATGCGATTGAGCCGAGCACTGCGCGAAAATCGACCACAATACGAGCAGAGTCACCAAAAAGTGATTCTACAGCATGACAACGCTTGGCCTCATGTTGCCAAACCCGTTAAAACCTACCTGGAAACGCTCACCCGCCATATTCCCCAGATATTGCGCCATCCGATTATTACTTGTTCCGTTCGATGGCACATGGTCTGGCTGATCAGCAGATCCGCTCATATGAAGACATCAAAAAATGGCTTGATTCGTGAATAGCCTCAAAAGATGAACACTTTTACGGTAACGGTATTCGAGCTCTGTCAGAAAGATGGGAAAAAGTTGTCGCTAGCGATGGACAATACTTTGAATGATTCATTTGTAACCATTTTTTCACAATAAAATTGCATTTTCATCAAAAATAAAAACCTAGTATAAAAAAAAAAAACACAAGACATTGCTTGTCTTTGCAAATGACTTTTATAGAAGCTATACGGACGAGGAAGAGATGGAGTCTATAGAACGCTTCCTTTGCTATTGTCCAGCCCTCCAAGAACGATGATTAACCCGTTTGGGTGTCAGGTTCTGGTCTGCTTGACGAGAATACAACTAACAGACTTAAAATGATTCGTTTGTCAGGGGTAGTCACCTGTGCCTATCTGGCCTTCGAGTGAACTCACAGTTTACTGTAAACAACTTTCCTAACCTATCTTTACCTGACTGTCGAAACAGTCTTGTTGACATGTAAATACGAACTTTGAAATGTATATAAATTAGCATAATTGCAAAGTAATATGTATAACCAATTTTTTTAGATTATTTATTAAAAAATTGTTAGTTAATACTCTCTAAAACTTCAATTCGAGGCAGACGGTAATTTAATCATGCATTTTTTTTTTCTATTTGTCAACAAATTGTAATATTTTATTATACTTCAATAAAGAATTTATAACAATATTAATATTCGGGACCAACATGTAAAGTAAGCCGAAGTACCTATGCAATTGTTCTGCGACGAAAAGTCTAATATTCTTGCCAAACCAAACAATAACATGCACAGTGAAATTTAACTGCTTATTCCACTCCATGGATATCCTATCAATTTACACATTTGTCGTTTAATGCACTCAGGTGGTCATGAAATTTTCGATCAAGCATTTTGCTTGTTTATATGTATATTATATGTACGAGTAATCCATTGAAATGTATTGAACGATAATTTTCATTTTCACTACTTCAACTTGGAAGCACAGCAAGGGTTCATTCGGAAGCGTGGCTACCGTGAATGAATTCTCTTAAAAACCTTTCACATCCAGAAATCCCATCCCGACTTATCTAGTAAGGAGTACGAGTATGGTATCTACCTAGAGGAAATGATTTCCTTTTTACAATATACCATTTGATTTCCGCTCATGGAGTAATGTGCATGTTTTGAGAGAGAGTAAAACCGGAATCGTCTTTTGAATGTTTCCCCATCTCCTTAACACATCTGAGAGCTAAAATCTCGGCACTTTGCCAGATTTGATATGTGCTTATTTTGTTTGCTCCTTTGAGCTCCTTTTTGCAAGGACGAGTGTCTGGGATAAATAAACTAAAGCAGTTAGGCGAAGCAATGGTGTTGTTCGTAAACATGTTCATCGGGAAGAATTGAATCTTGTTTACATGTGTTTAACGAGATATTTACTTGTTCCGTGGAATAATTGTATTTTCATTATATTAAGCGATTTAAAAATTGTTCAGCTAGTTTGCATACAATTTTAAATTGCTGCGGCACAGGGAGTCACAGTCATGAAATATGAATTTTGGGGCAATTCTTGGAGAAAAATATATTAATGAAGACATTCTTTGTTGTTGGTCTTCCAACCCGCCCTGCACCCTAAGGATTCCATTCAAAGGATTGCTTCGCGATGCTGTCATTTGGGTTTCTCAATGTGTGACCAATCCAGCGCCATTTTCGCTGCCTCATCTCGACATCAAACAGCTTCTGACTCGTTTTACGTCACAATTCCTGGCGAATCCTTAGGATGTATCGCCGACAGCGATTTACGAAAGCATGTAACTTTTTCGTGATGTTTACGGATTTTACGTTGGATTCAAAGAATTCCAACTTAGTGCGTAAGGAGATTTGACTGGATTTCTAAACTGAACACAGAATACCAAAGGCAACGCGAGCTTTGTTTATTCTGCTTTTAACGTCGTTCGGTCTGTTCCACCATCAGATGATGTACAAAACTTCCTAGATATTTAAACTGAATAATACGCTGATGTGTGGAGTGGCCTGTTGGCACTATTTTTGTCTTTTTGCGTTAATTCTTAGACCGACCATTCTGCATTCATCTGCAGTGATTGACACATCTCGTCTGAGCATGACAGTTTCTTCTCGTTTGACAGTAGAGCTATGAATTTACATGCAGCTTAAGTATTGCATTATGTGCACAGCCAGTATATTTGATGTTTGCCTATCAGCGATTAGTACGTGGCTGATTTGGTTCTAAGTTCCGTCATCTTCTCTAAGAAAAGGTTAGCCTATAATGCTGGGATAGCGCCCGAGATGCCTGCTACTTATCACCATACTACGCGTTACTGCAAAATCGATCGTTGAGGTCCATAAGAAAGATTGGTAGGGTCTTCAACCTCGTCAATAGGGGCTTGCACACCATATACATATTAAGCTGATGTTGGAGATTGTCTTACCGGCTTAAAATCAATAACTCTTAACCTCAGCTGATTTTTCACGACAAATCCGAATACTTACATGTACATTATTATTTTGTGAAAGCTGTAGTAAATGCCGTGCTTGTTCATCTTTTTTGCATTCCTGATCAAATATACCGTATCTCTAGGTTGGCTGTAGTATTTGTCGATGATATTTCTCTATATATTTTTACCAAAAGCACAATGAATCAACTTATTATCCTTTCATGTTTGGAAATGTCATACGAGTATACGTCATACCTCTGTCTTGTTTGCAATATAAATCAGCACTAGTGGTTTCAATATGAAAACCTAAAACACGAAAAAAAATGTAATTAGTAAGAGGTATTATTTTTGTGCCAAAGAACTCGAAAGCAAATCCTTGCAATACGGAAATTAATTGAAACGAAATTAAAATCGGCAGTCAACCAGCATCATGGGTTCTATATAAGCCCATGAGGCGTCGAAAATCAGGACGGATAGGACGACAGCGTAAACAGAACTCTAGTAACTTCATTATGGAGAAACGAGCGAGAGCCGTTCCAATTAAATTTCGTACTTGATTCCGATGATAAAATCAATTAATTAAGTGCATTGAAGGACTGTGGGAGTAGTATAAAGGCCACTGGGATTTACGTTTATCTACTGTGACACAGATTGCTGGATGCAACAGAAGTTCATCTCACAATATGCACCAGATAGGCAGATTAAGGACGCGCACAGAGGACTGAATTTACTTTTGTCAACAGACGGTATTTATTCAATGAGTGACCTGGGATAATAAGAAGACGCAATAGGTAGATTAATTTTGTTTATTGAAAATGATTAAGCGGATTTTAAATCTCAGCTTAGAGCCATAAGGGATTTATTTAAATTCGCAACTGAGCCAGGCTCGGAAAGTGCATCTATGTCAGTTTTCTATAAAATGCGCTGCTTTGGTTTCCCTTCTCCAGGTGCCTAACGTCTATTCCAAAAATATTCATACTTTAGGCAAACTTTAAATAAAAATATTCTTCTATCAGAATATAAATTCGTCATAAAATTAGAATTGAGTCAAGAAAATGCGTTCGAAACCCTCTAGCACTTGAGTCAATCAATTTGGGATCAAATGAGATAAGACCGCACTTAAGTAGGATAATGGATTTTTCGTTTACTCTTAGCCCGCAAATAAGTAGCAACAAAACCAATTCAATTGATTTCTCATCTTTCCTGTTCAACTTTCGGACTAAAAATGTGCACAGACTGAAGGTCCCGGTTTCCGATGGGGGGATGATTCTCAAGTAGAAGGCTACTTCCCTTTTTTTTTAGCTTTCCTGTGTCCTCTGAATACATTATAATACCAATTTATATACGCACACATAGACATATTAGATTTATTCGACAAAAGATTTCAGTGATTTATGTTGGCAGATTTGATTCTGATTATGGAGGTTGTGTGAACGAGCACAATATTGACCAAGTCAAATAAAATTATTCTACTTATCGTGTTGTCTGAGACGGTTCTTTCAATTGTGGCTGAGATTGTAGTCTTGACTGTACCATTTGGAGTAGAAGAAGGGTAGATATTTGTATGGAGTTTACTTTAAATGACCTTTAATTTATAAGTTTATTTTTATGGTTTCCCAACGTCATTATTTAACAAATGTAATAAATTAATAGTTTATGATTTAAGAACATACTACTGTGACGTAAATGCCGTCTGTCGGAGATTATATTATACATACTTCATTATTTTTAATAAGTTATAGTGACAATTTTAAATATTTAATTATTAAATTCATCTACTAGGGATTTTCTATACTCTAAAGCACTAATAACATAACTTTTTATATTTTCTTTTTATGTTTTCCCAAAATATTTGTGCCTTAATTCTCTAAGAATAGGGCATCTACCTATGAAGTGTTGAATGTTTTTGATTTCCTTAAGATTGCATAGTGAGCAATTTTTTGATCGGTTTGCTTTAAACGTAGTTCCATTCAGTTCTATTAAGTCGCAGCGAACCTTGAAAATTCACATTATTTTATTTTGGTCATTGTCGTCAATGAAGTACAGATTCCCCTTCGGGAAGTTAAGATTTTTATAGTTTCTCTTGCTCTTTGAATCCGTTTCTGATGATAACTCAGTTTAAGCTTGCTCATAATTGTATTCTTTTATTGATCCACTCCGTTATTTTCGTTTCTCCAACTAAGATTAAAATCGTGGCCTAGCTTATTCAAATTTTCGGCCCAAAACAAATCTTTTTGGATTAGCTTTAGGGTAATTTGATGTATCAACCGGTTAATCCCATAGATACTCAAATAATGTACGTCCTATATATCCCATTCAACTTTCTAGCATGAGTGAGTAATTAGGAGTGAAGCTGGGCAACAAAGCACCTCTGCAAATTGTCCACTTCATCAAAGAGCGTATGACCCCAGACTTGCGCGCCATATGTTTGCACAGCTCTGCAGACTGCTTGAAATAAATGCCACTTCACAGATCACAGAGAGACATTTCTTTTATCAAGGAAGTTGTTCCATGTCGCGTTTATACTGTTTTTGCCGCATAGTTCCTTTTCTCCACATGTTTTGCGAAAATCATTTTAGCCGTCAATATAATCCATAAGTAGCAATAATTTGCCGAGATTTGTATCATTTCACCTTTGAAGTACCACTTTTCTTGGTTTGCTTTCCTGCCTCCGATTTTGAAAACCATTATTTGGGACTTGCTTAGGTTTACCTCTAAGTTTCACTTACCGCAGTACACTTCTAAATTATTTAGCATCCTTTGCAGGACTTGTACACTGTCGGCCAAAATGATAATGTCATCTGCATAAAGAAGTAGTCTTATGTTAAGCACATCTATGTATAGGCCACCTTCTAAACACTCATGTAAATCATTTATATATAGAATGTTTAACACCAGAAATTGTGTCGAAGTTTGTAGACAACTCTCCTCCTGTCCATACTGATGACTTGCTGCTTTCGTATATGTTCTCCAGCAGTCTGACAACTTTGGTTGCTTGCAGTTTGTACATTAATAGTTTTCGAAATACTTTGTGGAACGCGGCTTTCAAGTCTACGAAGAATGCATAAATCTTCTGTTTTTCACGGAACTTTAAATGCACCGTCGACTATTTTCTCCTTAAGCCAGCCTGTTATTGCGTTAAAATATTATGTTTTTCGGCCTAATTGTATAGCCGTTCATTTAGGATTTCCATCATGACTTTCGCAATGCAGTTCATAAAAGATATCCCCTATAATTACTTGCCACATTACTACATATCTTCTTTCTTGAATATTGGAAAAATTATACTTAATGCAAAAGTTTCATCAACTCTGCCTCTTTGGAATATTTGATTATATGCCCCTGTTAATTCCACTAGAAACTCATTGGGAGTGTTCTTGAGGAATTCATATGGAATCCTGTTTTCACCCGGGGCTTTATTTACCTTTGTTTTCGCTAGTACATTCTTTACATCTTCAATTGAAATTTCTGCATCCAGATCCGCATCCTCCCGAAGCAATTCTGATTTCCTTTGCGATCTTCCACCATTCCTTGCTATCTTTGACCAGATTTATTTTTTCTCCCAGATGTGTGTAGTACTTAACCCTAGCCTCTTCACAGATCCTTCTATATTTCCTATTTGCCTCTATATATTTAAGTCGGTCACTTGGTCTTGAGGTTTTCTTAAGTATCTTTAGAGCGTTAAATGATTTTCTTCTCGCTAGAGCGCACTCTGCACCGAACCACTTATTTTTTGGATAGTAAGTGAGACGGCTCACGCAATGCACTAATCGAGACCTTTATTATTTCTGTTAGCTCTTTCAGTTCTAGGGTGTCTTTTTGTTGCTTAAATTTCCTTATATTGTGGCATAAGTTTTGGCTATATAACTCTTTGTTGGATTCTCTCCACTTGAGTTTTGGTAGTAAAGAGTTTTGGTAGTAAATTAAGTTTTTTTCGTGACCCATGCCTAGTTTCAAAGGCCAACGACAATCTTATTGGTATGTGATCTGACCAAGTTTTTTCTTCTACCGAAAAGGATTCTATGTCTCGTAGGTAAGCAGCTCTTGTGATATCGCACATATGTCGTTGACAGAAGTACCAGAGTTACTTACATACTCGTATGTAAAGTTTCCAACCTCGTCTCCTATTGTTTGACCATTGTTTACAACCAGCCCATATCCACTGCAGAACTCCATAAATTATTTCCCTTTGCCATTTATGACTACATCCCTAGACCTCCTTACGCTTGTACCTGTTTTGAAATTACTTTTATACACATCCTCTATTAGCTGCTGCATTTCGCCAATTCTAATGTTGAGATCACCAGTAAGTACAGGGTTGAGTACGCTTTTCTCTGTAAAATACTTTTCAACTTGCTTGTCCACTCCGTGTTTTCAAAATTATGCTGTATTCCTGACTCATTTCGATTATTTTTTACTCCATACATACATCCACCTATAGCTCTCCCAAAGTTACAAATTTGTATTGCTGGTTTCCAGAATGAACTAAAGCCTTGAAAATATTTCTTAAATTGATCGATTTTGTCTTCACATACCTGTATTTCAAGTAATATAACTATATCGTTGGAATTTACATACTTAAAGAAATCATTGTATAAAATTTTACTTTGCAATCCACGTATGTATTGCTTTTTTTTAATGGATTCTACGATATCAATGGTTTTACAAATTTTTGATAAATCTCTATTACGGACATTAAAAGGTTTTTTGTATTTATTTTTGACATTACGCTGTTGAAATCTAGAGTTATATTGCTAGAGTTATATTTTTCAGCACCTCTTCCGCTCTTTGTTGATCACAGACTAACTCATTGTCCTTGTTCCAGACAAACCATTTGCCATCTATTATTAATTTGTCATTGCGGACGTTTACTCGTTTGCTCCTGTTGGTCGCTAAGATATCTTGCTTCAGTTTTAACATGGCCTTCTTATGTTGCTGTCGGTCACTGTTCACATCTTGTTCAATCGAAATCATAGTATCCAATAAATTCTTGGTATGCATTAACACCTCGCTGATTTCATTTCCACTATCACCGTCATCTTGCCATTATGTTCAAACACTTTGTTTGTAGAATCTATTTCGATCGGAGTTGATATTTTCAGCTTATCTTTGCATGTTTTTTCGACCATTTGGTCTTCTAGCTGCATCAATTGTCGATGGTCCCTTTCTCTTCCCTCTTTCAGTTTTTGCACCACCCCTTTTAATGCTGGATTTTCGATTGCAAGTATGCTTATTTCCGTTGCTATGTTGTTTATGTGATGGTTGATATCTTCTATATCTTTCTTCGACTGTAAATTTTTCGACATTTCGTCGTGGATCGGTGGCATAGAATCCTGCATTAGTTCCATCAGTTCGTTAGTGTTGCGTCCATTGTGAACTAACTATTTTGCGCTCTCTTCCCCCAAAACAAATTAGAACAAACATATCGACTTATATAAGGTTTGTTTGAGAGAATGTTGGCAAGTGTGGTAGGTACCATAAAATCTTTGCACAGACACTAAGCAGGTCTAATGATTTCTTGCAATGCTGGCTCGAACACTATAATAACGGCAACAAATTTTAAAAGTCGTTTATGAACCCCATCTTTAAAGAGAACAATTAGTAAAATAACAAGAGTATTCGCAGCAACCCTGACGAGTCACTTTACATCTCACGGCAGCTTGTGAGTCTATGCAATACAATGCGTAACTTCACAATACGTCCTAGGATGTCCCAACAACTAGTGAGGACTTACAATTCGTGGGGAAATGTTGGACCTAGTGATTCTTCTTGAGATTTCGTGGGACCTCTCAGGAACTCGGCAGACGTCACTAACATTGTGACATATCTCGATTTTAGGTGAGACTTTACAACAATTCGAAAAACTTCACGGTATTACTTGAGCTTTTGTAAGACTTCTTAAGATCTCGTGAATCCTCGCAGGGTATCGTAAGTTATGTGGGACGTTGGATCTCGCTATACCTAGCAGAACATCGTTGAACATCACAGAACCTCATGAAACCTCGTAGAAATTCGCCAAATCTCATGGAACCTCCTGGAACTTCGGGGGAATATCACTGATCCTCGAATAACATTGATCTTGGTAGAATCTCGTATAATATTGATGAACTTTGTGGATTCCAATAGAATTTCATGGAACCTCGTGATACATTGTTGACCTTCGTAGAATCTCTTAGAAGCTCGAAGGATAGTTTCTTGTTTTAGAGTACCACTAAGTATAGGAAATTGCATACGAACCCCACGAGAATAGTGTTACCAGATAGTCTCACTATAATTTTCATACACCCACCCACACAAAAATTTTCACATTTTTCCAAAAAAACTTAAATATTTATGATATTAAATTAAACATAAAAGTATGTTTGCAATCCGTCTGTAATGGATTGTGTGATATCCTGTCCTTCTCTGTTATCAAAGCACCGATATGTAAGTAGGTATGCTTGCTGCGATTTGATGTTAGCATTGCAATTTGAGTTGAGTTGCAAAATATGGTACATTTTCAACCAATAATTTCAATTAAATCGATTTGATATTATTATTTATTCGATTTTTAGTGATACAGGAGAAAGTGGGCATGGCTCTCAATATTTGTAACCAACATTTTTACAAATTATTTTCAGTTTCTATTAACAGTTGAATTTTTATTTGAATTTACTTACTTATTTAAATCCTTTCATCCCTCGAGGGGCATATTGCATCAACAACGCACGCGCGCCGTCTTGTTGTCAGTTCCAACCCTTTTTCCAAAGAGCTTGATTCCTCTTCAACAGGTCTGCGCCACGTTTGCATATGGCGTCCCGCAGTTCTGCCTGCCTTGGTGAGCGGACTCCACTGCATACCGTATTTCGCAATGGAGTTGTCTTCGCAGCTTTTGCCCTCCCGATTTTGCTGCACACATCCACTTCGGTGCTACCGCGGTTAGCCGAGACAACACTTTCTAGATTTAGAACTTATTATTTCCTGCGGGTGTTAGAAGTACTCAGGGCTTTTGTTTTGGCTGTGTTTATTTTAAGCCCCACTTTGTTTGTCTCAGCTTATAGATTTTGGGCTATTATATGGAGGTCCATTATCAATTATGAAAGTAAGCGAAACATAGTCAGAGTAGTCGAGGTTTATAAGGAAAGATGCCATAGTCCATCGAATTCCATGGTTACCTTCCGTCAATGCTGCATGGATTATATCACTGATGACCACCAGGAACAACAGGGGTGACAGTATGCATCCGTGACGTAGTCCACTTTGGAGTTCAAAATCCTCCGACACCTTATCATTGTGTAAGTCATGACACTTACTACCCTCGTATTGATTATAGTTGTATGAGTTTTTCTGGAATGCTTCTGTTGCGCAATGCCAACCAGATAGCATCTCGATTCAAGCTGTCAAAAGTCGACATCGAGAAGTGGATCTAAATGCTCTCTAATCCACTATAATATGATTCTGGCTATTATTTTGGCTACGGCCGGGAGAACGCATATACCTCTCCGGTTTCCACAATCCATCAGATTTTCCATTTTCGAAAACTTGATGATAATTCCTCTTTTCCACTCCTGCGGAAATCGCTCATTTTCCCACGCTCTCCGTATGAGCTGGTGTAGCAGTTTTGCCGATAAATTTGGCACCGCTTAAATAGTTTGCCTTTGTTTTTCTTAAGAAACTTGATTGAATGTTTGAATCTGGCATTTAAAATTGATTGACGGTCAAGATGTGTTCGTAACATAATAGCATTTACACGTATACACCAAAATCAAAATACCTCTAATGTAATTTTTAAAAGGCGACAAATCTACTCCTGAGTTTTTAAAAATGTTCGGTTCATAGTTTCAGATACTCGTAAAAGAGGGGGATAGCGAACCCTAATAAAAATGATGTAGTCCGGCATGCCTCAGCAAATTGACACGTCAGTTTGCATGCTTCATATCCCGCTGCAAGTGGTTTCGGAGCGGAAAAAACCTGTAATTGTGAAAACTTTTTTTTTTCAATATACGGGTTATGTTCCTTTGGAGTAAATACATACTCGTATGATGAACTATCTACCCTGAAATTATTCAAAATTTGATTGACGTTTACATAGGCATGTCAAGTCTGACGATGCTTAAAGTTACATAGTACAAATGTAAGAAATATAAGTGGTTCACTTCAAATATATTTTATAAAGTATTAAAGTATATCCCGTCATTAAAGTAGCTCAATTGAAATATTTACAGAATCAGAATTTTTTTTAACCCAAAGTTACAGACTCGTGGAGTTTAAAGTGAAGCTGTTACAAGCAGATACCTCTACCACAAAGTAGGTTACTGTGTTTTCTTTGTCGTACAAAAAATAGTTTTCAGAATCGAACAGCCGTTAACCTTTGTACTAGGCCGGGCTGATAAGTTCGCGGCCTAAGGCATAACCACCCTCGAGTGAAATGCAGTTCTCACATCGGGCATACAGTGCCACCGAAAAAATATTCTTTTTCTTTGAATTTAAAATGACTTTCTACGGTCGCCTCTCCGGCCTCGTAACTCTTTTTTCAAATTAGAATTGGCTGGTCTATCGTTGTATAACCTGTGTCTTTTAAGGCCTGTCTCGAAACCTGCGCTTATCCTGGAAAAACAACACTCCGTGCCTGAGTTTCCCACGTCGCTTCCGTACGACCGCTTCACGTGCCTGAGTTAATAAATTTGCGTAGTATTGACTATTCACCGTAGTCCCCTTTGGCATTTGGCAGGTAATCAATCAGCAAAACAACTTCGCTGTCCCAAAAAACAGTCGCCATAAGCTTCGAAGCCGACTTTTCCACTTTGAATTTCTTCAGCGGCCTCTCCCCTTTCTTAATCACTGCATAGACTTTTGTTTGGACTCCGAATAGTATTGGCGAACCCAAGCCTCATCTACAGTTACGATTCGTTTGCAAATTTCGTCGAGGTTGTTCCCGGCTAACTCCAGCAATCGAGTAGTCGTTGCTTCTCGTTGCAACTCGTCCGCTATCTGCCAAATTTTTATTCTTCGGTCGGCCAGAACTAATCTTTCAACTTTTCTGACGTTTTCTTAATTGACCACTGACGTAGGACGCCCTGGGCGGGGGTCGTCTGCACAGCTCTCTCGCCCCTGTTGAAGTAAGCGAGCCCGTTTTTTGACCATGGTACCATATACGAGTATGAAGGCCCAGAATTTTGATTTTTTTCACGAGGTACTTTGTCACGGCGCGGTGTTCAAAAATGCGAGAATTTCCGATTTCGGTTGACATGGTGATGTTTATAACGGGTGGTTAAATTTTAAGGGCCGATGTTGAATGTGAACCACACCCAAACGTCAAGTTTTTTTCTGCATTTCATTTGACATTTCTCAATTTCAGACTAACTCAATTTGAACCATGGAAAGATACACAATCGAGCAACGCGTTAAAGTTATTCAGGCTTATTATGAAAATGGGCGTTCAAATCAAAATGCATATCGTGCATTTCGTGATTCTTTCGGTCAATTTAATCGTCCAAATGTGCGTACAATCGGAAAAATCGTGAAACAATTTGTGCAAACCGGGTCTGTAGGAGATGTGAAAACACCAGTGCATGCTCGTACAGCTCGTACTGCAGAAAATATTGCTGCTGTTCGCGATAGTGTGGCTGAAGAGCCGTCCACCTCAACTCGTCGTCGTGCCCAACAATTGCACCTCTCACGCTCGTCGTTGATGAACATTATGCATAAAGACTTACATTTACGCGCTTACAAGGTGCAATTGACTCAAGAACTAAAGCCTCTTGACCATTTCAAGCGTCGTCAATGGTCACAATGGTGGCAAGAAATGGCAGCAGTGGATGATCAATTTTCGAAGAAAATCATCTTCAGTGATGAGGCACATTTTTACCTTAGTGGATTCGTCAATAAGCAGAATTGCCGCATTTGGGCGAATGATAATCCAAGAGTGATTGTCGAAAAACAAATGCACCCACAAAGAGTGACTGTTTGGTGCGGTTTATGGGCTGGCGGCATCATCGGGCTGTATTTTTTCCAAAATGAGACCGGTCAGGCAGTTACTGTGAATGGTGTTCGCTATCGTGAGATGATACCGAACTTTTTATGGCCCGAATTGGAAGATATGGATGTGGACGATATGTGGTTTCAACAGGATGGTGCCACTTGCCACACAGCTAACGAAACAATGGCTCTTTTGCGCGACAAATTCAATGGCCGTGTTATCTCACGTGGTGGCGATGTCAATTGGCCGCCAAGATCATGTGATTTGACACCGTTGGACTTCTTTCTTTGGGGTTATTTGAAAGAAAAGGTGTACGTCGATAAGCCAGCAACAATTCAGGAGCTAAAGGATGAGATAATTCGGCACATTAACGGCATAGAACCTCAATTATGCCTCAGCGTCATCGAAAATTTGGACCATCGGATGGAGGTGTGCCGCCGAGGTCGCGGCGGCCATTTGGCCGATATTTTGATCCATACATAATTGAACCATACCAATATTATCATAATAAAAAGAAATGACAGTAATTTCCTAAATAATTTGTGTTTTATTCAAAATCAACATCGGCCCTTAAAACTTAACCACCCTTTACCACAGATAATAATAAAATGAGATTTTTATTGAAACGAGGTGATATTTATACTATTAAAGAGTGCGGCAGTTAGTGCTATCACTAATGAGAAGATGACTTGTTGTTGAGTATCTCAGGCCGCAAACTTGTCAGCCGCCTCTCGTACTATTCGTATAATCATTTATTAGTTTATTTTCTAATTCTATATCTACTAGGATACAAAATTTCTTTAATACATTTTTGCCAGTAATTTTTTTTTTTTTTTTTTTCACATGATCTGGTGATGAATTGATGTCGTAAAATCTCGAAATTAAACGGCCGGTGAACTTTTGGTGAAATAGAGCCAAATTTGCCTGTGTTATGTGACACGATGTATCACATGTCGCTCACATCAATGTCTTCAATCTCAGGCCAAAAAAAGTTGGTTATCATTTGACCATAGCGCAGAGAATTCACCGTAACATTAACACCTTCGTCGTTCTCACAAAAAAAAAAATACGACGCGATTACGCTACCGGTCCACAGCGTGCACCAAATTGTCACCCGTGGTGGATGCAATGTGTTCTCAACGGTCAGATTTGCATTCTCGGAATCCCAAATTCTGCAATTTTGTTCGTTTACGTAGCCGCCGAGAGAGAAATGCATCTCATCGTTGAAAAAAATTGTGTTCGAAAAATTGGTGTCAACTTGTTGTACACAGATACTACAGAACTGTTATTTTTGTAGTAAGATGCAACAATTTTAATGCATTCAGCGGTGGTTAGGCGGTTCATATTGTAAAATGGCAAGTCAATAGCTAACTATCTGTCACTATGAATGACAGATGGATTTGACAAATGCCATTTGACAGGGATATGAAATTCCAACTTCGAAATGAATAGCCCTTTATAATATGTACGTATATAGGTAGAAAGTGGGTTTCACAATTATGTATGGCCGACTGCGGCCTATGAGTATATGGCTGAACGCATTTTCTTCAAACTGCATTCATGTGACCGAAATTAACGGTACTTTACTAATAGTTGATTTTGGAAAATTGGCTCATCCTTGTTAAGTCATAAGTACTAGTATAGGAATTGTTGGTGATAAAATAAAAACGAACAAGTAATTAAACGATATATTCAAAATGGCCGCCATTTGCATTTATGCATTCCTTGAGTCGCACTGATCACTCGTCGATCGCAGCACGCATCTCGTCCATTGAATAATTGTTCATTGCACCGATAAGCGCGAGTTAAAGTTATTCAATTAAAACACAAATAAACTTTAGTTTACTTAGTATGTATTTATTCTAAGCTAAAGTTATTTAATCAAAATGCAATTAAACTTTTGTTTATTTTATTTTGGAGAAATACATCCAATTCTTAGGGATGGAAAAATAATTCTGTTTTTACTTTATTCATCATTACCCCGAGAAGTGTCGTCGATCGGAAACTTTCCAAGTCATCATTATTTTATATTTTATATTTGCACTTTATTGACTGAATCGCTATTGCAGCATTTCCACTGGAAATGTCAGCGTTAGCATTTCCGCTGCAGGGGTCAATGTATTGAGTTTTATCGATTGGGAAAGTTCCCGAAGCTGACGTACCTCGAGCGCTTTAAGGACTTAGTATTTGGGTATCCAGTAGAACAAGCCATCGCCTCTAAAATAGACTGCAGCTTATAATCCAAAGGATTGAGGTCTGACTGCCTGACAGCTAATCGCCTGCTGCTATTAAGTCCGGCACATTGTTTTTGTGCCACCCTTGTGTTGTTTTTGCCTTGTGAGGTCGCGCGGAGTCCACTTGTTGTTTTGAAAATAATTGTTAGTTATATCCCTTCCCAACGCCTTCCAGAACATCCCTTTTGCTGGATTTTCGTCGATGATTTTACTACCTTCTCTTAAAAATGATTTAGGTGCCTTATTCGTTCTATAAAGAAGAGCTTTTTATTTGTCTGTTTTATCAGAAAGGAAACGAAAAATGTTCGTCATCGGGTAGCGGCTATTGGTCCATAAGGGAACCTGTTGCTTATTTTTTTTCGAAATTTCATCCGACCAGTTTTTTAAAAATTCCATTATAATTTTTTATCGCGACAGAAAATATGTACTTTCACTAGAACTCCGTGCAGTTAGCTCTACATGAGAATAAATCAAATTAATAGCACTTTTATTTTTTCTCTTTTCTTTAATTTGTTTGCATAACATTTTCAATCCAGAACTTGTGGTCGAATGTAAAGTCACAATGCCTCTTGTATGATAAACAAAAAACATATTCAAACGAAATAATATTTCAAGAAACCTAGACAAAAAGTTATCCATAAATAAAATCAAATTATTAGCTCCTTTAAATTGCGGTCGTCTTCTATTACCTTGAAATAAATCTGACTTGACATATTCCTTTCCCTTCAATATACCTTTTGAGATACATAAGAGTATATTGTATATACTCGTACGTACATATGAACAAATGAATTAACAATCCTTACACTATTCTGGACACATTGGGCAATATAGTGACTGGCCTTTATAAATTATTATGGTCCCAAATTCAATTGCTTGGCAACCAGTGTGCAAATGACACGGTTAGGTAGTTTTTTGGTTTGCAAATCGATTCTCGGGTTAATGATATGACCATTGTCTCGCCTCTTAATAGCAGATATTCTGGGTAATTTACCCTACACCCAACGGACGACCAGCTGTAGGAAAGTACATTCCAATGAATGTGTAATGCCTGGTAGATTACTTTGGTGGGAATAACCTAATCCTGCTTGGCAAGGAGAGGATTACACACATGTATACATACATACATATATATGTACATATTTGTGAAAGGGCTAAAGGTTTACTACTTGGATGGCTTATTAATCAGGTTAAACCTTGAAAGTGGGGGATATATCCGAGTAATTGAAAATGATAGCAGGGTAATTGAAGTAGGATTATGGTGCAGTTCTGTTACTTATTGACAGAAAATGGGTTAGCATGTTACTTTGCATTACGCCATGGATTCGATTTTGGGAATTTGAATACGAAATAACAATTGCCTTAGACGTAGGGTAGCCTGAATTTCCTATACTCAAAAAGCAGTCGGCTAGATTCTGAATTAATCTGAATCCAGTCAGATTTAACTGGAAAATAGTGTAATAGGCAAAGCTGCTTATGGGAATGAATTTAGCTTTCAATTTCACGAAGGTACAATGAGCCATGGAATGGGTCTGACATAAACCAATATTCTGAGAGCTTCAGTAAAATGTAATAATTTTACTAAAATTAAAATTAAAATATACAGGAAAGTAACGATCTGCCTAGAACGGAACACTTCTAACCCATCCCTAATAAAAATCGACGTGGCGTTGTAAATTGTTTGATGAATGAATATATTTTCCAGGACAAATATTTTTCAGTTTCTAACAAAAATATTGACAAAACCAAATTTTTTTTTGAAAAGTGGAAGTGTTTGTGGACAGATTTTAAAATCGTTTGTACATGAAATATCATGTTTCCATTTCAAACTTTAAGGCCCAAAGTGAAATTTTGTATATAAGCTTTCTAGACTCCGAAACAGTACATGTGTGAAAGTTTTGTATGTCCCCCACAGATACGTCCAATTTTCAGAAAAATTAGTTTTCCTCGATATATTTGCTAGAAACTGAAAAATATTGTCTTGGTAAAATATCTTTACTTTGTCTACATTTCCTACATCATGTTTCCATTTCAAACTTTAAGGCCCAAAGTTAAATTTTGTATATAAGCTTTCTAGACTCCGACAGTACATGTGTAAAAGTTTTGTATGTTCCCCACAGATACGTCCAATTTTCAGAAAAATTAGTTTTCCTCCATATATTTGCTAGAAACTGAAAAATATTGTCTTGGTAAAATACCTTTACTTTGTCTACATTTCGTCCATACATTATGTATTCCCACACCCACTTTTTGGGGGCGTTTTCTTAAAAAAAAAACAAAGCAATTTACGGTGATGGTGAAGTCTTACTGTAGATATCTCATCATCCGTGAACTTCGGTTACAAATTTCAAGAGCCACGCTCACCTTCTGCTAAGAACAAATTGTAACAGTGATGACATTTCTTAGAAATCACGGAAATATCCTCTGTACAGAAAGATATCTTTGAATCTGTTATCTGTTTTATTATCACTTTATTAGATTTCAGTTGGAGATTGGAGATAGAGATACAATCCGTTCTGGACGTATTATAACTTTTCTATATGTTTTGTTATAATCTTCTTTCAGGATAGGCAATTCTGATCTGGTATAGCTGCAGATTTAAAGTTTCTGAAAAAAAAAAAATGTCTCTTTGAAGTGAATTCTGAAGTTTACTTGTTTTGTACTAGAAGGAATTTTGATAAAGAGATGTTCGCGGGGCCGTAACAGCTAGCCTAATAGAACATATTTATGGGGATCATTACATGAAGGTTCTCGGAACATCTACCGCGATGTTATTTATAAGATAGACATATTTTTGATACGAGTCTTCTATGAGCCCGACGGTCGGAGATTGGATGTTAGTGCGGCATCATCTATTAAGTGAACTTCTTATGTCTATATATTGTCAAGTAGATGTAGAACAATATTCAAGCCGCGGTTAACTTGAGCATTTTAAAGAATATGAAGAAGCTGTTCCACTGTAAATTAAGCAGTTAGCTGAACTTCATGGACGCTGATCTTGTGATGGTCGTGGGTAACTAATTGATCCATGTTATCAGAGTTGACTGTAACACCAAGATGATGTATAGTTTCCATGGGTTGGATGATGTGTTAGTCCGTTTGAAGCTGTGATGACTGCACTTTCACTATTAATGGCTCTGCGTGTGTCTGAAATATAGTCCTATTGCACGGAAATATGTTTTGCAAAAGATACGTGGGAATGATAAGTGACTGAAGTTGTTTGCTATTGATAAGAAAGGAGACGAGTCACAAGGATATTCTAGAAGCCTGTTAGTTACTACTATCTCATTGTAGTTTTCTTCGCGGAGTCGACCGTTACTTTACACGTTTGTCGGGCGCTGATAAAGCTAGAACCTGCTTCCCCTGTGGAGTTGGAGAGCCAATGTTTAAAGGCTCTTGGCAGCAATGGCTTGCTCACAATTCCGGTTGATCTATGTTTGCTGGAAGTTGACTTTTTCGTAGAGTGGGGATTGTAAAGGTCCATTTCGATTTAAATTATCTCGATTGCAGCTTCTTTGCAAATGTATATGTCAGTACTCATAAAAGATGATACATCAACCTCTAGTTAGACAATTCGTAGCTCTAAGTCAAGCGATGGTAATTCTGCTGTTCTGCCATTGGTGTAGTTGGCATTATCGGGTGTATTGCTGACATATCGACATGTTCTGAATTTTCTATGGGAGTATATATATATTTTAATATCATAACTGTCTTGTTCTGAAGGGAGAAAGAGTGGTTCAGAAATTATTAGGCTTAGCTGAAAATTATAAAAATCTACCATAAGCTGGATGAGATCGCTACTAATGGCAAAAGCTTCAGCTTGTCGACCTGCCTCACCAGTTCTGTTGGACTTTCGAAGCCAATTGAATGCATGTGTAAACGTTAAAGTCACCGATTACAATAATTTCCGCTGTCGACCTTGTTAGATAGGTATTACAATATTCTAGCCCACAAAAACTTTTTGAAACAACGAATGAACCATGGGTGGTGTTGATGCATCACCTTTTGCATTGAGTCATCCCTTGCCTTTCCAGTAAATCACAAATGGGCTGGAATCCAGTAATACGTAACTAAGTAGTTCCTTGCCAGTCCAGAGAGCACCATCAGCGCAGTGCTCTCAGAACAGGTAAATGAGTATTGTTTTGCCTACTCGTAGAATGTTGAAGGTGTATGGGACCTAAAATTTTACTTCTGAATTCCAACGGCGAATTGAGGAACTTCTCATGACAGATACATTCTCGTAGGTTTCCTAACCATTTGCCAGAAATGTTGCCTATGAAAAAACTTTTTTCGTGTTTTTGCTGGGATTTCTGCTTGACCAGCATGATCGGCAATCTAATGCACTAACCACTTGTTATTAATATTAAGTACCTATGTATGTATAAATTCAAGGGCATCTCCTAAGATAAATTTTACTTACATTGAAAAAGCAATAAAAAATGGAAAATCGTTTCTTTTACAGAACAACGGATCGATTTAAATTTTAATAAATAAACTCAGTTTATATAGCAAGACTAGAGGCGTATCCATCAGCTCAGGATTCATGCAGTCTATGACTTAATGGAGCAATGAATACGTTTGACAGATCTTACGTGTGAAATTTGTATTTCTATTATATTTTTTTTTTTTTTTTTGAAAAGGAAGGAGGTTTTTTTACTCTGCCGCAGACGAGGGTGGATATTAAGCACATTCTCCTTTCGTCTGCTTCTGTGTATTTTTTCTTGCATATTTTATTAATTGAATAATTTTTTTTTGTTTATTTTTGTTCCGAATCACTGTTTTCTTATTTTTGTATAAATTTATGCTAATTCGTGTTTGATGAGGCGTGAAAAGCTATTAATAACGAGGAGTCTGGTTTTGAAAAGTGCGTGAATAAAAAATAAATTAAAAATGTGTTTGTATAGGTATAGAATTTGTATAGGTATACGAATATTGTCAGCCAAACAAAATACTATATTTTCAATGCTTAAATCGTCTGACTTTTGTAATCGATATCCAGAAATCGTTTAAAGACAATAAGAACAGAGCGAAATGTTTCCAGATTTCACATCCCTTAGCCCTTAACTTGTTCATTCCGAGCAGAGACAACTCACTCTAAGGTATGTTCGTGCTCTACTGTTCATTTACCATCGATTTTATCTGAAAAGGAATAAATAACGAACGAAGAAGACGACGATGAGAACTATGAGAAAGATGAGAACTACAACGACGACGACGACGACATCCAGCTCTCCCACATGCATGTAAGCACCAAATGTGTTCTATGTAAGAAAACAGAACCGAAGCTCGTTTTAGTGAGAAACATGACTGGAATCTCAATTGGTATAAGGACATCAAGATATAGGGATCATCTAATGGGGATTTTCAGCTCAGCAAGGGAAACGCTTGCTTTGCATAATAACATCACGTCTTAAAGTACACAGCGTCAATGAAAATAGGACCAGCAGAACATACAGAGAACGATTTCCGTCAACAAGAACTCCCACAAAAAGGGTAAATGCCTTCGGCAAAAACGTGCAGCATGGGAATGTGGTAGATTCTAAAGAAAAATGCATGAGCAACAAAGCTACAACTTAAATTATTCTCAAGTATTTGCCTTACTATTTGAATTTTTAAATTTAGCACTAAGAAAAAAAATGGTCGTGTCGCTGCGCTGTCAGGATTATGATTTTCTTGAGGAAGAACAAGACTACATTTTACAATATCCTGCCATAATAAAAGGTAAAATAGAGTAGTTTTCTGTTACTCATTGCATAGCATTACACATAGAGCCTAGGGACTAACTTCTCGCAGCCATTCGTGTGTCTGTCGCACAACACAATAGAACAAACAAAACGTTTTATGGCGTTTTCGAAGGGTGTAATTTAGAAGTTATTCATGACAACATTTTACTCTCGGAAATTTATCAGACAAGAGATGGTGCAGTGAAAAAGGGACTTCTGGGTGTTTTCTTATTTTGTTTGAAATTCGAACCCTCAACGTCCTGATCAGTAATCCAAGGCACTCACTGAGCTATGGCGCGCCGAATGCTCAGCTTTCTTTAACTGCTATCCAACAATGCATACTTGAGCGCTAGAATTTGAAAGTCTTCCAAATAATTTCTTCATTTTTTCATCTACAACGTGTCACTGTTTGGATTTTGGACCGGAAGCATCATCGGATCATTCTTCTTTGAAAATGCGGCTGGTCAGGCAGTAACAGTTAATGGTGCTTGCTATCGAGACATGATAATCCAGTTTCTAGTATCTAAATTGCAAGATATTGATGTGGGCAACATGTGGTTTCAACAAGATGGAGCCACATGCCATACAGCCCGAGAAAGAATTCAATTACTGCATGAGTAATTTCCTAGTCTTGTAATTTTCCGTTTTGGTTAACAGAATTAGCCGCCAAGATCATGCGATTTAACGCCGTTGGACTTTTTTCTGAGTTTTTTGAAGTCTAAGGTTTATGCCAACAAGTCCATGACCATCCATGCCTTGAAGGAGCAAATTGAGCGCTATATCAAGGCAATTTAGCCACATTTATGCAAAACGGCCATGTGCCAGCAAAGCCGTAGAGGCCATTTACTCGACATGCTATTCCATACATAAGTCTATACTGAATACTATTGGCGCAACAGCTCTTTTGGGGCTCAGGGCTAACCTCAGTGCCAAGCTCAACTGTGTTAATTTGAGTTCTGATCTCTTATTTCTGTACTTTTAGACTTTTAAGAGCCACAGAATCAGGAGACCACTATCTGGTAGCATATTTACATTGAAGATGGTACTCAATTGAAAAATAAGTGGGAGAGACACACTTGATGTATTCGAACCTCTTACTGTGAGATTCACTCTTCTAGTACGATCAAAAGCAGCTTCAGTTTTCTCGGATTTTGTATCTGTCCTATTTTCACATTATTTAAATACATATGTATATTTAACAAGTTTGTTTAGAAACATATATGTACGTATTTTACGAAATAATAGTTTTTATACGAATTGCATACTAGAAAATTTGACACCATTCTGAAATTTTGGTTTTACATATTTAAGTATGAAATGTCATAATGTGAATTGGCTGCCATTTTGTTAGAAATGAACAAAAATTGGGCTCTATTTTCACGAAAATAGTCAATCGGTCAAATGACCACCCGTTGAGGAAATGCACATTTGTGCTCGTTTTACGGCATTTTGAATTGTTGCACGCAAAACATCTGGCTCCAAATTGGTGATTTCTTTTTCAATGTTGGCTTTCATGGCTTGCAAGGTTTGTGGTTTGTGATGGTAAACGCGAGATTTCAAATAGCCCCAAAGGAAGAAGTCGGGCGCCGTCTGATCTGGCTATCTGGCCGGCCATCCCCAACGTTGCCTGAGCTGTGTGAGCGGTTGTTCCGACCTGCTGGAACCAGCAATGCTCGAGACCCAATTCAGCAACTTACGGCAAAAAAAAACTCGCGATGGCGTCCTCAAAAAAATATAGGCTAATCACTTTTGCACTGCAAATGCCGAACCAAACAGTCACTTTGAGGCGATGCAATGGCTCCTCGTGCATTTCATGTGGATTCTCTGTGCCCCAGAAACGCAAATTTTGCTTATACATAACCACTTAAGTGGAAATGGGCTTCGTCGCTCATTATGATTTTGGATATGAAATCATCCTCTTCTTGCACCAGATTTAACAGCATGGCAGTAAGTTAACTAACAATAGCCAAAGACTATTATTCGCATACATGGTGCAGTACGACGACGAAATTCACGCTACTTTAAAACAACAGACCGGAAATTGGTCAAATAAGCAGTAACAATAATTCCGCATTCTTCAGGTGTGTATCGCTCCATTGCCTATTGTCAACACTTTCAAAAAAAATATGATTTTTTCAATATTTTTAATAGAAACTGAAAAGTATTTCCTCTACAAAATATGTAGACGTTCTTACTCTCTACAATTCATCCATACGGTATATAAGGCCACGTCCACATTTTGAGCGGTGATTATTGTGAATATTTCACCAAAATTCATGAACTTTAGTTACAAATGGTAACATCCACGTCTACTTTCTTAAATGGACAAATTTTAACGATAATTTTTCTGGCAAAATCTCTGAGTAGAAAGAATTCATTGTATTTGAATAAAAAAAAATACAACGCCATGTCCATTTTATTATGGATAGATTAGAAGATGTGGTATAAGGTACCATGCGATCCATTCCTGGCGGATCGTAATTTTCTTGTATGTTTTTTATGTATTTAATATGAGAAATAAAAGTATGATACGTTAATTAACAAGACCTCATTTTTCGGCCAAGAGATGCATTGAAAATGGTCGCACTTTACGAATCCTCGTAAGCTCTAACACAATTGATAATTGCACAAACGTTCCAATGTCTATAAATAAAATCGGGCCATATATCTGTGAATCATAATAATTTCTAGCCAGTTGGTTTTGGGTAGAAGCCACTAGCCACCTAGATTAAAAAAAAAAAAAAAAAAAATTGACTACTGCAAGCTACGCCGGATCGGGGTCAAGAATAACGCCGAGGTAAGGAACACCTGTCATAAAATCCATCCAGAACGTAACGTTGCTATGAGTAATGCTGTCCGGGATACCGGTAGCCAGAAGGGACTCTCTAGTCAGAAAAGTCGTAGCTGAAATGCGAAACTGAAAGTAAAATCCAGGTGTATCTGTGTGATATACTGGATAGCGCCTGACTTCAGAGGGTCGGTTTAACAGCCTATACGCACAGTGGTATAGGTTCCGTGACGTAGTCGTGGGTACTTTTCGATGCCTGGCAGATGGTCCGGTACTTTAGGCTTCTCGGGACGCTGTCAGATCATTATAAGTTTGCCTATTCTGAAACAAGTTTATAAAAGAAGAAATTCACGGTTTTGTTATAAATGCATTATGTATTCAATGCCATTAACGATGAAAAATAATGTCGGTTAAATGGTCACTTCTAGCGCTGGCAGAAAAGCGTACCCATATTTTACATCATATTCTGTAGCATGTTATTCGAAATATCTGCAATTGCGTTGCTTATATTGTCTTTCAATTGTTTCAATGTTTAATTAGAAAAATAAGTCGGAGGCTGTTAAATCTGGTAAGCGCGGCGGCCAATTGATATCCCAAATTTCGATATGACCCTACTTGGAAATGTCGGTTTCCATTTTTCCATTGTTAATCTGGCTGTGTTGCATGTGGCACCGTTTTGTTGAAACCATATGTTTCGGAGACGAAGCCGAGCAACTTCAGAAAAATAAATGCTTTAACATCGCACAATGTCGATCGCCAGTAAGAGTAACAGTTTTACCATAGTCATTTTCGAAGAAAAAAAATGATCCAATTATCCCACCAGCCCAAATCGCACACCAAATAGTCACTCTACGAGGGTGAAGAGGTCGTTCATGAATTTCTCGTGGGTTTTCCGCTTTCCATATCCGGCTATTCTGTTTGTTTACAGCTCCACTCAAAAATTCAGGGTCATCTCTACTTCTTCAAGTTCTTGAGTCACTTGAATTTTGCATGTAAAGAATTGCAGGTCGATGCATAATTTTCCACACAGACGTTGGAGAATCCAGTTTGTTGAGCATGACGACGAATCGAAGTTTTCGGACTTCCAGTCACATTATCCCTTACTGCATCCATGTTTTGTTATGTACGGCGCTGTACGAAGTGGCCCAGGCTTTGGAAAATAACTTACTGTATAAAGGTTCTCGAATTGTGGATAATTTTTTGAAAAGTGCTCTTTACATGCACTCCACGTCGACCTAATTCCGTAATTTGCGCTGTATTGCAATAATTGATGAACCATTTTAATAACATGTTTTAATCACTAAAGCACGTCGTTGTAAAGTCAAACTCTTCACGATAAAATGGCATTGACATTGAATACTCATACTACTATCTCTGTGAGAAATGGCGCCAATTTCAAATCGGCAGCAGTCCCAAAAAAAAAACATGTTTAAGAAGCAAGGGCTTTTATACCGTTTCATTCTTCACATTTTGGGCTAAGCTTTACGTGATACTGCGCTTCAATCTCGGCTCTTTCTGGAACAGTTGCAATTCGACTTGTGAGTGAAATGAGCTCCTTGATCCGTTTTCAGGTATCCACAATTAACAAAAGCTTGTGCACAAAAACGGATTTAACAGCTATTTCTTAACTGAACTTAATTTGTTGCTTTCTCTCCTTCAGCAAGATGATTCCTCCTTAAATTGTTGGGGCACTACGGTTCGCGGAAACTCTCGGTATTCTATCTAGCCCACATTCATGTTCTAGTTGGAATAATTTTACTTTTTGCGAACCCTTACTCCCAGAGCCTTAAAAATCTCTCAGGTTTAACGGCTTTGTTGTGGTGCTTTAAATTGTTACCTCATTTACTCGTATTTCAAAAGTTAAACCCTATATTTTCAACAAAAAGTATTCTATATCAACACAATGATATGGATTTAATATTAATGCGCCAGGAAACACCGCTCTAAGTTATTTTAAATTTTCAAACAAAATTCCAACATATGTACTGTACATATATCCGTATATGTTCCCTGAAAAGCCTGAACTTAATCCGCAAAAATGTTTAACTTTTAAATGTAATTACACTTTGCCCTATGCATTGTGTAGTCGACAAGCATATTTCAGAAATCCCTTACCCAAGCGCGGTCATTATTCCAAATGGATTAGTGCATTGCGTGCATATGTTTGATATGAGTATTTTTCAAATTCACGCAATTATCAGTAATTATTTATTGTGTGTACGTGTAATGGATGATTTTAGCAAAACGTCGATTAGCCGATAACTTTGTGTAAATTTTAGCGTATTTAAGCAGCAGTACGAGCGGAATAATTATTTCCAATTTCGAAATTATTCACTGAAGTGAACGCCAACATTAATTGTGGCGTTAATTGCGGCTACACTGGTTTTTTTTTGAAAGAGTTATTGTGATGGAATTAATTCAGCTTATAGCACTGGAAATTAAATGAATACTAAATGACTACAAGTAATTGGAATGCATTTGTTATTATTTCAGTATGCATACTTTCATGTTGGCATTCCATACTCTGGGAGTAAGTTCTGATATTGATATCCGGCCGAATATTTGGTTTCGGCTAAAATCATGAGTTTCGGAAAAGTTGCGGTTTCGACCAGATATTGCCGAACCTTCGGGTCCCATCGAAACTAGATATGTAAGTAGCTCCCAATACAAATCATTTATTTACATTTATTTACATCTATTTCTTATTTCTTAAAAATAAAACACATTAATTTATTCACACACTTTTTTTTTAATGATCGGGATCTATGTGTGGAATATAATATCGGGCAGATGTTCGTCTCTATTAGCCTCACAAATACGAGCTCTTTTAATGATATGTTTCATAACATTTTCAACTATGTCGGTAGATATTCTACTTATTTCATTTTGAATATATATTTTTTTTTTTTGAGGTGCTGAAGAGTTTGGAGTTTATTAGCATCTTTAGATATTCGCATAAAAAGAAGTCCAACGCTGTTAAATATGGCGACAGTGGGGGCAACTCAGCATCACCATTTCTGGAAACAATTGTTAGAGTAATTGCACCACATGTTGAGCAAGCCCAAAGCACCCACTTAAGGTGTCAAAAAATGTTCATTCATAAGCGGTATCGTTCTCCAGTAATAGTAAGGCATACTACCTTAGCTTTAAAATAATTTCTCACCTTCAAAGAAGCCGTGCCGACTCAAATAAATTTTATCATCCCTAATGCCTGCCCCGACACAGTCTTATGCTCTAATACGACCTCTAAACCTATCAAAATGTCAGAGGATTACCGAAACCAGCAGCGGGTTCCTGTGCAGGAAAGGCACAGAAAAATATCACCAAAAATGATAAGAAGAAGAAGCGCAAGAGGAAGGAAAGTTACGCCATCTATATTTACAAAGTGTTGAAGCAAGTTCATCCCGATACCGGAATTTCATCAAAGGCAATGAGTATCATGAACAGTTTCGTTAATGATATCTTCGAAAGGATTGCCGCCGAAGCATCTCTTTGGCACACTACAACAAGCGATCAACAATTACAAGTCGGGAAATCCAAACTGCCGTCCGTTTGTTATTGCCTGGTGAACTTGCTAAGCATGCTGTTAGTGAAGGAACTAAAGCAATTACTAAATACATTAGCTCAAAGTAAATTTTCGATAAGCATTTTTCCAATTTCGTCACTCCCAAAAACTCCCTTATGGTCATTTTTGCTTTGACAGAAACAAATCTAACCTCCAATATCAATAACAGTGTATTATTACCTGAAGATTCTAGTTCTTTACTCACGGATAGACTTGTAACAAATGAAGCCTTATCCGGCCGCACTCTATTGGCAATACACAGTTGCCTTGACTTCACTTCGAGTTTATGTGTGTTAAGATATCGTATCCAACGCTATCTTTTCATAATGCGTTGCTATATACACCCATCTCAACCAATTGAGTTGCCGTTGACGAGATGAGCCATGGACCCATGTGACGACGTCATTAATTTGGGAGACTTTAATCTTCCTTACCTTCAATGTTTTCAATCTCATGATAAGTCCCATTAAATCTCCAGTGCCACCTCCGACAAAGAAATCTTAATAACTGATTGCCTCTCCGACTCTGGCATATTCCAAGAAAGTGGCTTCCGAAACAACTTAAATATGCAACTTGACCTCTTCTTCTCGTCCGACGCCTGCAGTTCAAAAGTTGCTGAGAACAATCATCTCCTTTCGACGTTGAACCATCTCAACTGTCAAGTTGAGCTGTACTTTGAAGCAGTAAAAGTGCGAAATTGTATCTTTCTCCATAAAATCATTACCTATTATCTTTATAATAAACTCTTCTTCAATGGTCCCAAAGAACGCGTAACATAAATATGCGAACACCTACATTTAGATACTTGAACATTTTCCGATTGTTTTGTATTCACACTATCAGGCTACGAGTGTGGAACTCTTTAGCCTTACGAATCAAAGAAATTATTAAACCAACTAATTTTAAAAATACTACAGGGTTATTCATTTTAGCTTTATGATTTGAATATAAAGATTTCAATTAAATTTGTTTACTTTTATAAATTTTGCATCATGATATTACTCGTATGTATGGAATACAAGATCGGTTAAATGGTCGCCACAGGGGTTTTTGGAAACTTCGATACTTGTGAGGTAACTCTTATCTTCGCGGATGTTGGTTTTTAAGTCTTCCAAATTTTGGGTATTGTCTGCATAGACACGATCTTTAGCATAGCCTCAGAAAAAAGATATCACACGATCTTGGTGGCCAATTGCTGTCGCCAAACCTCGAAATTAAACGGCCGGGCAGCTTTTCGTCCAATATAGCCAAATTTGTCCATGTTCTGTGGCACCTAGCGCCATCCTGTTGGAATCACATGTCGCCCACATCAATGTCTTCAATCTCATATAAAAAAAAATTGGTTATCATTTGACCATAGCGCAGATAATTCACCGTAGCAGTGGCGTCATCGTCTTTTTTCAAAAAAATAGGGCCCGATCATGCCGCCGGTCCACAGCGTGCATAAAACTGTCACCCGTGGTGGATGCAATGACCTCTTAACGATCACATTTGGATTCTCAAAACCCCAAATTCTGCAATTTTGTTTGTTTACGTAGCCGCCGAGCGAGAAATTGGCCCCATCGTCGCCAAATTGTTTATTTTCCAGCAACCAATCGACATATGGTATAGGGATGAAGATGCAAATCCAAGCTCAAAATACGCCAAACGGAGCTGTAGGAAATGCCCAATTGCTGAGCGCGGCGTAACATTGACTATTTCGGATTTTCACCCACTGAGTCACTCACAGCGGTTATTTTGATCGAGCATTACGATGATGCACAGGCCTTACGACATCATGCTCAGTTCGGCGATGACGTCCATAATCTGTCCTTAAATCGCGATAAACAGATATTGACGAACTGTTATTTTTGTAGTAAGCTGCAACAATTTTAATGCATTGAGCGGTGGTTAAACTCTCCATATTGTAAAATGGCAAGGCAAATAATAACTACATACTTGTCACTATGAATGATAGATGGATTTGACAGATGCCAGAGATGTTAAAACCTATAGTTTGTATTGTTGATCACTGAATCTTCATCTCCATATGCCTTAAATGTAGACATAAATCGTACAAAGAATTTGTTATGAAAGACTTTAAGGATACTTTCAGCAGTTTTTGATAAAGTTCACGCTTCTGTACCATACAATATGCTTTGTTGACGAGGGTTTTATGCAGAGTTTCCTTACCTATTTTCGATATGTATTTACCACTCAATTGCCTTCTTCACCCAAAAAAGCAGCAATTGGCAAAATTGATTCACCCTTTTATGTATCACACTAATGTTAGAAGACACCTTAACCTTAACGATATGAGAAAGGCAGACATTATAAAACTCCAACGCTTCATCGAAGGCTCCAAATGGTTCAACGAGTATGCAACCATTTCCCCAAATCCATGTAGTATCGCAATTAACCTATTATTGGCTTTCAGCTGGCAGCAACTTCTACCCAACCTAATTTTTTTCGAAATGAAAACCTAAAATGATTAAACAAAATTAATCCTTGTATTTTCAAAATCAGCGATGAGACTTATTTATTTATGCTGTGACCCAATCACATGTCATTCGTCCGAACCTCACCAATGAACATTGAAACCAAAGTGTAACCATGCAAGGCTTTATTATTCCCTTCGAGAGTACTCCAAACGAAAAACCTTACACATTGGGTTTTAACTTTAAAAAATTTACTTTTTATTATTTACGAGTACTCGTATGTATGTATGTTCAATTCTACAGACTCATATGATAGATAACGATGCACATGCATGTGTGATCAACAAAGTCGTGTTATGTGAAGTTGCCTGACGTCCTTCAGTGTCAATTTATCTAAAAGATAAAGTTACTTGGTTCTTGCCACAATATATGCACTACATGGTAGGTACAAAAAATTGGTAAACCTTAATGGAGATGCACATGTACAAAAAGTTCTACATCAGCCAGAGCTGAATTCCATAAAGTCAGGATGATTCCACAAAGTCAGAATGTTAAATTATAGGAAACTTAATGCCGGTTCGTTATCCTGGACACACAAATACACAGACGAACGAATATACAAAAGAAGTACCTAGTACGAATGCCTGCAATGGGAGTACTCAAGTAAAACCGTATATAAAAATCCAGTATACACCTGACATCCAGGTGGATCTGTGTCAGAGTTCACCACACCCAGGACGACAATTGAGTTAAGTTCTGATTTACTGATAATATTCATGAGGGTCGTAATAATTGAGAATTGCGTTAGTAATCCCCATTAGAAATTTAGAATGAAAACTTTTAACATGAATTGCGAGACGGAAACATTATACGGATTTATATCTCAATGGAACTTTACTGCATGGCTTAGAACAAACATTTTCATGCAAATTAATATATGTACAATGTACCTATATAATATTTTGATAAAAGTGAACTAAAATGCACAACAGTAGATTTACTTAGTTTAGGTGGGAGTAGAATTTGTATCCAGAAGGTCTTCGTATAAGCACTAGCCTTTCGGGGTCAATGATAGGTAGATGATGATGGTTTAGATACCTACCAAATATTCGAGCTGTATTTTATGGTTACATGAATGATATGTATTGTGATGCACTCATACACCTATTCCTTAAATTAACTTCAGATTGGGTTGATCAAATCGAAGCTAATAATATAATATGCAGTACTCGTGCCTAGACTTTTACAATCATCTCTAGACAAATTTGGCAAACAGAAACAGATATAGACACTGGCGGAGATTGTAGGGAATCAGATTAATTGTTTCTTTATTCTAAATTGATTTTTTAAGTTAATTTTGAATGACTTGAAATACCTCTATTTTATCTTACTTTCAGATAAAAATCCTGTATTTTGCGTTCTCAATTTGTAACCGAAGGTCAAGGATTTTGGTGAAATAAGCACAATAAGATTTAATTATCACCGTAAATAGCTTTGAGAAAGCACAATAAGTTTTTTTTTTAAAAAAAAAAAAACGCCCACAAAAAGTGGGAGTGGAACTATATAATTATGGACGAATTGTAGAGAATATATAATTCGTTAATGAGATATTTTTCTGTTTCTGGTAAAAATATTTATAAAAGAGTTTTTTTTAAAGCGGGCGTGTCTGTGGGTTATAAAATGCTTAGATTCCATATTTCATCTTCCCAGCTTCTTTAAGGCATACAAAGATGTGACATGCGGACGGACGGACTAAACTTTCGATGCTGATCACAAATATATATACGAGTACTTTTGAGGGTATATTGTTACTAGTTCTCTATGTTGCAAACTATTTACCAACATAGGATAGGGCATAAAAACTATCTGGAGACACCTGGAAATCATTTGCAAACAAACAGATACATGTATAGTTAAAGCTGCGATATTTGGTTTAAGTTTTTTATCGCACAATCATAGGTAGATAAGTGTAATTGTTTACATCATTAAGTAGGGCTGTTCTAATTACTTACTACTTAATTTTCATAATTTATTGTAGCGTGACCCTGCCTCTTAAAGTTTCTAAAGCAAATTAATAAATCCTATTTTTCTTCAATGAAAATGTCAACAAAGCACTTTAATGGATTAACTTTTTCCGTAATTTGTGTAGAACACCCCGTGGCGACGCTCACTGGGATAAAAAGCTAATCCGGTGAACAGTTTGCGGTCACGAATTCATCAAGGTGATGAATTGTTTAAAAATTGTTTATATTAGGATTATGCTGTAGATTGTTCTTCAAAAGTTATGGTCCATATTTTGAAAGATAAGCAGAAAAAAAAATCCAACGGATTTTAAAAATTGGGTTATAAATTTTATAAAATTAACTGTCTAGCAGGACTGCAAACCCACAGAGTGTTATTATATATGAATCTCGTGCATTTTGTAGCAACAATCTCGTACATTAATACCCTCGATGTAGTCGTTGCATATTAATTTTTAGGACAACGATAGAGGTATTCGTACATAGGATGTGCGCAATGAAATTTGTTAAGTGCGAACAATCTTTATTTGTAGTGCTCTAGTAGGCAAAGTGTTTAATGTTTTATTGTTATGCAACCTTCTAAGCCTGACAGATTTAAAGTTCAATAAAAAAGAGATGGTAAGTACTACGGATTGGTAGTATCTTGTTTAACCACTCGAATGAAGACTACCCTCCCCCTTTTTCAGTATGTAGGTGTACCCATGATACATTTAGTTATAAAGGGTCTTCCATTAAGAGTTTTCATTTCAAATTTCGTGGTATTTTTGACCTTTCAAACATGAAGTTGTCATTCCTTAACAGCTGCCAAGTGAAAACTATACCGTTCAAGAAAATGGAACGATATACAAATGAACAACGCATAGAAATTGTGAAAATTCACTACAAAATGGTGAAACTTTCATGGAGACGATTCGTAAAGCTCGTACTTTTTCCATCGCTATGATGCACCTTCTCGTCTAGCTATTGTGAACCTGATCAATAAATTTCAGTCAACCGGTTAGTGATGTGAAGACTCCAACTCATTCATGCTCGTAAAACCAGGTCAATCGAAAACATTGCTGCTATGACTGAAAATGTCGCTGAAAACCCAGTCCATTAAAAGATGCATAGAGATCTTAAAATGCATGCTTACAACGTTCAAAGTTCAGACTCAAGAGTTGAAGCGTTCGCTGATTGGGTGTTAGAAATGCAGGCAGGTAATGCTATTTTTTTTCAAAAGAATCATTATGAGCGACGGACCCATTTTCATATATAAGGCTTCTTTAATAAGTATAACTGCCACATTTGGGGCAGTGATTGTCGAGGAACCTTTCCATCCACAACGAATGACAGTTTGGTGTAGTTTTTGTTTTTTTTTTTTTCGAAAATTAAGCAGATACTACCGTCGCAGTTAATGGATTGCGCTACCGAACAATGTTATCCAATTTTTTTTGGCCTGAAATTGAAGAACTAGACTTGAATGGTGTTTATTTCCAGCAAGATGTGGCTACGAGCCACTCAAGCCCGTTAAACAACAGCATTATTGTACGAGAAATTTCCTGAACGCTTAATTTCGTTTTTCGATTACTTCAATTGACCACCATAGATCGTGCGATTTATCGCCGCTAGACTTCTTTCTTTGGGGATACTTTAACGATAAAGTCTACACCAATGATTCAAAAACGATTCAAGCACTCAAAGCGATCAAAGCTATTATTCGCGAATTCGACCCACAATTGTGCGAAAACGTCATGCATTTAAAAGAGAAGCCGAGGTAAACATTTATCATACATATATCGTGTTCCACATGTAATGGTAGAGTCTGTATTTTAAAATGAAATAAAAATATCTATATTTTTTTTTTTTTTTTTTTAAAAATCATCTTTTTTTTTACTAATTTAAAATGAAAGCTCTTAATGGACCATTTTCTTAGACATCTTTGTACTATAGCAAAATAGATTTCCTTTGTACCTGGTAATTTAAACGGTTGAAAGATCTTTACAGCCCAGTACAGTTGCTGCGAAAAGATGGCCGCAGCCATTTTCCAGTCCTCCCTGCTTAGTTTGTAGTTCGTTACTGCGTTTTTTTCCAGTTAATGGTTGGCGAACTAGATGCATGAAAACTGACTGGAAAGTGGGTTTGGAAACCCGTAAATCTGCTATCCTACCTACTACTTTTGTTTCTACTCCATTTAAGATGTTGAATTTTCTACTAAACCTAGTCAATTGACCATTTTATTCACATTACAACGGTAATTGAAACTGGTAATTGTATGCTATGCCGCATTTAGTTATTTCATGGTTCGTTGCAAAGCTTTTTTTTTTTTGCAAAGTTTCCTTTGTTTCACAATTTGTTCGCCTTTGTTCGATGAAACTCAATCAAGTATCGACAAAAACAAACAAAATGGAAAATGAGAAAACTCCCGTGTATTCGAAAAAGGTGATCCATTTTTTTACAGGAAAAGTATAAAATTCCTTAAACAATGGAAAAAAAAAGTTTGTTAAAAATGAGAAACTTCTCCTGTACCATCGAGTGGATGAAAGGATGCTCTCTTGGACCTTCAACAACTATATGACATCAATACGGGTAAAAGTTATCAGCGATAAACCGAGAAAAAAAAAAACAAGAAGTCAACTTGTGCAACGGTGATCCAGGTAAAACCTCTCTTGTTCGCAAATTATTATCCCAGAAAAACCAAAAGTTAAACGTTGTCGAGCATAGAGTAGTAGCCCCCAACCATTGAATTTCTTTTTTAACACTTTTTTATAGCCGAAATGCAAATTTATATTGTTTCAGTGCTTATTCGGTTGAAAATTTCATGAGATTGCTGTGTACCGACGATTGGATACTCCATATGTTGGATAAGATATACAAAATTCGTTGCTGAAATTTTGCTTTTTTGTCGGAATTGTTTTTATGGTTTTTGTCCACCCCAACCAGTTATTGGTTTGAAATGGAATTTCTAGGTACTGGGAAGCCAGAGAGATATTAAAATTGTTACCCATCCTGCTTTCTTGCATGGGTGCGATGAAAAAATAAAAAAATAATAAACTTTGGCAATAAAATGGAGATAATGGTCGTCCAATGAGTCGTAAAATGGTTCGCTTGAATACAGCATGGTGTCGCCAAGGTTTTTGGAATCGTATTGGATGAGACAAAAAAAAAAAAAAAACCAACCGGGTCAGAACTTGTGGATACATTTTTCTGTCACCGGTGGTTATTGCAAAATTGCTCAGAAAGCTTTTTCGCGAATTAAATGAGTGCGACCAAGAGCGAATAACAATTAATGAAAAACGTCAACGGGTCATTACGAACAAGAATAACTCTCAAGTGCCGAATACAGGTGAGAAGTCGATTGGTGCACATAAACGATTTAATTAAATTCATCTGGAAGTTGTAGTCTGCGAGGATGAGTTGAAACTCTTCGAGAAGACTATTTGTTGCCAAGCTTCGCATACTATTTTCCTGTTTTTTTTTGTATTCGTACCGTCAGTGGCTCGTCGCTTAGGGCTACATGACGATAACAGTGGCACTGTCGACTAATTTAAAAAGTGGTTTCCGGAACGATTTTTAACGAAAAAGTAGTGGAAAATATTTAAATAATTAGTGGGCGTAACCCCCCCACAACATGAAGATATGATATGGTGTACAACATAATACACCCATATTGTTATTCGGGAGATATATTTTTTTTTCTTCTGGCATTACAGAAGGAGGAAATCACGAATCCGGCATGATGCTGCTGCCAGTGCCGTGATTGGCCATGCTGCGCCTGGTGCGAACTTCGCATAGAAGATGATAAAAATTGGAAGCCTACCACAATTTACATCAAATTGTGACTTTTGTCTGATTGAAATTGTGACTAGGGACTCTACTTCATTACCGATTTAGCGAAGGTATGTATCGCATTATCAAAACCACTGATGTCTTCGATACATACATACAAGTTGGAAAAAAGAGAGATTGAACTTTTTGAAAAGATTAAACAGATTTTTAAATGTTAAGGCTGTGTGTCTCAGAGAAGAAAATCCATCTTAGCTGATCACTCTCCCATTGGTCCTGCTCAATCATTATCTAAATCATCTCAGAATGCAAATGCTGAAAACAGCAGGTCAGACGTCAATACTGCAACTGCTTGCACTTTGCTGTATTGTGAGATCATTAAACTCCAAAAGTTAAATCCTGATGCACACACAAAAATACAGTACTTAGAACAGTGCAACACGTCTCTTACTCTGTTGATATCGAGCAATGCTACGAGTACATCAAGAATTTTAAAGGAAAAGGGAATGATAATAAAAAAGTGGTGTGTGTCAAATTTTCTTCATTGTCACGGAAAGAGAAAATTATGATTAAAATGCACTCGCAAAAGATCAAATTGCACTCAAATATTTACGATGATCAATGGAGAAACACCGGCAACAACAACAACATCAACAGCAGGATTTTCATCAATGGTTCCCTCACATTCTACACTCGTTCTCTTTTGGATAAGGTGAAGCAGCTGAAGGATAACAACAAATTGAAGTTCGTTTTCGTGAGAAATGCATCTGAACTTGTCAGGAAAAAAAGGCGATAAAGTTCATAAAATTGTTAGTCTTCAGGACTTTTCTAAAATTCAAGTTCACATTTTTTTTAATATTGAACACTAATGTCTAATTTATTACATATTTTTATATTCTTTTAGTCCTCATAGTGATTTGTATGCTACAGCTCAAAATGTTTATTTATAGAACATCAAAACCTTGTATATCTTTCAGGGTTTCAAATAATCCGCATCTTGCTACTTTAGATCATTTGCCTGACTTTATTTTTCTCTCCGACACATGGATCTATAGTTTTGAGATTCTTAACTTTGGTATACCAAACCACACATTTTTTTCTTTTTTTTATAATTTGCACGTGTGAAAGGGGTTATGAATACCCTTATACTAACACGGCCGTTTTTGAGGAAAGGGGAAGAGACAGAGAGAAAGACAGATTGCTGTAGTTGGTTTAAAACTCAGCTGGTATTAAGTTTCAGTGAACTCCAAGGGTGGCTGTCCAGATAACTGGGGAGCTTGTTTGTTTTTGCTTTTATCGTTGCTCATGATTCACAGTATTTTTTTTCCGTCCTCCTGATGTCATCATCACAATCAAGTTGCATTTTAGCCATATGACCGCCCTACTGCCAGTGTTATGCCTTCGTAATAGAGTTGACATAAGCTTTCGCAACTGATCGTTTTTTTTTATTTATTTCATGTGAAATAAATAGATGAGTATTGATATCGGGATTCGAACCGTGAACCTGTAGCGTGACAAGCGATGATGTTACCACTACACCACGGCCACATCTGCAGCGACCTGCAATAATTCTTATTCTGCGGGGGATATCGCGGTTTTTTTTCGAAGTGATATTGGATGTAATATAAGTAACTTTAATTTAGTTAATGCTGACGTGATATGTGTGGATTGCGAAATCTCAGGTACTGCTTTAGGAACAACAGCCTTACCTATAGATTTGCAGTGTATGGTCTTAAGATAACTGATCATTCTTTGACAACTATTCAATTTGATTTTAGTGTCTCGAAATCTGAGCAGTATAATTTTTCTGATTTTCAGAAACTTGATTTTGTTGCTTTACATAGAGCATTGACTTTCGAGACTTGGGATGATGTTTACATTGCAGATGACCCATCCGCTGCCATCGATATATAGTATTCCTGTCCAACGTCCGATTTCATATCGCGAATTGTAACCAACAAATCAGCAAAAGAGTTCACAAATTAAAAAGCCTCAAACCTTGGACGAATTTACGTTTGCGGGAAAAAAATATGAAAGAAAAATCAACTTAGTGTTCACCTTGCCAAACACCCAAACAACATTAGGCTCAAATCGTATTACAACAAGCTATGTCATGAACTAAGAAGCAGGATTCGTTTTTGTAGAGATTAGAAGAAAACTAGTTCAACACACTGGGAACTCTGGAAAAGAATGGAGAGTGGTTAATGAAATTTTGTAAATGTATCTGAGACTTTAGAGATTGCTAAACTTTTCAACGATTTCTTTACTAACTTAACAACTTCATATCTCTATATGCGAATATGATAACACACTCATACAAACAAGGAGTTTTTTCTTTGAACACTTTACCTCGTTGGAAGTGCACAAAATCATAATGTCACTGAAAACGCCAAATGCATCCTCCTGCGATTGCATTTCGAGTAGACTATTGAAAAATATATCTTTTCTTATTGTTGATATACTATGCTTCAACTTTAGTATTCAAGTTTGTTTTCAACTTTAGTATTCAAGAAAGTATTTTACCTGATTCGCTTAAGACTGCAATAGTAATCCAATTACACAAAAAGAGGGATACTACTATTTTAATTAATTATCGTCCCATTTCTCTGCTGTCCGTTTTTTCTAAGGTTTTGGGACAAGGTTTTAAAACCAGAATGTAATCGTTCTTAGATAAAACACATTTTTTCAGTGATTTTCAGTATGGTTTTAGACGTGGTAAATCTACGGAAAACTCCTTGCTAAAACTGTGTGGCGAAATATACAACAGGCTACGTATTTTTGGCTTGCTTCTTATTTAAGCAATCGCAAACAGAGGGTAAAGATTAAAGTTTGTTTGACTTCTGTGTGCTCCACTAATATAGGTGTCCCCCAAGGATGCATTCTAAGCTCTATATTATTCTTATTCTACGTGGACTCCTTCATTATTCAACCCTTTAAAGTCAAAATTACAGCATTTGCCGATGATACTGAGGGGATCTATTATCCTACCTTCGAATTAAGAGTCCCTCTCGCCTGCTTAACTTCCATCTTCCAAGTCAGCATCTTTTCAGACTATCAAACAGCGTTTCAAGCTCTGAACTTTTTTTTGACCCCAATCTTGTCTGCAATTATGCTTAATTAACCTCATTTCCGGACACGAAGGCATCGAAGATACTGAGAACATTACAAGACAAGGCTCACAATATCCCTTCTTCGGCTCTGAACCCTTGTGCGGCTTACCCATCAGCCACTTAAAGCCAAATCTAAGCGCCATGAAACTCCAGGAAAGGCTATCAAAATTGAAGAAGCCAAGAAATTCATTAAACCATCACACAAAAATAGAATAGGTCGCAGTTCTATTTGGACTTAAAAGCCCACATTTATTCACACAGACCAAATGCGGTCTGAGTATTTATTTAACACTCAGTGTTACGCCCATGAGGTGGGACTGTTTATAGAATCACAGATGAGTTGATAGTTGTCAGAACTACAAATATATGGCAGTAAAGAGTCTCAACAGTTCTTTACTGGTATCGGTCGACGATTAATCCAGAAGGTGTGAGGAACATTTCGCCGCAGTGCTAAATACTTTGGCTCTAAACTCAAATAAGCTATCCAAAACCGTGAACACCCGAACTCGCAACGGGCCTCCATGTAAGATACAGATTTGCACTCAAAAGAAGCAAAGCTGTGGGGCTTGATGGAATACCTAATGAGTTTTTCCAAGCCATGCAGAATGTATCGGCAAATCTACTGCATCCACTTAGAAAGAATGATTGGGAAAGTAGAAACTTTCCGGAAGAGTGGAAAAATTGGATGATTAAACAACCAAAAAAGGGTGACTTAATGGAGTGTGAAAACTGGAGAGTATTCTTCCTGAGGTTGCCAAAATAATAGCTTGAATAATTCTGAATCAGATTAAAGAACAAGATCAAGCAAGTTTTTACTCATGTCAGGTATCCCAGAAAATCTTATATCGGTAATTATAAAGACTATGTACAAGAGTGCTAAGTACCATGTATTACATAATAGTGGTGTTCTAATAAAGTGAAATCCAAAGCGGGATGCGACAAGGTTACGAGTAAATATTCTCGCTTTTATTATTCTTGCTCATTATCATTGATGTTCCGCGCGTAGCTCTGACGAACGAAAGCAAGAGAATACAAAAGTGACATCTTACTGAAATCATCTTGACTTCGCTACGACATTTGTTTCCTTTCGCACAAAATAATAGATTTCAAAAGACCAAAACTTAAAAGCCGAAGCAAGCGAAATAGTACTGAAAATGAATACAGCCGAAACAAAAGCACTCAGCCTTTCAAATAAGCCATTTCTTTGGAGTTATGTGGAGCAGAAGATCTATGCCAAACGATTTCATAGCTAAAGGCGAGATTCGATGCATTATTTATGAACTACCTCGGGATTTATGCCGAAAGGTAATGAAAAATTTCATCAAAAGGGCGGAAGTCTGCTAGGCCAGCCTGGCGCCCATTTGCCCGATATAATTTTAAACAATATTTTAAAAACGTTTTAAGCAAAGTTTTAATAAGTGGGAAAATAGAACCCATTTAGTTGGTTGGAATTTTAGGACACTTTTTTTTAAAAAAAAATCAGCAAGAATTAGTTTCGTGAAAATGATCGACCTTGAGATTCCGATGACCTCTTGTTTTACTAGTAAAGTCGAAAAGTGTATCTGCTTATTCTGGCTGTCTGTCTGTCCATCTATTTGTGTGTAACAATTTCGCCTAAATTTCAAATCTGTGTGATTTCCAAACAAACAGTATATACACACACGAGTAGGTGCAAGTACTTACCTAGGATGGACACGGTGTAATGGGTAATGTATTTCCTTGTGACCCGAGCTGTGCGGATTCGAGCATGAACGGGAAACTGTAACCACAGCCATCCGAGTATCAAAGAAAAACCAATGAGATTAATTTTTTCCAAACACACACAACAGGGGTAGTATAATGGACCAAAAATCGAATCTGAATACTCCGGGATTTGGAAATTTCCTTTTTGAATAAAAAAAGAAAATACTTACGCGCGATCCAGTCGTGCACTTTATTAAGTCTAAAATTCAAATAACTGTACATTCTTTGGCGGTTTCTCGCATGTGGCTCAACAATTTTATTCAGAATTGATTAAGTCATTTTCGGCATATGTAGGAAAGGACATATCGTTGAAATTTCGATTTAAGCAAATAAATAAAAGACAGAAAGAAAGCTCGGTGTAGAAGTTTGAAACTCAGGTGGTATCAAGTTTCTGTAAACTCCAACGGTGGCGTCCAGATAACTGGGAAGAATTTTTGTTTTGCAGTAATTGTCCTTGCTTATGATTCACAGTTTTTTTTATCCTGCTTATGTTATCATCACGATCAAGTTTTATTTTCATCCATATGACCACCCTGCACCCAGTGATAAGCTTTCGCAGTAGAGTTGACGTAAGCTTTCGCAATTGATCAACTTTTTGTTTTATTCCATGCAAAATAAATAGATGATTCTTGATGTCAGCATTTGAACCGTGAACCTGCAGCGATAATGTTACCATTACATCATGGCTTCCCTAAAGTGATTAATTTAATAAACGTTTTCGAGTATAATGGGAAAAGAAAGTCTCTTGGAAGACAACCAGAATTAACTCCAAGAGAGAAATGAGAAGGTTCAAATTCTTCTTTAATGGCTCGTCAAATCGCAGATTAAGGGGGAGTTAAAACAGTTACAATAATGCGAACATCTCCAAAATTAGAAAACTGTTTCGGAGCCACCTTTAACTGAAGCTCACTAAACATGCCGTTTAGAGTTTGCTCGCAGCCATTGCAATAAGAAGAAAAAGTGGAGAAAAGTCATATTCACAGATGAAAAATTTTCAATTTAGATGGAATTACTATTTACACGATCTGCGTAAGGAGCAACGAATTTTAATTCGCAATCAAATGAAAGGACGTTCTGTAATACTATGGACATAAATTGACTACAACGGAAGGACCGAAATAAAATTTGTCAGTGGCAGTATTATGTAACAGCACTAGATATATTAAACTTTTTAATGAACAAATTGGGAAGTTTGCTTCAATTATTACAATTTTCCAACAGGATAATGCGGCAAAATGTGTTCAAAATTGTTTAGTTGTAGAAAAAAAAGGAGCTAGCGTAGATTACTAATAAAATAAAATATTCAAATTTTCATGTGGTTATTTAATTTTAAAATCCACTTCTCCTATCTTTTTGCCCCACCCAGTTTTCGTTTTTTCTGCCAAAACAAGAAAATTTATGGTTTTTCCAGATATTTATTTAAAGCAGTGCGGTCCAAATATACCCTGTTACCTAATGATTCAATCAGATTTGGCAAATGTTAGACACAATTGTTTTTTTCTTTATGGTCTTATAATTCACATTCACGCTACATTTTTTGTTTGTTGTCAGACATTCACGATAGTTCGCACCTGAACCTCTTCGACTCTTGACTTTTTTAACGCATTTTAAGTAAATTTTAACTTCTTCGCCTTTTATCAATTTTGCATAAATTTTAAATCTGAACAATTTATGAACAAACCTCAAATGTGGGAAGCCTAGAAAACAAGGTTCCGGCGATTGAAGTCATAGAAATTGCAGCATGCACGTACTCGTACCTACACATTTTCACTAAAATCGACCATAGCTTTTCATCTACAATAAATGAAACCTTATTACCATACATCGAAACACCTTCATTCAACCTACAATCTTACATGCAACGGTAAAACCATTTATTTCCATTAAAATCGATAGAGAATTTCTGCAATGGAATTATTCTTCGACACGTTCATAATTCATATGAATAAAAATTCTAACAAACTGTACCCTGCAGCAAGAACATCCCTCAGGAAAGAATGCAAATATTTCAAGATTTCAAGTAATTTTACACGTACCCATGAGTCAACAAAGGGTTCGTTGTCTTCTCGTTATAACACATCCTTTTGCCATTTGTGCCATGGTACTATAGGGAAATAAAGGTCTACCTACTTTGGGAGACCGAAAGGCAAATTGTTGCAATATTGCTCTGATGGCATAATCGTTCATCTAACGTTGAACTCATTGAAGCAATGATTTATCAACTTCTCATGAATTTTTAGGGACAGCCTCTTGCTATGTAAGGGAAAAGGATTGCTGTGTATTGTGTAATCCAATACTGCTTCAGGGCTATAGATTTAGTCATTTTGATTAATGGGCTACCGAAAAGATTAAGATTAAATCCTTCTGCGTGCCAAAGGGGACTGAAGCAAACATTTTTTGTTCCATAGGAATTTTATTGATTTTTATTGATTCATTAAATTATTAGGGTTTAGTTATATAATATTTATAAAGTTCTTATTTAAATTGCAGAATCTTAAATATTTTTTACTAAAGTTTTCGTAGCACCTATGATGTTAATGTTATTTGGTTGTTGAATATGTCGCTATAAATATAATTCAGCGGCACCTCACGATTTGTATACCCTATCCCATGGGGTACATTAATTATGACCCATAGTGTGTTGCACGTTTTCGGGAAGAAGGGTCATTAAGGAACCTCTCCAATGCTGGAAAACTACGTACGGTGCACACGGATAAAAATATTCAACGTGTACTGGAGAGTGTGCAGATTAGTCCAGAAATATCAACAAAGAGACGTTCGGCTCAACTCAGCCTACCGCGGAGGTCGCTTCATAGGATTTGGGGCACATTGCACATGTTCCCATATAAAGTCTAACTTGTGCAAGAATGGAAGCCAACAGATTACCAGCAACGGTTTGATTATGCCATTTCGTTGAGACAAAAAGCACAGCAAAATACCGATTTCAACCGCAATTTGATAATGAGCTATGAAACCCATGTCTAATTAAATGACTTCATTAACAAGCAAAAGTGCAGGCTATGGACTACGGAAAATCCAAGACCAGTTCATAAACGACAATTACACCCACTTAAGAGCACTGTTTGGTATGGTGTATCGTCCGAAAAGAATCGTTGGCTCATATTTCTTTGAAAATCGGACGATGTTGGAAAATTTGTTGAAGCAAGCTGCATCCACTACTATGACCGCAACAGGATGGAGCCACAACGCATACTGCAAGGGACACAATGGCTCTGCTATGGGACATCTTTGACGAGGGCATTATTTAGCGTAGTAGGGACTTCAATTGGCCGCCGCGTTCACCGGATTTAACTGCTCCCGACTGTTTTCTTTGGGCCTATTTGAAGTAGCTAGTGTACATCAATAAGCCAGAGAACATGGACCAACTGAAAACCAATATTCGCAATAAAATCCGTGTCATAATACCTGAAATGTTGTGAAAGGTGTTGGAAAATGTGTTGCAAGGAGAACGAATGTGCGAAGCGATACGTAATACTACACGTTTAGGTCAATAAAATTCCTATTCCCTATTTGTATACTGAACTTAAACAAAAAAAAATATAATAAAAAAAGTTATAACGAATTCAAACCATAAAGGTCATTTCCCCCCCACCCTGTAGCTTTCTACAATCCGAAGCAATACAAGTGTGGACATTTTCCAAATTCGCCACAGACACGTCCAATTTAAAAAAAAAAATCGTTTTTTCAATATTTTTCCTAGAAACTGTAAAATATTTCCTTTATCTCCATATGTACTCATAGATGTTGACATTTTCTACATTTTGTCCATATTTAGTACCTTACTACGAGTACGCCTACTTTTTTGGAGGCCTTTTCCCATAAAAACCCATATTTTGCTTTTTCGAAGTTATTTGTAGTGATATCAAAACACCACGCCGACATTATTAGAGTTGGGTTAGAAGATGGATAATAGGATATCATACGATCCATTCGGAACGGATTGTAACTTTTCTATATGATTGCTTTTAATTTAAGTATTTTTCGAATTACGAATCTGCAAACTATAATCCGCAGAAATGAATAGTTTTCAAATTATAAGTTTCAAAAATAGTATTTAAAAAATCCATTTATTTCGAAAACACAAATGAGTGATTGTTGAAAATTAACTACTGGAAGTTTAAAGTCATTGCCGCGAACGAAGTATGCCACCCATACCGAAAATGATACAGAAAAGGAAAATTATGAGGATGAGTGGATTAGGAACTTTGTGGACGGGTTATATCGGGCCTTTTATACAGAGATTAAAAAAACGTCGATTTGAAAAATTTTTTGTAACCCAAGTTCGTAATTTGCAAATTTTAAGCCCTTATAACTTTAAAATTTGCTCTTTTCACAGATTTTAATTTGTTTATTCATAATCAGCGTCATAAAGTACATCGATTAAAACAAACGAATAAAAACTCGTGAGATTGACGCTAAATTATTTTTCTTACACAAATTCTGCCTAACGAAACATACATTTTTATTTCCTTTTATATCTAGGTACACAAACTTAGACCTCATTAAAGAAATTGACTCCAAGTGGTTTTAGAGTTTAACTAATAGTAACCGCATATTACTTATGAAAGCGACTGAAATGAAGTCGCAGTTTTGACATCGTTATCAATTACAGTAAAACCTCCTAATTCGGACACTAATCAGGACAACTTCCCAATTGGGTTATCCCTTTTTCCTCATTTTGTACTTCCATATAACCTCTGAAATAGGGTTGCAATTCTCAAATGGGACACTAGACACAAAAGTCATCAATTATAACTTTTTTTATTTGGGACAGTAAAGTTGCAGATGTTAAGTTTGCAACTGCATCGCGATGCCGTCGAGTTTTGTTTTTTTTTTTTTTATATTTCTGTAAACAAGAGGGGTTATTTTATTAATTTTGATTGAACATATGTACATATATATAATTTGGTGTGGTATAAGTTGCTGTTTTCTATCCTCCTTTTGTATACAAGCCTCTTAAAATACAACACCTTCGAACTGGAAAAGCAAGGGACTGGTCCTATCGACGTCTCAATTATGGTAGTTTTACCATATTTCAAATGTCTAATCGACGTCATTTAGTTATGAAAATTTAAATCAGAGAATAGGAAAAATAAGATTCTACTGCCAATCTTGTCCTTCTAATCTATTAGAATTGTCCATTCTAATCTAACATTACTTGTACTCGTTACTTGTACATTCGTACTTCGGTCAACCCTTAAAAACCTCATGTGGACATGTACGTATGCTTCTATTAAACAAACAGAACTTTAAACCGCCCATAAAGGTCACACTTTAGTCATTTAATGTTGTCCATGCCAGTGTAATGTTGTAGATACAAGTAAAACTGTGGTTATTCCACTTAGCAGAAGCATGTGCTCTTACTTCTCTTGCAATTATACACATTTGAACGAAATTGTCCTCAATGGAACAAATTGCCTCGTACTCTGTGTTGAATATTATATTTAACTTTCTATGGGGTCTGATAACTAGAACCGCAAATGTCTATAAGGCTATTATGGAAAATGAATTTAACTTTTAGATGTCGGAAAATATGGTATTCGATTTAAAATCTCTTTGCACTAAGTGATTTCTCATATAAAACTATCATATGGGGGCTCCATCCAAAGATGAAACTTTGAATGTGGACAGATGTACTACGTCAAGTTCTTATATACGTTGACAAAACTGGTGGAGTGTGCTGAATAAGGTCCACAAAGTTAATGAATTTTTCAAATTGCGGCAGGTATAGGCACCACAAACGTTCGGCTGTCATGTCAGAAAGTGTAAATTCATTTATTTCCAAGCCCTCATCGATTTTTGTATAATGGTGCTCAAGTCGAGATGAATATGAAAATATGTAAAACTGTGCAGTCACAAGTACCGTACTCATTAGAAAAAATAATAACTGGTTACGTCTTCAAGTGACTACCTCATCCCTAGACTCAACTGTGGAATTTCCCCACCAGAATGAAACGGAAAAAAGGGTGTGTTATGAAAGTTGTATACTTATAAAGGTTATCAACGATGGTTCAAAGGTAAAGTTAAATACCTACATATCGTCGGTCTAGTGTCAATACGCCCTATGTTTCTAGTCGACTATTTGCAAAATTTTAGAACCGAGTCAAAAAAGCTTCCCAACCAACCAGAACATTAAATGTACTACGAATCCTGCTTTGATTGGGAAAAATAGAATATATTTAATTCAACCACTTCATACAATGTTGAATTTTCGCATACTGCTGCGTCATTATCACGGCCCTTAGAACTAAAATCTACTTAAAGGAAACAATAATTAGCCTCTATTAAGGTCAACAGTATGGTGCTGTAGTAGCATAAAATACTTATAGTATCGTAAAATGGGGTGACAAGCAACTGTTTTTTTTTTTTTTGGACTGTATTTTTTTTTTTTGAGTTTTTATCGTAGCCTCAAAGTGAGTATACCAAAACATGAGTCACGGCTCATATTTTCGTTGGCTGTCACACAGCTGCTGTACAACAAGGCTTTCTATTTATTTTTGGCAAAATATGCCTTGCAGCGAGTCACCCCGACATTGGGATGACTAGCGACGGCAAAGGGGTGACAAGCAACTGCACTAAGGTGAAGAAAAACAACAAATTTATTTACCTTCAAGCTTACAATTTCTAAAAACCAATTTGAGTTGCTATCTGAAACAATTGAAACAAATAATACAAATAATGCAAAGCAAACATTTTTCCGTTCACAAAAGTACAACTTTAATATTTTTGAATAGTTATAAAAACAGAAAAAAAAACAAACTTAAATAAAGACAATTTTAAGGAATTATTTCGATTCTAATAAATCAAAAATTATTTAGTTTAGTTAGGTTGGCAGATAGGTACCTATAGGTAACTTCAAAAAATAAAAGGTTAGGGCAAAAGATACAGATCAAATTAATCGGGACTTAACAAGTCATCATCTTTCATGTAGAACGAAAACTTAACAGGATTAAGGCCTTGCCTGCCATGCTATCGTCGCTATCCATATCGAAGCATCTTTTGCAAATAAATCCCAGTTCGTCAGGTAAACTTATACCAGAACACTTTGGACAAATAAACATCTTACATGTCATGCAACGTTGCCAGTCATCGTTTCGATTTTGAATGGTATGACACACCCTACACAGGGCCTTGACAAATTATTTGAGGTCAACTTTTCGTTTAAGTTCGCTATAGAGAACATCGTTCTGATGTATTACTTCTGTTTGTGTTAGTATTTTTGGTCTTATTTTTTTTTTTTTTTTTGTTGCCTTTGTTGTTATTTTTTCGGAAATTTTTCATTTTTGTTTTTGCAAGAGGTTTTTTATTTCCTTCAATTTAAATCTGCTGAACGTCTGCATGTTCATCTACTTCGACACTTTTACCCGGAACGTTGTTTAGTTTTTCTTTTTTTTTATAATCTGCGCGCCAAAGGGATTATGAATACCACTATATTTTATCAAGACACGGGCCTTTAGGAAAATGGGGAAGAGGAACAGAGGAGAAGCCTGTGCACGTTGGCTTTAAAAGTTTGAAGGTTGTAGTGATGGGGAAATACAGAGCCTGATAGTTCATTCCACATTCGTGTAGTTCGGCTTATAAACGAATGACTATATTTGACAGTATGACCGAAGTTTGGCTTTAGGGTGAACTGATGTGCATTCGCAGCATGTCGTGTATTGCGGGTGAAATTTTGGAGGGGAGGAATGGAACTGGCTATTTCGCTGGAACATTTTTAATAATAAAAATAGGGAGAGACACGAGATATTTCTCCGATGTTCAAGTGAATGTGTGGAATTCACAATGTCTCTATCACCTATAAGTTTTAACGCGCGATTCTGTACCCTGTCTAGAATGAGCAGAACGGTCTTGGATGCACCAGACCAGATATGGGCGTTGTTGTACCATCCATGGATAATGGTTGAGGGTTTTGGTTTAGCTTAACAGTCAGAAGACAGCATTATGTTTTGGAAGCATTAAATTCCACTCTGTTGGTTGAACCCCATTTGATTATGATGTCCAGGTCGGAATTTAATGTGTTTAACATACGTTACCGTTCCCCTTCTACGGCCAAAGAGCAATAGTAGTTTCTTAGAAGCAATAGTAGTTTCTTCAGAATATCGAAAAGATCTTAGCAAAAATACCACAGAATCGTTGACTATATTCGTGTCTCTGGCATCTGACATCTACAGTTTCGTTTGTTAGTCGGTTTAACACCTACTTAAGGGATATATACTAGTCTTCCTGAATCCAGAAATTAGATTTGTTTGTGAGCTTAACTCAATTTTAGAGTACAGTTTACTTAGGAGTTGTGGAGAAATTGACTTTGGCAAAGAGCTTTCCTTACATGGCAGGCAATACGCTTGAGCTCCCTCCAAGTCATCCCCATTGATCTGGATTCCTCCTCGACTGTCCTTCTCCATGCCTCTTTTTGCTTAGCCACCAAAGAGTATAGACGTGTTAATTATGAGTTGTAAAAACTGAAGTAACAAAATTATGAGAGACTCAAGCAAAATAAATTGCTCCGATTGCAATTGTCTCGTACACGCAGATTGTGCTAAATTTAAATCTGCGGATGTCGAATTTTTATCTACATCTGTGATCAGAAGAAAAGAAACGACCCACGTAGATTATCACAGTCGTCGTGTATTGCAAGCAGCGGTAGCGATAACAGCCCAAACACAATCACGCTAGAGACCATTCATCTCCAAGTTACGGAAATCAAAGAAACGCTTGCCTCTTCAAAGAAACGCTGCAGTTTCAACTTGCAATACTGCGGCAGTCCACTCAAATACTACCATAAATAAAACAGGGAAATAAATAGCTGAAGTTGAATGTTAGACGAGACCAAAGGGAGACTAGTCAAAGCTGAAAACATGCTCCATTAAAATTTTCTTGAACTACTCGAAGTTCCGCTCATTAAGAACGAAAATATTCGTGATACAGTGATCCGCATACGACCAACCATGTCGTTGGTGTTCAATTAACCGACGATGATGTGGACACATGCATGTATATATTTTTTTGTTTTAACTATTTTTTTTTAACTTAATGTTATTCTCAAAGGAAAATGTTGATCTTATTAACTATAGTGCAAGTAATAATTTATAATATTGTAAAGTGTGACCAGATAGTAATGATAGTTTTTCCAGTTCTTATGTTTCAGCAGCTGTCAAAGTTACTAATAACATCCAGGTGTCAAAATATTCTGTAAGGTTTGCCATTTCATTATGCATCGTTTGACGCTTCCCGAACGTGTGCAAATTATTAAAAAATATTATCGAAATTACGGCTCAGTTGTAAATACGCAACGTGAATTTCGTCGTGAGGTCGGTCGTCATCATGGCTTCAGTGCGCAGGCAATTAGTCGCATCGTGGGAAAGTACACTCTTTTGGACCTTAAGCCACCAACCAGATAGTGATCGGTTTGAAATGAAGAAAACATAGCCGCCAGTATTGAAGAAGATCCAGAAATGTCGATTCAGCGCCGATCATTTGAATTGGGCATCGCCAGGCTTATTTTGCGGATGGACTTGGGCCAACATCCATATAAGATTGTGCTGACGTAAGAATTGAAGCCGGGCCGACCATAGACAATGCCGTGAGTTCGCTAATTGGGCACTGGAAATGTTGGCCGTTGATCCGGATTTTGGCGAAAAAATCATCTTCTCGGACGAGGTCCATTTTTGTCTCAGCGGCTATGTCAACAAGCAAAATTACCATTATTGGAGCGACCACAATCCACAAGTGTCAATGCATCCACAAAGATTGACTGTTTGTTGCGGTTTATGGCACGGCGGCATCATCGGACCTTATTTCTATCGAAATGAGGAAGGAGACACCCTTACCGTCAATGGTCCTCGGTATATAGCGGTGTTAACCGACTTTCTGTGGCCAGAGCTCGACAACATCCATATATCCGAGCTGTGGATATATGACGACATGCCATACAAGCTACATGCCATACAAGCGACGCAACGCTCGAAGTGGTGAAGGAGAAATTTGGCGACTGGGTCATCTCACGGCGAGCGTTCATCAATTGGCCGCCGCGATCATGCGACTTGACATCCCTCGATTATTTTTTCTGGGGCTACGTCAAGTCCTTAGTCTACGCTAACAAGCCAACCACTTTGGACGAGCTCGGGGCCAACATTCGAGCCGCTATTGCCGGAATAACGCCGCACATATAGGAGCGAGTCATCAAAAATTTGGGTCGAAGGCTTGCAGCACTGCCAGCGAAGTCGAGACGGCCATTTAAATGATGTGCTATTCCATACAGAATGGCATAAATGCAGCTTCAAAATAAAGCCAGAATTAATTTGATATCTTACACCGTTGTTGTTTTATTTAAATTTTTTTTCCAATTGTTCTTATCTGGTCACCCTATATATTATTATATAATAATTTAATATATTGGCTCAGATGCCCATGCATCGTCAAATGTTTTAACACTGTTTGAAAAAAATGTTGATACTTTTTGTTAATATTTGCATAATTGCTTCTCAGTCTAACCTCAAATAATAGTCTTATCAGAAATCTGGGTCTTTGTCCATGAATTGTGCAATTATTCGATACCGGGCTATAATATATATCATAATTGTAACGACAAGTATCCATCTAGTAGAATTGCTGTCTTTGCTAAAAACAATATTGCAATATCTGATATTTCTACACCTGGCCTAAGTAGTGTGGATCATGTTATCGTAAAAATAATTCTTAATAATATTACTTTGGATGTTCATAAAGATTTATTTTCAAAAGATATGGAAAATGTTCTATGTGCAATAATCAGTCGCAATACCTGCATTATTGGTGATGATGATCCAGATGCTTTTGGAATGATTTTGGAAAGTTTTTCTAATCATGTAAGCTCTTGTAAATCTAAGAAACAGAAACAAAAAATAGTGAAGATTAAACCTTGTATGACTGACCATCTCTGACAAAGAATTAGGGCGAAAAATGAATTTTATAGCAAAAATAAAAATGAATTCACTATACCATCTATAAAGAACCATTTAGAACCAATACATTCTTATATATATAATTGACAGTTTAATGAAAATAAGTTTAATGCAAGAAACCAATGAATTTTAGTCAATGATTAACTAGGCAAAGTAATGAAGATGATCGCTTATTACCTCAGATGATTTAGAGATGAGTAATGGATTAAATTTATTCTTTAAATCTGTATCAGAAAACTTTAAGCCACGTTAATCCTCTAACGTAACACCAGGCTCTCAGGAATCTTTTCTTGATAACGAAATATTCTCCTCATTTTTTTTGGTCCAGTGTCTAATGTGATAAGTAAACTAAAAATAAAGCACTTTTGCGGGCTAGATGTTATTAGTAGCTTAATGTTAAAAAAAATAGTGATCACATTATCAAACCTTTAACCTACCTATTGAATGAAATTTTTGTAAGTAGTATATTTTCGAAGCACCTAAAAATTGCAATTATAATACAGATTTATAAAAAGGGTATCAAATCTGATCCAAATAATTATAGACCACTATCGCTATTATCAGTCTACTCCAAATTTTTTGAAAAAGTAATGGCCAGAAAAATACTCAGTTTTCTAGGAAGATACAAGATTCTTAATAATTGCCAATACGGTTTTATACAAGGGAAGTCAACTGAAGATGCGATTCTAAAATTTCTTGATAATATATACTAATAGAACTAGGTAAGAGCAATAAATCGGCTGCACTCTTTCTTAATCTTACGAAGGCTTTTGACTTAGTGAATCACAAGTTACTATTGAAAATTCTATACAGATACTCTTAAGTGATTCTCATCGTTCCGTCAAAATAGAAAACAACTTGTACGGGTAAATTCAGCTTTGAGTGAGACATTGCCAAGTCCCTTGCTCTTCCTCTTATACATAAATTCAATCTTCAGGTTGCCGCTAAATGGAAAAGTTGTTGCCATCGCTGATGACCTGGCTCTCTCTTATATAGATAAGATGAACTCAGATTTGTCTCTACTGAATGATTGGTTTACTTATCATCAAATGTCTCTAAACAGTAAATCGAAAGTCATGTGTTTTTCACTATCGTCTCAATATGACATAAACGGAGTTGGTTATCATGGTGCTAATTGTGACTCTGTAACTTATAAAATAAAAATCTTTTTTTTCTTTTTTTTACTCGGTGAGGCTTCTTATAACATTTTGAAGTATATTCTAAAATACTCAAAACTGGTATTTTATACCACAGGGTGTACGAGTATACTAGATAACATTTCAACAAAATAATCCAATTGGGTAAGTGGTATGGTATGCCACTTTCTCCTGCATATTTTGATGTCTATTAGTTCCTGGTCCGTTATAGCATTAGTTGGTCATTCGATATACAATTCGGCCAGAATTATTTATAAAGGTTTGCAGCTTCCTTGTGACGGTGTTGGTCACTTTCCAAGTATGTACTACACCTACAAAGTAGAACTGTTTCCACGTCTAATCGGAACAGTCTCAGCTTGTTTTTTGTGCTGAAAACATTGCTTTTTTCAAATTTTAGACAGCTTCCCAACGCAGCCTTTGATTTACGAACATTGCTGCCCGCATTCAGTTCGGTACTGCCATCTTCTGCGACCAAGCTTCCTAAATAAAAAAAAGCTGCTAACTTTCTCAACTTGCTGTCGGGCAATGTTAAGTTGAGGGGTGCTGGTGTTTTGTTGAGAAATTGAAGTGCTTATGGCTTTTGTTTTTGCCGTATTTATTTTGAGCCCTATTTTGTTCGCCTCTTACTCAAAATTATGAGCCATCTGATGCAGGTCCATTATCCTGTGTGAGAGCAGGCAAACGTCATCAGCATCATCAAGGTGTTTGAGATATGATGTCATAGTCCGCTCAGCCCCATGTTTCCTCCAGACAGAGCTGCCTGGTTCACATCACGGTGGCGAAAGAATAGCAGTGGCCAAAGAATAACAGTTGCGAAAGAATATATCATTATCGTACTTCGCTACGGACTTCAAAATCCTCTGACACCCCACCGTTATGTAAGATATGACATATTCCTCTCCGGCGCAAGGCTCGCCAAATCTCGATTCAAGCTGTCGAAGGCCTTCTCGAAATCAATGAACAGCAAATGTAGCGGAGATCTGTACTCGACGCATTGTTCAATGTGGTATTGATGTGGTCGATGCAGGAGGATCCAACTCGGAAGCCTAAATAAATTTCATTGTGAAGCGTTGAATCGGGATGTTCTGGGTCGAATTAGCCGACAAAAACACCAAATAGGCATCAAATTGCCTACATTTATTGATGGTATCAAGCGATAGGTGGCAACTTAAGTTATCACCAATGAAGAACAATTTTCTACAAGTCCGTTTAGCATATGGAATCAAAATAGTGGAGATCCAGTCTTCAAACGTGATTATGTCCATCCAGCGATATAGTTCGATTGTACCTTGATCCAACAAATTTGTGCCAGTGTGGCATGATGTTGAGCATAGAGTATGATTTGCTTTATTATTGGAGATCTTTGCTAGTCACCCCGCAGTGTCGAGTTAACCCAAATTATGGTACATAGAACAAGCAATCCAACTTTTTGGTTCTGAAAGCAATATGCTTTTCATCAAACAAAGTATAGATGCATATTAAGTTACAAAATACAATTACAACCTTTAAGCCATTTTACCTACAGCTACTAAGCAACGAACAAAATTCTATTGCTTCTCGAATTGTTGATCTGCTTTCTTCAACTCTTCTTTAATGTTGAGGGTCTTAAGGAGAGCAAAGTCATAATCTGGATATAGTACTAATCTTGAAGAAAATGTGACTTTTATCTTGTTTTGCTATCAAGGGTTCAACCTTTTGCAACAACTGAACAAATTTCTATTCTTCTAAATTCCAGTGACATTTTGGAAAATGATTTCAAATTTTCAACTTGTAACTCGGTTACAAATGCGTAATACTGCATCCTTCTGTTTCTCTATCTATTTCGTTTAATTATTTGTTGTTTCAATACTCGCGAAAACACCTCTGAGAGCCACCGTCTTTCTTATTATGTCAATGTCGTTGGCGTACGCGAGTAGTAGCACAGACTTTTGAAAGATCGTGCTCCTGATGTTAGCTGGGCATCATACTCGTATGACAGGGCGTTAACTGGTCGTAGTCCCTTTCTGACATAACCGGTGATGTTATTACCGACTTTGGAGGGCATGTCTCTGTAAACGATCTCTATAAAAGGGGTAGGGTAGGCTACCTTAAAATTGATGTAAATATGGTCAGTATCGATCTGGAGCTCCTGAGTTTTTTCCTAGATCTGTCGTAATGTGAATATCTGATTTATGATTTACTTCCATGACCAAGGCCGCACTGATATGGACCAATCGAATTGTTGACAAAAGGTATCTGTCTAACATCCGTGACAAAAGAGACGGAAGCAGATTTTGTATTGCAGTGGATTATCCGCGGATATGGACAAGGATACAGATAATCGGCGCATCTTTGAAATATTCAGTATAGTTATAAAGCCAGTATTTCTGTATAAAAGATGGCATCCATGTTAACTTTTCACACAAATTTTGTAAATGTAATACATACGAGTATCATAGTTCGATTTTCTCAAAATTTTTCATTGAGAAATCGTATCAATTAATTGTTATATTATGAAGGCCAGCTTTATAGTCTAATACATCGTTGGATAGGAAATTTTACATTTAACAATTTATGTTTTACTATTAAAGAGTTTAAATAATTTAAAAGAAATTTTAAAATAAATACTTTTTGCTCGACAACATGGAATCGGGGGATCTCATGTCTATCTTCTCCCAAAGTATGATTGGCTGAAGAGGAATAATATGCATAAAAAAAGACTTAACCAACTTTTAATTATGGTTAAGATTTTTTTTGTAAAGAATTTGATCCTGAACAATAAAGCTCATAAAATGTTCGTTTGTAAAATTTACGTTTAGTCAGATATTAGCGAAAAAGGTTTCTCCGCACATTTTTCAATACAGTGCTGGACGCACACTCCTCAGGAGGGGTGTTATATTATTCAATGACTTCAAATGATGAGATTGAGACCATTTCCGGAATTATGGGAATTATTTTCGAACTCAAGTCCCTGTCGCATGGCCTGGCAAAAAATCAATCATTTTCTATGTAGTTATTGAGGAAAAAAATCTCCGACAGCATTTTTGGTAACAAAAAAGAATCAACAATGAAAAAAAAACCCTTTTACCTGTCATAGTCTCGACCTTTGATCTCTTGTAATTTTCTTTGTAGCGATATGCATAGCAGATACAATTCATTTAAGAATTACTATCTGACAACTAAGTAAATTAAGTTGTCTATAGGGGCTCATTTTCTTACAGAAAATCCGATTGAGCGAATAAGGAAACTAAAATTACCAAAGGAAGTGCTTTAACCCGAAATGAATATTAATGCAGCAACATAAAACGCGTTCCATAAACAAGTGCTATCAATTTCGAATAATTTGATTAACGAAGACACGTGTACAAAATAAACAAATTTCGACTTTACACAATGACTAAACCACCTAAGCGTTCCAGTGATTCTCCTCTGCTGTGGATGGTGTTCAATGTCCCAGAACCAAGAGGAGCACTCTTTTGTGTGTGTAATTTGTCAATTTATATGGAAATTCAATTTGAATTACATGGAAATTTCTTACAGGCATTCCCTTTACATGCCTGTTCCGCCACTCTTCGCGTCATATGATATTCATCGAAAATACGAATCCTAATCCCCACAAATAATCAATTAACTAAATAATTGAAGTAATTTTCAATTTCCAACGAAATTTGCATAAAATTTTCTGATAGCACGGGCATTGACGTGTTAAATATCCGCTTAAATATATTTTTTTTATTTGCATTCACGAATGATCACTATATCCGTATAGAGCAAGGCCTGAATGTACCTAATCACATCAGTGAAATCTGCTCTTTAAATTAATTTCGGCCATATTGTTTGTGAATTGTTTAAATTCAATTCCGTAAACAAGCAAGTGTTTGAGAGAGAGTGGGCCAATAAGTAGGTGTCCTATAAACATTCTGACATTTTAATATTTTATGGAAGCAGTGTTTCTCGTTGATATTTGAATTTACTCAGTGTATATCGTAACGTTAAGATCAACACAAATATTTCGAATAAATTGTTTCAGACAAATGCTTCAAATAAGTGTAATGGAATAGAAGCATCTATGATACAATTCTTAAATCAAACAGATCTACGACTTTTTATAGTCCGGGTAAAATTTAAAACTTAGGATATAAAAATCTTACATTTTCAACATAGGAATGAAGACTATTTTGATGACCGCTATGTAGAATAGGCATACTGTTACTATGCATTTTCTTGACAGTCCAACTGAAGAATAAATCTAGGAAGGATAAACTAAGTCCTTAACATTGGAGATATTCAAGGACACTGAAGGTATCACTCCATTGCCCATAACTTTGTTCATAACATCACCACCAATCAGAAAGATACCTTAGTTATGGAAAAGTTGAAATGTGCAAAAACCTGCTGAATTCCAAAAACACCTTTTTAATGCATTTGTTCAAAGAAATATGTAATATGGAAAATATAATAAAGTTCAACTTTCAAACCGCTATCTTGCAAAAATGGAAAATGTGACCTTTCGTTTTTGTCTCCTGTGATAAGGCTTGCCAGCCTTTTAAAATGCCTGTGGGGGACAACCGGAAATTAATTCAAATCTAGTTCATTTCACTACATGACATATCGTTTGATTTGATTGTGTAAAAAACAAACATGTATTTCAATAGAGTCCTAATACATACTTGTATACGTAGTACTGATTTCATTTTTGTTTCAATCTTAAAAATTGGAAAATCTAACAGGTTTTTTATTTTTGTTTATAATCTGCGCGCGCCGAAGGGGATATTTGGGTTCAAATTTTGGTGCAAATTTTGGGTAGGTGGCGTGATTGGACACTTAATGTTAACAGTCAATGGTGAACGTTATCGGGACATAATAACAAATTATTTTTGGATGATATTAATGTCGAAGACATGTGGTTTCAACAGGGCCATACCACCTGCCGTACAGCACGAGAAACAGTGCAGTTATTGCGCACAAAGTTTCCCGGTCGCGTAATCTCTCGTTTCGGCGATCAAAATTGGCCACCAAAATTAACTCACGTAAGTAATTCGCTTTCGTTTAAGGTGGGCATACAAATAATTAACTAACCGTAGTTCCTGGAATTCCCTTCCACACAGTGCCAGAAATTGATTAAAAATTGTTTGCTGTGCCACTGGCTCAGATATTGATTTGAACAATTAGCAGTCTAATGACCAATAGCCATCCCGACCCTGAAGAGAATCATGAAGTAAAGTTGGTTAAGCTTTATTTTTATGTAATGACTATAGAAGGTAGCATTTGAACAAAAATTCACAAAAAAAATCTTACGTAGTAAGTTTCTCTACCCCATCACCATGCGAATTATCGAAAATGATAATCTACATATTTTTCGAATTTGACTAAGACGATTTTGTTCTAAATTGATATCTACATAAGTCAACTTAGACATATGTACCTACATATGTAAGGAACGCAGTCAAATTTTGGACACTATAGTCTCAATACCAATTCTTTCACTTCTTATCGATTTTGCGTAAATTTTAAATCTAAACTATCTACAAACGAACAGCACATATGAACAAGTATGTCTCCGGGCTTGCCCTTTATTTTCGTAGATTAACAGGACTAATAAGATTCATTACTTGCATATACAAAGCTGCAAGCTCCATTTTCAGCTGAACTGCTTACCTTAAATAAATTTTTCGCAACAAAACTCCCCTGTTTATCAAAACAAAGCAAGACATGGAGATAAAGTGGTTAAATTCTTTGACCTACCCAATTGCTGAATGAAATCATTCCTACGCATGATCCCTCAGAGGTCTCCGAGTGATCCGCTGCTCCACTCAGTTCCTCAGCTGTTTTCCTACGATCAATATTTTTGGAATTCATCTACACAAAATAACAAATGGGAGAAATAGGGTTTATTGGTGGAGGCAATTCTTGCAATTAGATATATATAATTCAAAAACAGTTTTATTTTCTATTTTATTTTGCAATTATTTCTTCACCGATCGATTATTTCTTCCATCGAAAAACCTAAAAAATAACGTATAAGTCATGGGTGAAAAGAGATTCGGCAGTGCGAATAATCAGTGTTTCAAAGAAATTAACGAGGGTTCTCAAGCTGAAACAAGTTATTTCTATAAAGAATAGTCAAATTAAATTCAAGCCAAGAAACAACTTGAAGAATTGGTTGAGCCTATAGAAATACGTGAGCGCTCGAAGAGGAGCGACAAGAAAATCTTAGTGTCCATACAGCAAAACAAACAAAATGCTGAACCAGAGTTCCAAAAAAATGAGGACGAAATTGTGTTTGAAACTGAAGAAAAGAAAAGTTAGTTGGAACACTGCACACAAAATTAAGGAATAAAAGACATGCTAGTTCAAGCTACTCCACAAGAGAAAGCTAATCATAAAAGCAACATACAAATTGCACAACCTCCAATCTTGATCTTAAGATTAAAGGTGTCTGGCGAGCTGAAGAGCATAATTGAGAATGCAAATATTCATCGTACAAGAAACACAATTGTAAAGTTAATGTCGATGGCGCTGATGCATATATATACACAGATCTGTTACTGAAGAATTGATTAAAAATAAAATACAGTGGCACTCATATGAAAATAAAGCTACACAGTCCATAAAAGAAGTAGCCATAGAGGCTTCTGCCTTTATTCATACTCACTTTTGGCAATAAATAAAGTGACGAGAAGATATACACTATTTAATCAATTATGGGTATAGTTATAAAAATTGAGTCACCCGGAAAGCTCAAAATTGTTCCACAATATAAACGTTGTCAAGCCTTTGGACATACACAAAAATACTGCAACCGCGACTTTGCCTGTATAAAATGTGAAGGCAAACATCAACCAATATTAATGAACTGTCCAGACAATCATCCTAGAGGATGTTCAGTTGCAAAGAAGTTTCAAGAAAGTAAACATAAACATATTTCTAATAAATAGAACTAATCCCTAAAATGTATCAAATGAAAAATCAACGGTTGAAAATCAACCTAAAAACCAACTGGACAAAGAAAGTTTTCAAAAGAAAACCGTGGAAAATAGCAAATACAATTCTCAAATTGCTAAAAATGTGAGGAAGAATGAAGAAACTTCCATAGAAGAAATGCTGGAATTTATTCTAAAATGAATAAATGAGCAGGATTTAACAACAAAACAGTAAAACGAAGAAGTCGCTCCCAAAAAACAATGAACAATGAACATTAAAAATAGCAACATGGAATGCAAACGGCTTTTTACAGCATACATCTGAATTGAACATCTATCTAACCATTGAAGTTATAGATATATGTCTGGTTTTCGAAACATGTTTCCCCAAGGTACAAAGTCTTGAAATTAAAATATCAAACTATAGGTACATGTTATCACGTTATCAGTTAGAGGAGGATCGGTTATATTTATTAGAAAGAACCTAAAACATTATGAAGAAGCCAATTGCATTAAGGAGAATATGAAAATAATACTAATAACTATTGGTTAAAAAAGGAAAGAAGTTAAGATAGCAGCAATATACTACCCACCCATGTGTTCACCAACTAAAGAAGACTACGCAGAACAAGTACATTTGCTAGGACATAACTTTCTTGTTGGTGGTGACTTCAATGCCAAACATACCCACTGGGGATCTAGGTTAACAACAAAAGTAAGCCACAAATGTGAATTATTTTCTTCTGGATAGCCTACATACCATGCTTCTGATCCTAGCAAAATACCAGACTTTATTACCTTTTTCGTAGCAAAAGGTATTAAACGAAATCATACTAGAGTTGAAGGTAATTGTGACTTATCTTCAAACCCTACTCCACTGATCTTGTCACTAAGTGAAACGGAAGTGGAAGAAAAAATTAATCCTAAATTTATTAACAAGAGAACGACCTCGACTGAGCGCAGAGAAAACCTAGAAAGTTTCATAAACCTAAGATCTTCTATGAAAACAAATGAGCAAATTAACCATAAAGTGGAACAATTCATTGCTGATGTTCAACAGGTGGCACAAGTAAGCACACCATCTATTTTGAACTAGAGACAACCTAAAACAAAGTACGCTTTGAAATATAAGAGTTGGTATTAGAAAAAATAAAAGGTCGGCAAACCACGAGGTTCCTAGGCGATAGGTTGATTTTGACCGTCTCAATAATTAACTTATAAAACGAATCCGTGAATTCAAAAATTATTCACTTATTAGATTTCTGCGGAGTTTATTTCGACGGATGCGTCCACCTACGACTACTCATTGTAGAAAGCAGCAAACTTCAATTCATCCAATCCAGACAACGAAACAAAAGGCTGACTTCTTCGCGGAACATCTGTCGAATATTTTCGACAAGTGCAGCTACTGAAAACCTACAGTTTGTTGATAAAAGAAACAACGACGAAATTCCCTTTGTCACGCTCAGAGAAGTAAGAAACATGTGGCAACACAAGTTATCAAATAAAAAGCGCACCTAGGTATGATCTAGTAACTGATCAACTGTTAAAAAACAAAACTTCAATTTATAATAAATGCATGCCTAAAGCTCCAATATGTCGCAAATCATTGCATAATTCCTGAAGTGATTGTAATACCCAAGCAAGGAAAGCCATCAACGAAAATGACATATTATAGACCAATATCAGTTATACCAATTATGGCAAAGGTTTTCGAAAAATTGATCCTAAAAAGACTTAGTAAAATCATAGAAGAAAGAAGTCTAATCCCGAAGCATCAGTTTGAATTTAGAAATAAACATTCTACGATAAGTCTGTTCGGCACTATTTTTAGATCTTGGTCAGGCCTTTGACTAGATTTTTGGCATAAGGGTCTTGAGTACAAAACAGTATTACGAAATCCTATATTTCAGATCGACTCTTTTGAGTTCGATATGAACAAGAAAATTGGGTACTAAAGAAAATTAAAGCAGATGTTCCACAAGGAAGTGTCCTAGGAAAATACCAGTCGATAACAATGCCATGATAGTTACTTTTGCAGATGAGACAGCAATATTAGTGCCTGATAGATGCACTGTGAAGGCAACATAAAAACTGCAGAATGCAGTCAATGCAGTACGAGATTGGACACAACATTGGAAAAGATAAACAATCTTCCAATATTCATTAACAACCAAGTTGTAACCCATGCCAAGACAGTGAAATGTAGAAAAATATGCTGGTTACTGGGAAGAAACTCAGATATGTCTATCGACGCACGGCATCCAATTATGGGGCTGTACAAAGAAAATTATACAGACAAACCAAAACAAAGTCCTTCTTAAAATAATAAAAGCCGCTTGATATATAGAAATAGTGATTTGCATCGTGACCTACGGTGCAAATCGCTGCGTGCTTTCTAACCACTTCTGAGACATGGTGACCGAAGTCGACTGCAAAACCACATTAACTCCAAGATAGAAACCGTCTTAAATGTACGAGAGATTGAGAATAACCAAGCCTCATGACCTAATGGTCTAAAAGTTATGGGAAAGTACGTAAAAGTTTGAACTTTGTTTAACGCGATTCACACATAAGAAACAAAAATCATTTGTCTATCTTTTATAGATTGGTCCTGGTAAAGGAGATGTTTTAAGTAGCGTTAGAGTCCCACACTGCTTGCTAGTCGAGAACCACCAAGTGTTTTTCGAGAATTTCACCTTCGCTACAAAAAAAAAAAAAAAAAAATACACAATACGCCTTTTATTTTTACTTTTTATATTAGAAAAAAAAAAAGAGCCAGCGAGCGAAAGCATGATTTTTTGACAGCTAATTTTCTCCTCACCGGAGAATTCGTGTTCCACGACTACGAATATTGGCTAACAATTTGAGTTTTAATTCAGAAATCACGTGAAACATTTTCAATTTTGACAGACCTCAGCCCACAGATAAATGTTGTTCATTACGAGTACATACTTTTTTGCCAACCTGCGAAAGCGTTCTCAATCTAACAGCTTTTGTGAAATTAAAATAAGTGAAATTCAAAAGAGGAGGGATACATAGGTAGATGCGATTTTCGGTTATCAGATTTGACATACAAATTTTGAACACTAATGACCTCACTTTCCGTATTACCTCGCCTGGAGCTGAATGGAAAACTCAACCAGGGTTCGCGGCATGCTGACACGATGAACCCATTTTCACAAACGTACGTGATTTCCCTCATATCACGTGGTCACGACAAGAAGTGGTGACATAGGACAAGCTAGTAATTAACTTAGTTAATCTGCCAGATTCGTTGTAACACATCGATGCGACGATGGTAATAGGTATAATTTTGGGACGGTACCGATTCATGCAGGAGGTGTCATCTCTGAGCCAAACAGGATAACATCACTTTTAATTAGCTATGGGTGTGGTTTTTGGCACGGTTAGCGAGTTTTGAAATTATCTTCATCTAGGCGTAGAGTTGGGTTTTTTGCTTTTCATGGTTCTGAATGGGTTCATTAGAATTCATTTTCCATTTCCAAGTAGATAATTAATAGCTGATTTTTGATTGTTTTGCGCGACGAATGGGTATAATGATGTCCATGAACAGAATTTTGTGTGTTTTCGGGTGTAATTGGAAAACGTATACGTTGGCTTGAAAATAATATCAAGTTGGTACGTAGGGAAATGCTTTTATTTCTCTTCGACATACGAGTAATCTAAATAGATGAGTTACACGACTGCGTAGCACGTGCTTACACCTACACTGCCGTTCCTAAGTTTCCGGACAATACATTCTGTCAGAGGAACTGATATAAAACTGTTTGTCTTTTTCATTTTAATAATCAAAATTTACTGTAAATAGCTTTATCAATATTATATGTGTTTACCTAGCCAAATGAACATTTTAATTGATACTAATAAATAAAAAGACTTGCGTAATAAAATAGAGTTAGACCTCTTTTTCGTCGAAAAATCCCCCTTGTACTTGCACTACTTTGGGCGTCAATCTAGGCATTCTATCGATCAGCTTCGTTATAGTGTCCAATTTTATTGATCTCCAAGCTACTTGAAGGATTTTTCAAAATTCGTCTTTCGATGTTGGACACTATCTTCGAACCTTCCTGTCGAGTTCGTCCCAAAGCAGCTCTATTGGGTTAAGGTCCGGTGATTGGGCAAGCCATTTCATATTTTACAATGTTACTTCTTGTTCTTTTTGGCTTGGAAGAATCTTTCGGATCAGTATCTTGCATTAATGTGAATCCAGAACCTATTAATCGCAAACCAGATCAAAAGGTGTGTCCGTACTTCTCCTTATTCATGATTCCATCGATATGATCCTCAAACCATTATTGAACCACCGCCATGCTTGATTGTTGGGACCACACAGCTAGGGAATAGTTTTTCTTCAGCAGACTTCTTTTTTTTTTTGTCCAAAATTTGAAAATTTTGGACATAAGACTTTCGACCAGTCGGTTGATGTCCAATTCTGGTGCTCTCTTCCTCAATCTGCCGCTTGACTACTTTGTTTGAGGTTCGTACTGCTACTGGACCGTTAAGGCCAAATGCCTTTTCTTCGTTGTTACTGATATATGCTTTGAGTGTGAAGAGTTGAGGTCTGCACAGTTTGCTGGAGCTGTTAGCCCTAGATCCCTCTTTATAGTCTGGCTCTTTTAACTGCCACCGAAAGAATTCGCATTCTGCTTTTATACATATTTAGAAAACAAACCAAGTTTTCCCAGAAAATACATGAATTGCAGTTTTTTTTGGGAACATTTTTTACAAAAAACAAATTATTTCCGTTCTGTTGTGGGTTTCGTGACGTTTGTGTTAATGACGTTTTTAGTTTTGTTTTATTTCTCGCTACATCGGTTTATGCCTTAATTCCGATCATTTTATTTGAGTCCTGCACAGATAGATGAACGCATAATTGTGGAAAGGCTGGTTTCGCTGATTTGAAATTTAAGAAATTCAGGAAGTTTTCTTTTTACAAAATCAGGTAAAAAGCAAAAAAAAAATATTTAGTTAATTTTTCAAAACTTGGTACACCATGACCTTGCCAATGTTCAATGTTATTTAGATAGATTTTGAACAATATTGACGGAGTAACAGACGAGAAATTGTTAATTTTCAAAACCAGTCAATATTTTTGTGCCAAAAATCAAATTTTTCGAGAAAATCGATATTTTTAAAACATCGAATTCGAGGTTAGAATGAAAACTCCGAATTAGCCGTGAATTGTGACCCTACAAATCCCAGATATTAAGTTTGAAGGAAATCAGTTCAGTCGTTTAGGGGACCATTGATACAGACAGACACTTTTTTTAGTTTCTGCAATGTTGTACTCGTAATGACAAATTTGATCAAAATCTTGAGATGGAAACATTTCAGGAACCATTACCATGCCCTACATGGATGTAAAAATTAGGAAACCTCAAAATCATGTTCAGTTATGTCCTTTGAATAAGACATAAAACTGTAGATCCTTCCATTAGTGTATCAAATAACACGATTAGCTACGAAAAGCTAGACCCTTTATGGCCTGCTATATTGTAGGAAATTTAGTGCTTTGTCAATTTTTATCTACGATCAACCATTTCCGAGATTTATCAGGATCTTTTATAGGTTATTAAGGAAGAAAACTGTTGCTCTATACTCGTGTAAGAAGACTGTAAGACCCGGGTGGGGCTACAACCAAAGATAATACACAGACCGATACTTACCTACGGTATACCTGTATGGTGATCTGTGTTGAAAATGAAGTCTACTGTAAAGATACTCGACAAAACTTAACGAAAGGCATGGCTTGGCATCACAGGCTCTTTATGAACATCTCCCGCTGTAGCTCTACAAACTATACTTCAGTAGGACATGCCAAAATATTCACATTGCATTGCAATATCCCTTCCACCACAGATCTACAGCTTACTGAAATCGGCTTCAACCTGGATTTCAAATATTTAATTCCGGACAGACAAAAGTGGATGGACAAAAATGTGCTTTACAATAATTCAATATCATCTTTACGGATGGTTAGAAAATTAACGAAGTAGTTGGAAGTCGAAGCTATTTATCAAGCTAAATGTTTATCGATGAATCTTTTATCGCGGACTGACATTGCAATCTACACTGATAACCAGGCAGCAATCAGATCCATCGTAGCCAACTGTGTGAAATCTCGGGCAGTGAAGGACTGTTGTCTATTTTTAAATAGTTCATATCATTCTGTGCTAGGCTAGGTGAAAATGTGCGGCTGATGAATTGGCTCGACAAGGTTCACTCGATAAAAACAGCTATCGTATAGAGAATGTTAACGCACCAATACCATCTGTCAAGTACATGACTCCTGATTTAGTGGAAAAGTAGAGCATATGTGGCCACATATTAATAACCGCAACACTGCTAGGGTAATATGTTTTACTACTAAGACACCGTAGAAATAACATCTCCAAACCTTATTAGGGGACGCGACATCATTGGTAGACATGCACAGAGACTAGGCATTGTCAGCAATGACTAAAACGAGACTTTTGTTCACTTTTTTGCGCAGGCCTTTCAAGACGTTATAGGAGTATATAGAGATCACAATTTCTGCTTCATATCACAATGGACCTATGTTGATCTAAGTGTATCTCATTGAGAACCGCTTTCTATTTATCTATTTTTCTACCTACATCTAATTCACAATTTAAAAGAAAATCACTCTAAAAAATATAGTTTTCAACAGTTTAGAAAACAAAAAACTTTGGATTATAAAACTTCCACATAATAACTACAGTCCGATTTACACATAGATGACATCGGATATAAGCCGAGTGGCGCGAAATGTCTAGAACTCATTGAGAGAGTTCGTATATTTCGAGCGCCAGATACTTACACAATGTTCTATTCAGTTAGTAGACCAGGACTTGAGTACTGTTTTTACGTTTGGAGTTCGGCTCTGAAATATTCTCTTTACCTGCTTAACAGTATACGGAGACGAGCAGTTCACTTAATAGCAGAACTCGCGCTCCCAATCTACTGTTAGCGGTCTACAAGGCAAGCCACCACGGCCCATCACCTATGTATGTCCACCTGGCAATCGCTTGGACATCCCCTTATTAAAACTCCCTCCGGTACAGGGCAAGTCAACTTCGGAATTCACTTCCAGGAGACATATTTACAGAAGCATTCAATATCCAGCAATTCAAAAGCAGAATTAACAGGCACCTACAAACATTTTACGATTTAGGTTCGCTTCTGCTGAGAGAAGTTATACAAACAAAAATCCGATGCCGGATTTATGTGTGAAACAGGTTTATTTCTGTTGAGGCCTTGTATTCAATAAGATGTCAAATGGAGACTACAGTGGCGCAACGGCAATGGTTGTGTAATTACTACGATCGAAAAAAATCTAAAAATTTAATTTTTTTACTAAAGCAATAAATACTTTTTTTTTCATGAAATTGTGTCTTAAAGTCGCCGACATTATTCAAAATAGTCCAAAATTAGCAAATTATAAAAGTCGCAAAATGATGGCTAAAGTTTGTAAAAAGGTAACCTCGATCCAATGTAAGGTTTCATCTTTGTTTCATTGTCGATTATTTCTGCAAATGTTGTACTTTAAAATCGTATCTTTTAAAACTAAATAGTACGAGTATATACCTGCGGACCAAAAGAATTTAATTAAGTGAATTGATCAGAATTTCAGTAAGAACAAATTTTGGATATCGGTTTTTTAGAACCAAGAAACAAAACCATGGTTCTACCATATATCCTCGATGTGAATATGACGCGAAGGCATAAGACTCATAAATTGAATCGTTATTTTAGCAAGTTCCAGTTAGCTATGTAGGTGTGTATACATTTTTTTATACATTTCTCTCACCGTGCGATAAGGGATGGGTCGCTATCTACCACCTGTGCGTGTAGCAGCCGCCCTCGCTTGCCTTTCAACCATGACCATACTGTCTAGAGAGATCCGCCATAGATCGGGATCCCGAACAGCATTGCTCATAACATCATTAAGGTTACTTCCTCTGGATGGATTTTAGTAGCCTCGTACGACAGTTAAAGCTCACCTAAGTGCATTTCCCACCCCGACGCACGGGGGTGGGAAACATATACCGAAAACATACTCCTATACTGTTCTCGATACTCATACCTTCCATAAACCGGAAGCTCTAACAATAACCATCCATTAGCATACACACACAGTTTGGTTTTAGTTTTATAATCTGACGACTAACATAAGAGATTAAGAACCATCATTTCGTGACTTTCAGACGACAGCAACATTTTTGATTGGCGTGTGTTTCCGTCTTTGTAGACACAGGATATGTCACCCCAAAAAGGATCAACGATGCCAAAGAACATGGCACAATATATGAAAGTACAAGTATGTACTTCACAACACTTTGACACATGACGCACAAGCAGTTGACAAAGTGGATTCTGAATACTTACTAACTTTTTCTTCATGGAAATTAATATTTAATTTTGAGGTGGAAAGAGATCTACTGGGATTTCTAATAAGTGTTATACATAATGAATACGAGACAATTTATTTGGCATTAAAATAAGAAAAGGCAAATATGCCTTTACCATTTCCAGAACAATTTAGGTGTAACCAAAATGAGCAATGGTATTGTATGATGGTAAGGGAACGTCTCCAAATAAAGTTTCTTAATTATTTTAAAAATTATTCAACATGCAATGAGTAGCTGGAGTTTCATAAGCCTGGACCCAAGTGGTGGCAGCTGATCTAGTAAGGGAACACATTTTGCTATTGTTGGAGATCTAAACCTTAGCTATAGTGTTAGGTGGTTATGGTGGGTTGTAACTTTCCCTGTCACATAGGGTATATTAATTTTGGTGCATAGGTAATTTGTAACATAGAGAAATAATAACGACAAACTACGAGTATATATATTTGTAATTAGCATCGTATCGATTTGGACATGTCCGTCCCATCTGTCTGTATGTCACCAGTTTCTGGGCCTTAAATTTTGAGCTATGGACATATTTGAAATTCGCCCACATATACGCCCACTTTTAAACAAAATTTTATTTTTCCAGTATTTTTACAAGAAACTGAAAAATATTTATTCTACAAAATATGTAGACATTGCTATTCTCTACAACGTCCATACATGTGTTATACATAATGAATGCCCACTTTCTTCTTAGGACAAATTTTAGCAACAAATTATTTACATTCTCTGAGTAGAATTCGTGAACTTAGTTACAAATGGTGGGCCCCATTTTCTTGTCAGAAAATTTTGTGAAAAAAACTGTTAAAAATAGCAAAAATATCCTCCGAGTAGAAGTTGTCAGAATATCACGCCGACATTATTAGGGGTGGGTTAGAAGATGGGCGGAAGGGTATCATACGCAGATGTATTGCAACTTTCCTGTATGTTTTAGTTTGGTATGGCGTACTACAAAATTGTGTATACTCGTAGTTCAATTTCCATAAAAAAAAACTGCTCAGGGGGATTATTTTAAAATGTATTGCCTGGGTGAGGAAAGTATCTCAAACTTAACGCTCATTCTTAATCTCGGAATGTTAGATGAAATAACATTAAAACCTAGGAAACAATTTAGTAAAAAACTAAAATTTCGGAAACAGACTTAGTAAAATAGAAGTACACTACTTCCCATGATCGCGTCATCGTTTTATAGAATATAAGTGGAGCAACTAATTTTTTGCTGAAAATCACCTAATATTGGCGTGCTTCTCTATACTCTGCAGAAGCCCCGACATGATCTAGAGAGTTGAATCTTTACACACTTATAGTACGAAGTACTAAAAAAAATAGTACAAAAATAGTTCTGTGTGTGCCTTTCCGCACTCGTACAGAATCCCTAGACTGACCGAAAAAGTTGAAAATGTGTATTCTTTTAGCTATACTATAGAGACTTACCGGGTTAAGATAAATTACTCATTGTTGGTATACAGGCTGTTTCAAATAAAGGTTATATTCTAAATTATTCAAATATAAGTGTGCGAGGCTTTCGGAACCCATGCAGAAGCCTGTGGATGACCAAGAAAGCTGAGATCTTGTACACTAATAGCATGGATCAGCCAAAATAAGGAAAGTGAAATAATTTTTAAATCTTTGATGTACACGATTCTGCAGAAACAATTTTCCTTCGCCCTTATATGCAAATTTCGCGTGTGTGTGAACCTTTCAGTAACCGTACCTAATCTGTCAAATATTTTGGAAAATTGAAACTGTGCACACTTGTAGTGTGGACCGCAGAAACCAATTTGGTGCTGAACAATCAAAAATCGCACTATTTTGGCAACACATTACTTACTTTGGAAATAAGTGTTCAATATTTCCTAACGTTGTTCAAGCGTATATCGATTCATTTAGTACTGGGTTTCTCTCAAGTTTTTGAGTGCGAAAGAGCTATCAGTGTCAAAATAACATGTAATTTAAAAAGAAACCAGCATATGGCCGTTAGAAAGCATACCGAGCAGGACGTTATGGAGCTGCATTTTTTATATATATAATATTTTCGATCCCGGGATTTTAATTAAACTTGACATTACTCTAATAGAGAAACTCAAAAAAGTGGGTGACTCGATTCTGACTGCCTGTCGGTATGTCTATGTGTACATACGAGTATGTCCGATTGTAGTCTAAAGGGCTGGAGGGATTTTCTTGAAATTTCATATATGTGGTTACTGAGTTCACCGACCGAGAAAATCGGAAATTTCAATCTAATCCCAAAATGAACGGTCATTTACGAATGGCAGACTTTGTAAAAAATCGATTTTATCGAAAACGACTCCAACGATTTTATTCAAATTTAATATTTGATTTGCAATAGACATGAAAAATGCGTACAATCGTACTTTACTCCTCAGCTGGTTTTTGGGAATTTGCTATTTCTCGGCTACGACTTTATCAATTTTGTTCGAAATCAACATTTGAAGAATATTTAGCAGGTACAAGACTGTGGCATACCAAGTTTTGGAAATGTTTTAATTTTTATTTTTAACAGATCTTTTTTTAAAAAAAAAAAAATTAACGATTTTGTTTAAATTTTCAATCTAAGTGATTTGCAGATAACCAATATATACATACTTGTATGTAGGGCACAAGTCCACTTTATTTTGTTTTTTCCGTTGTGAATGCCAACACCAGTTCCAAGAAAGGAGTTTCCAAAGTCAGTTCGTGATTAGTTATCACTGCTTATGTATTGCTTTACAACCACGTCAATTGGACCTTAGGATACAAGAAAGTGTCTGGTCTCGAGCCTGAAAGAAATAAGGTGCACGAATGGGTCGCACGTACTTACATCTATGTATACACCGAAAGAAAAAATATTAGTTGAATCAAACATATTTCATTGTTAACTAACAATTGGCTTAAAATTGTCAAATCAAATACGGATGTGATTAAAACAAACTAGGCTTCATGTTTGAATCAACTACTTTGGCATTGTTGATGAACTTTTTCGTAAATATCACAGAAAGGTTTAATATAAACATATTTGTAGTTGTTTAAAAAATGGTTTCATTCCCAATATACAATTTGATTGTTGATTTAATTGTTAAAAATTAATAAATGTTGGCACTGTAAACATTATTTGATCTTAAGTGTTTTTTGTTAAACACAAACGTGGTCAATACGAGTAAACACAAATCAACCACATTTCTTATAAGTTAAACGGTTTATCAATACTATATTATGATTATTGTGCAATTTTACACAATGGTTGTCAATGCAATGAATACCATATATTGATTGGTAAATACATAAATATTAAACTAAATATGGGAAAATAATTTTGATCCTGAATCATGAACATGTTAAAGTTGTTGCGAATATGTTTATTTAACATCATTTCTTAGTTGAAGAACTACGATACTTAGCAAGATGTATTGGAAAACTGTTAAATACCGAGACTGCCTGTAAGCGTGTTACAAAACCGATAACAAACTAAGAATGTTTAGTTTCTATCAAGCATAAACATTGTTGAAGAAACACTAACATCAAATTTCGTCAAAATTGACATGTTTTCTTATTGAAACATGTGTACGTATCGTATATTGATCGTCCTGCATGAATCTTGCAAAAATATTCAGTTTTCAGTAACACGTGCCGGAGATAAGACATGATTACCATTCAAGTTTTCAAGTGACGCTAGTTTTTGGAACTTCAGTGCACATAAATAGTGATACATATGTACCACTATTTAGCCTCTCACTCCTAATCGGACACTGAGAAGAAAAATGCTTGATGTTCATTTTCTCAAAACAAATGTATGATGAGTTTAACAATATTTCACCAAATTGTACAAATTTATTCTATAAAAAAGAAATTACATTTAAAAAAAAAAATAAAAAATAAACGAAAACAATATGCGTACCTACCTACCTACTGTTTTTGTTGCTGAATGATTGAAGTATTTTGGCTGGATTTAAATCATTTTGTTGTAAGTTGTTTTTTAATATGGACCAAAATGGCACCAAGCGGGCAACAAACATCGGTTGAGATGAGAAAGTTGGTTTTGCCACATCACGAAGATGGTAAATCTGTTCGGGAAATCGCTAAGATTGTTAAGAGAAGCCTTTTAACAGTGCACAACATCATTTCGCAATTTAAAAATGTAAATCGAGTGCATACGAGTAATATGACCAGAAAAGGTCAAGGAGGAAAATTGGATGATTACGATGAGAAGCTTTTGCTGAGAAAAATTAAAGAAAATCCTTTCTTATCATCGCAATCTCTAAAGAATTATTTTAAAAAGACATGAAATAAGGAAATGTAATGGTCGAGTAGCCCGGAAAGCCTCCCGTTAAACTTTCTCTTTTCTTTTCATTCTTTAACTCACAATTCCTACACTCGGCCTTCCTGCTCTTCATCGGACTCCGACGAATCATCTTCGTTATCCCATTTGGCTTCATGTAATCGGCGGCTGGTGTACTAATGTTTGGGCCCTCGCCAGTGCCAACCTTCTTGACGTCATATCGATCCTGTCCCTTCACCTTAGTTATATGGTCCATAGTACTTGGCGCACAGCTTATTACCTGGGGAGAACTGTGTTTTTCGGATAGCTACCAACTCCTTCACTGCATACCTACTCGCTGGCTTTCTACGGCGTAAGGAATACCTGATGTTCTCCATGTGTACTTTTTCTATATCCTTCTTTGCCCGCTCCCTCATCTGCCGACGGTCTGTTTCGAATTCGTTCACCAAACCTTCTTCAATCACTCTTCCCATCCGTGAATAATTTTCTGCTCCTCACAGTAGCTCTTGAAGGCACCCGCTGTAAATGCTGTTCCTCGATCAGAAATGAGGCGCTGTGGGTTTCCGAACACCTCGCTTTGCAGAGCTAGTTTTTTAATTGTTTCCTCTGAGGTCGTCGTCTTCACTGGATACAACCAAGAAAATTTTGAAAAAGCATCAATAATGTCAAAGATATATCTATAGTTTTTTGATGTGGCTGGCAATGGTCCTAGGTGATCGACATGGTAGGTATGAAGAGGGACGTCAAACTTGTCAATGGACCTCAGAATACCTTCTTGTTTTCCAATTTTTCACGACGCTATAATGCAAGGGACACAATTTTCCGCAACTGCTCCAATTTTCTTCGCTAGTTTTGGGATATAATAGCTTTGACCTAGCTCCTTCTCTATTTTTCGAGCACTTGGATGACCTTGATTGTGCAAGTCTTTTATGATTGAATTCGAGTAGGTAGTACCCTTCAACGAACTTGTAAAGAATACCTCGCCGCATGGTGTAATTGTCGAACTGCCTATCGGTGAGTATAGACTTGATTAGTCTACATTGTTCGTCCTTCTCCTGCGCCTGGCGAATCTTGTAAAGTATTTCAGACTCAATATTTAGTACTGTGGGATACCTGCTTAAAGCATCCGCATGCTTCATCCCCTCTGCTGGTCTGTGGTTGACTGAGCAGTCGAACTCCTCGATCAGAAGCGTCCATCTCGCCACTCGACAATTTAGCTCTTTTCCCCGCATGGTGAAGTGGAAAACCTGGCAATCGGCAAGGTAAGGATTTGAAACTTAATTCCCAACAGGTAGGGGCGAAGTTTCTTCAACGACTTGACGATTGCTTAAACTTCGAGGTCATAGGTACTATAGTTCTGCCCAACCCTTGATGTCTTGAAAGTGATGAAAAATACAGGGTGGAACTCGGTATCATCACTCTTCTGCAAAAGTACGGCTCCAAGACCATCCTTGCTGGCGTCGGTGTGTAGCTGCGTCTCTCTGAATTGGTTAAACAGCATCAACACCAGTTCACTGCATAGTTTCTCCTTCAGGGTGGTGAATGATGCTTGCTCCTTTTCAGTCCATCGGAATTCCTTGGCTCCTCTCAGCAAGTCAGTCATCGGTTTGGCCAACAGAGAATAGCCTGAAATAAACTTCCGGCAAAATCCGGTAAGTCCTAAAAATGACTGCACATCCTTCACTGTCTTTGGATGGGGAAAACCTGACACAGCCTTGGTCTTTTCGTTTGACGGTCTTATCTTTCCTTCCTCTAACACGTGACGCAGAAAACTGATCCTCCTTTGCAAAAACGAGCACTTACTCCACTTGATTTGAAGACCATGAGCCTCGGCGATGGACAATACATCTTTTAGAATGTCTAAATTTTCCACTACTTCCTTCGTTGGTATGAGATGTCATCGATGTAAATAAAAATTTTCTTCATCTGCACGATTGTTTGAACACTGTATTGATGAATCGTTGGAAAATGGATGGTGAGTTGTATAACCCGAACGGCACTTGGTTGAACTCAAACTGGCCGTCTGCTGCGATGAAAGCCGTAAACTTTTTACTCCCCTCAGCTATGTCCACATGAAAAAATCCATTTTCAGGTCTAGTGTAGTAAAGACTCGAGTCACGTACAGATCCTCCAACAATTCCTCAATAATGGGTAATGGGTACCTGTTCTTTGCCATTTTAGCATTTAGGCGGCAGTAATCTATACAAAACTACTGGACTGGCATAATCTAACCAACTGGGCCTGGCGATACCCTCCTTCAGACAAGCGTCGACCTGCTCCGCGATACGTTTTTTCTCGCCGGGAGCAAAACGTCGTGGCTTCTGATACACTGGCTTGTCGTCATCTAAAAATATTCGTAAATCAATGCAAGATTTCACAGGCCTCATTGGATTGTAATTATTTATCAAGTGCTTCACAATCAAGCGCGTTCCAGGGTCATTTATTCCCAACAAACTGTCAAGATCGGGATCCTCCATGACATGACACACCGTTGCCAACTCGCCAAAATCGCCAGTGCCTGCATTATCCATGTCAACTGCTACTGTCTGCAAATCTCCGATTGCCTCTGCCACAGTCTGCTCTCTTCTGCTTGCCGCTGTCACCATCCACTCACCTCCGACTGACTGATTGGCTGCCGGTCCGGCATGCTGGCCCTTCTTCTTGGCTTGAATCGAAGTTACTCGGCCGCCATCTAGAACGATAGCAACATGTTGTAAAAAATCCTTACCCAAGAGAAGATCGTGATGCAACCAATGGTCGGAAACCGCGTGCAATTGCATTTCCAGCATCTTTGGCCCCACCGACAAACTAGCGTTCACTGAGCCCAACTTGGATTTCTTGGAGTGTCTAATTCCGTTGATCGAAATGCTCGGGCCTCCGATTGAATTCTCCTCCGCCAATGATTGGACAGATTGTCGTGCAAGTGTGACGTCACTTCCAGTATCTAGCAAGGCTGCATATGGTCTCTCTCCAAGTCCGATTTTCACAACTGGATCCACACAGGAGATCATATTCACGTTGCTGGCCATAGACTTTGTTAAGTTACGTGGGCATCTTGTGGCTATGTACCCAAATTCATTGCACGCAAAACACGGTCCTTTGTCCTTGTTTGGGCAATTATCCGACTGGTGTGATCTGCTACCGCATCTGGAACACCTTTACGGCTAGCTGTAATCTCGCTCGAATTTTCTGTCTTCTTCTGCTGCCCATCTGTCTGCTTCCTCACAAGTTCAACTTCTCCTTTAGTTCAGCTGGGGTTTTCGCCTCGTACAAAATAATTTTATTTTTTGGGTCATCCGCAATGCCGTTGACTATGTAGGTCACAAGGGACTTGTCATCGATATTTTCTTGTGAAGATAATTGTTTCATCGCATAGAAATATTCGAGAAATGTTTCACCTTTGTATCTCTTTCTCTCATTAAATTCGCTGGTGAGGAAGTCTTTAATTTCTTTCCACCCCCGCACATCTTCTGCTGTTTCTGCTGCCAATTTTGCCGCTCCGATCAATAGTCGTCTGCAGAACAAATATTTTTGTACCTCTCCCCACTTGCATACAACTACGGCATCCTCGAAATTTTTTATCCACAGTTTTACATTTTTCCCGGCCTCGCCACTGAACTTTTCAAGTGACTCTTCTACGTCTTTGAAAGGGATAGCATTATTGACATCTCCTCTAGTCATCTCGCTCTCACTTCCGCTGGCTGCCATCGTGTCTAATTGCTTTATGTCTTCTCCTAGTGTCTTTTCCAAAAAAAACCTTCCAATGCTTCAACAATTCTTTTTTCTTCTTATAGGAGTACTTAACACCGTTTTTTTCTAACTGAAATTTTAACTGTCTTGTAGTGAGTTCTTTTGGATTTCCCATCAGATTTAAATCATGCCATTTGAAGGGCGAAAGATTAACCGGCACTTTTCAGATATTTTAAATATTCTTCTTTTTTTTCACAGAACTTTATTTTAATCTTGATATATTCACTGAGAGTACTTCTTTACGCAGTATCTTTCGAATCTCTATCCCACTTCTGACACCAAAATTTGTAGGTTCGACCAATAAACTATTCGATTTCAAGAGTTCAAATATGTTACTTATTTTATTTTATTTGGCAGTTTGGTTTGGGTATAAATAATTCACAAAAAATAAACGTTTTCTTTTCCTTTTACCTCGACATAGCAAAATATACTTGACAGCTTAACTGCCTCTCTTCTCTACTTCACAGTTCTTTTATACTCTCAACTCCAATCTTTTTTTTGCCTCCCGTTAAACTTTCTCTTTTCTTTTCATTCTTCTCTTTTCTTTATAATATTCTTATATTTTCTTCTATTACAATTTCAAGTGATCGTTATTTTCAAATTACTTATCATTCAAAACTCACAATTCCTACATATATGTAAGTGAAAAAACCGGAAAGAACGCTTAAAGTTTTCTAAGGACAATTTTAAAAAAGGATATGACGTTTTGGAGAAAGGTCATATTATTATTTCAGTTTTGAAGTGTTACACTTAATAAAATTTAAAAACATAGGTTTTGTTCACGAATGAGAGCAAATTCAATCTTAAAAGCTCGGATGAGAAATGTACGAGTGTGTATAGCATAAACCTAATGAGTAGTTATCCCATAAGCACACACAAGCCACTGTCAAACATGGCGGGGGCTCGTTCATGGTTTGGGGATGTATGGCGAGTTCTGGTGTGGGAAACTTACATTTTATTGAAGGCAAAATGGATCAATGTTTTGAGGCAAAAATTGAAGCAAAGTGTCGAGGAACTGGGAATGTGCGACGATTTTATATTCTACTAAGCCAAAGACCCAAAACATACATATATCATATGCAACAAGGTCATATAGCCCGAAGGTCATAAAAACTCTTTATTTTGTTTTTCTTTTTATCTTTTACTTGAAATGTATTTTTTTTTTTATAAAATAAATTTGTACAATTTAGTAAAATAGTATATATTATACAATACATAAATTGTTAAACTCATCATACATTTTTTTTTGAGAAAATGAACATCAAACATTTTTCTTCTCTGTGTCCGATTAGTCGTGAGATGCACTGTATGTATGTAAGTGATTAATACTAACTTACTTGCTGAATATAAATATTCATCATCAATCTTAATATGTAGTTTCAGTATATAGGTAATAAGTTTTCTTGTATAAAAATTTGCATTGTCTTTAATTTGAAAAGGAATTGCAATGTTTATCATCTTTACGACTCGTTAGACGCAACTTTATTTTATTATTATGCTAGATGGGAAATATGTTAGTTTTTTTAACTAAGTAAATTTGTTTGCACCAATTTTTCTGATTTTTGACGGTTATTTTTTCACGATTTTTATGAGTTAGAGTTGTCTGCTTAGTTATCACAGATTCAGGTGTTCACATTTTAATACACGAATCTTTTGTTTACTATGTGTATTTGTTTTTAAATATGGAAGACCTCAGAAATCTTCTCAATGATGAAAATGTTTTTAATTCAACACAAATTGTCGTAAACTTGAATAATGAGACGCTGCGAAAGATAGCGAAAGATAGCGAAAGGCCTCAAAATTCGCCTATATATGTATGTAGACTTGAGCAATGCATCTGATCGTGCTAATATTGGCTAATATTTCCTCTGTGTAAATGGAGCAAATGATTTTAATCCTGCATTGGATCGGCTAGCTATTAAAGTGAGGGGACTTGGTCAAAGCTTGCAGCCTTTAATTATATTTTTCTTTTGATGATTCGTTAAAATGCCCGGGCCCTTAAAACATTTTTGGTCATTTAGGTTTGAAACAGAACATAAAGAACTTTGCAATCTTCCGTAGAAATTTACGTTTATCTTTAGGAATAAAATCAAGTTACATTTTTTGTAAAAGAATGATTTCTAATGAAGGAATTCCAGCAGTGATATCTAAAGTATCTTAACCTGGAATTTTGCTTAAAGATCAGCCTTGCTTTTCTCAAATACAAAACGTTTATGTATGTATATTTCCATGGAGAATTTTGTTACAATGCCCTTATCTACTTTAAAGTGCCGTACAGACATAATGAATATGTCAGTATATTTACTGTACCTGCAAATTAGTTAGTTCAGAATATCTCGAACATTTTAATTCGTACGAAATTTATAATGCCACAGGAATTTATTTTATTTATAAAACTAATGAGTTTGATGTACGAGTACCACCTACTTGTTTATATTCAAATCCCAATTGAAAAAAAAAAAATACTTTCATAAAGTTCTTTTAACACCATTTTTTTAATTTAACTGTAATATTAGAGAAAACATAAAACAATAGCAGCCAAAACAAAACACCACTTCTAATGCAATTTTGAGGTGGGAAACAATGAGTAAATTTAAAATATATTTTTTTTTTTAGATAATTACGATATGGTGTGACATGTTTAATTGACAATGGCTGTGGAAAAATACATGATAAGCATGAACATTTTAAACGAAGCACGACAACTTTACAATGTTTTAATTCTTGATCAACAATGATCATACTTTATCAATCACTCTCCCATGTTAATGCAAACAGAACAGTCTTAACACATATACAAGTATTTTTGATTAAACACTTTTATGTAGTTTAAACACGAAATTTTATTTAGTTGGTTGAAAATTGTCTTAATAGTTGATTTTACCAACGTTTTGCTTTCGGTGTATTCCCTTTATCTATAAAAACTCAGATTTGAAATTTAAACAAAATCTTTATATTATTCTTTTCTCAAAAAAATCCTTCACAATTCGAACAAAATTAATTTTAAAATTTTCAAAAATTTGGTATGCAATGGCCTTGCATATCTATGTCAGATATTGCTTAAATATCAATTTTGAATAAAATCGGTCGAGTCATATTTGAAAACAAGTCAACTTTCAAAAACCGCAAAACCCCCCTTGCGTTCGCGCCTGCGATTTCACCTTGAATTGTGACCCCAGATATGAGGTTAAAGTAAAATCCGTTCTCCCGTTTAGGCTACAATCGACCATACAAACAAACAGACAGAATTGATAGACCCACTTTTTTTCGACCACAATTTCGAAATCGAAAATTTTCCGAAAACCAATACTTGCTCTTAGGTGCAAGTAAAAAGGATTGCAGCAATACAGAAGCAATGATTTGAAGAGCACCCGCAGTTGTTGGCAATTACCTTCATAATATCAACAACTATGGGAAAAACAGTAAAGAATGTTTGGAATCGGCTGCAATACTCAAGAAAAAGGATTAGAAAATCAGGATTAATACCTTAGTTATTTGAAATAGGTATGTAAGTACTCGTATCAATAGATAAAGAAGGAGCCACCATTGAATATAGAAATTTGAATGACGTAAAAACCTGAAATTTTGCAAACTTGTAGTGTATACATACCACACGAAATTACAAAATATACTCAAAGTCTTGATTTTCGAATTACAGGGTGTTACAGTAAATAATGTTTTTCTGATTTACATTCGCATGTACGTACAAGTTTTCAATTTGAGTGCTTCTGCCCGGCATCACGCCGGAAGCATTTGGATAACCTACGAAGCTGGAACTTTACACACTTACCCTTAACATGGATCTAAGGAAAGAACCAAAGAGAGACGGATTTTTGAATTTAAACATTTTTTCTTCGTTTTCAGGGCATACTAAGTAAGTTGTATCAAAAAATTCGTGCTACGTGTTTTTCGCCAGAAAAAAAAAATAAAACATGACGCGCAAATTGAAAATAAGCCGACTTTCGGTATGTTCTTCAGTACACTTCCATAAGTTAACCCATTGCAAATTCTAAATCAAAAAGAATCACTTATGTGACTGGACTGTATTGACTTCCTGCTATATTATGTTTAATGAATTCCTCCTTAAAATGATTGTCCTTATAAGCTTCATAATTAATATAATTTAATACTATTACATGGTCTCATATTAGACCATTTATATGAGGCAGCATGGTTTAATTGAATTTAATTAATTTACTTGCGTACCCTCTCCGTTTCCTAAATCAACTTAAACTTCAGACAGTGGCAAAATAGTACCTACCTACCAACACTTCAAGGAATAAGAGAAGTAGGTACTAAAAAAAAGGATACTGCCTTCCCATACAACACTGACTCATGCATCCTATAAACATTGCTTATCTATTTCAGTTATCTTCTTCTTTGTCTAAGAACCAACGCCATCGCTGCCGTCATCGTCGGTCTATGAATGTTTGTTGGATGCCACGACTATGCCTGCAACATTACCCCATAAAGTTGAACTTGGTAATTAGCTAGGTCCGTCCTCGTTTCATCGTCGTCGGAGTCGTCTTCCTTGTCGCTGAGCAAATTCGTTTGGTGCTACTCCATCCAAAATGTTTAGCTGCTTAGGGAGCATCCAATAAATAACCCAGAAGTAACTTTCTTCAGCTTCCCATTCTATTCGGTAGCGCCACACCCGTTGTCCTCTTCGTCGCCGTCGTCATTCCTCAAGTGTAATGGCAGCAGACATTAGCTAGCTGGCTAGAACGAACAAAATTTAAACATTTTAGTTTCTTTGAAAATTCATTTAATGCGAAATGGCTTTTCGTAGGACAAAGGGCTAGAGCTATGGTAGCAGGAGAGTGGCAAATGGCAAGCAGCAGACAAACAGGACGAGGAAGGAAATGTGACGTCGCACAGAAACAAGAGCACCAAGTGAGTACTTGTGTTTAAAAAAAAAAAAAATCCGGAATAAATAAAGGACCTTCATAGTGTCTATGTGTAGCTTTGTGTTTTTATTTTTTTTCTCCAAAGAGCTGAGGAGCTCCTCTCCCAGGAGTTAATGGCCGTATTTATTTATGTATGGCGAATATTAAGTGCTTGTCAAATGTGCTGACATTAAATTATTAAACGTTGTTTTGAATTATTAATGCGACATGGGTCGTTAACTTCTTTTGCAAATTTATTCCTTGCTATTTGCGTATTTTATTAGTGAGAGTATTTGAGTCCTGGGTGAGATATTATTTATTTGTTCGCGAAATAGTGACAACCAGTTTCTGATTTTAGTGTTTTATTACGAACTAACGGATGGCAAGGGATTTTAAAGATACTTTTGATGCTTTAAGGACGAAAAATAACAATAACTTTTGTAGAGAATATACTTATCACTATGCTTTGATTCGGTCTTCCTCTTTTCATGCTAACTTTCGGTAAGGCCGAGAATCTAGGTACAATTTATGTAATAAAATCGATTCTCAATATCGTAGTCAAAATCGAGCCTTTGCGTAAAAATGTAAGATTAAAAGTGCAAACGTTGCCAAGGATTCAATCACACGCAAACGTATTGTCAGAAAGAGCCGCGATGTTTGAAATAGACCGGAAATCACATGTCCAAAGACTGTAGATTAATTAAACAAACCTCTGCAACCTGTATTAATTTCAAAAGAAAACACCCGGCTAAACATTGAAGTTGCAAAGTAACTAAGATTATTAAAGAAAAAGTAGCAAAAGAAAATCCGTCGGGCTCTGGTCATAAAAACATTTAGGAAAAAGTGACAAAAGGAAAGCCATCGGGCTTTGGATGTCGGACATCGGGGGAGCAAACATACGCTCAGGCATCAGAAAATGAAAGAACCGAAAGTTCAGCTGACCCTGTATTTCACGTTTTCTCCGTTATTCATGCGAAACTTGAAAAGGAAAGCAAAATAAATAAACTTATTTTAGTTAAGATCGAGAATAATTGCCGTACACGCGCATTTCAACGAGAATATGAATATAAAACGAATGCTCAAAACTTGGAATGCAAACGAACTCTTACACAAACTTGACGATTTAGAGATATTTATACGAGGCTACAGTGATTATCATGCTCATCACCCATCGGAATAGAGACGATCATCTTCTACACAAAATATTCTATCGATTATTTTAAAGACCTAAAAATAGAGCATGAAACTAGCGCCGCGTGGAATAATACCCCCAAATAAAAAAGCCCACAAATTGCAGCCTAAAATATTCACCGGAAATAAAACAAATGATAAAGGAGAAAAGATAAGCGCGAAGGAAATAGCAACACAGTCGTGCTCCACAGCATAGAGCACACTTAAATAACTTGTGTAACCTGCTGCAAACCAGGTACACAGAATCACTGACGTAATTGAGAAAGCTCTTGAAGAAAAAAAAAGATTTGCCCAATCGTATTTCTTGATGTCTCACAAGCGTGTTGATAAAGTGTGTCATGAAAAGCTAAAGTTCAAATTACGACATGTTCTGCCTGTACATCTATGTAACATACTGACAACATATCTCGGGAACAGACTCTTCTGTGTCAGACACGGAAACGAATATTCGAAATTTAAAGAAATTTCAGCTGGCGTACCGCTACTGTATCTTATATATATCTGGGTTATACTGCAAAAAAATGCATCGTCTACATTTGCCGATGACACTGCTATCCTAGCAATAGGAAAAACGATCAAAGAAACAAATGTAAAACTGCAAAGCGCTCCAAATAATGTAAATAAGTGGACAAAGGCCTGACGAATCACTCTCAACGAAACTAAATTTGATCATGTACATTTCACTTATAAGAAAACGAACAGCTTGCTTGTCCTTATAAACTCAATCCGTACTCCGTTCGTAAACGAGGCTAAATACCTCGGAATGACACTCGACGTAAAGCTGAAATGAAAGTCGGACGTGAAAAAGAAACGTAGAAAACCTCATTGTGTCTTCGGCAGATTTTCACCTACACAAGGTGAAATCCAATTCTATCTTTTGTCTGTTGATGTAAAAATAATAGAACTACCTATACCGTTTCGGAATCACAAACAAAAAATCGAAGCACGCACTCTATTATTCTAACTATCACGACATTCTCCGAGAATAAGAAGACAGTACACCCAATATTGCCATACTGTACGATTTTTCGTATTCGTACAATTTTTTGTACTGTTCAATTTTACACCAAAAACCGTCAAAATATATGATTTTCGAAATGCCTTTCTTAATTATTTGTTACTCATATTCATTAAACAATTTTTGATTTGCTTCATTTGCAATACGGTCATTACAGGCACGGATGATGTTGCCAAATATTATTGAAATAGTCCAAAACGGACTTCCCAATTTGACAAAATATCAACACTTTTGGAAATAAAACCACAAAAAAAAAAAAAAAAATGCGAGTCGGGCTTCGCGCTATTAGTCTTCCTTATTTGAAATGTATGTTTGTGCTCGCACTGTGCTGACTTGAGAATCACTAAAGATATTCTGATGCAATTGAATTTATACGAATGTTCTAGCTGCTGACCGCCACCTTGTGGATTTTGCTATTAAAAAGTGCTTTAGAATAAAGTGTAAAAAGTGTATGATAGATGAGCCCTCTAGCATATCATTGAGTCTGGTACCCTGGTACTTCTACTCATTTGGGATTAACATAACAAACTATAGGAGCTATGCCCAAAAGTGGACTGAGCTCAATATAAGGAGTGACACTTTCTAAATGGGAGACATGTCTATGTAAATGTGAGCAAAAATTTGTCAAAATCTATTGAGGAGTTTAAGATGTTGATTTGAGCCAAACATATGAGAAAAGCTCTTCTCAATCAAAAAATGCCCTTCGGAAACGGCATAAAGCTGTAGGTGCTTCCCATTCGTGTGTTGCATAGCACGAATGCTAGCGAAAAGCTAGGCCAGACCCTGCATATGTGCTGAAAGCGCCAAAATATTTATTTATTTCTATGTAATTAATAATAAAAATAATTTATAAACAATAGAATAATGTTCCATTCTTCTTCACTGCAAGAGCAGATGAATAGCAGTTTATCTAGTCTTTTACCTAGAAGTCTCGACATACTCGTACAGTGACCCCTGCTGAAAATAGGCGCCCTGAGGAATCCGATGCTGGATGAACTAAAATGCAGAAGCCTTGTTCTGAATTCTTACCCTAAATATATGAAAATAATAATAATTATGATAGGGATGGTAGTTGTGATGTGATAAGAGAGTTATGGAATACTTTTTATTCGAGACAAAAATAATAAAAAGAGACGATGTTAGATATCAATAATATATTTATACATACGCTAGAATTTTATTGCGAATTATTAGATAATTATTGCGATACGATACCGTAGTGCTGATAATATTAGTACAGTATCGGTACCAAGATTGGTAGTATCGATATCAATCGTATCAACAGCATCGAAACATTCACAATCGTCATTTGGGGTCTAAAAATCGTCAATGTATGCGGCTAACCTTTATGTTCCGGGTGTCGTTTATCTTATTTAAGGCCCGTTTTGCATCAGTGTGTTTCACTGGATGCAGTTACTTGCATATAAATTGCATGCAATTTACAAGTATGGTATGTATAGGTATATGTATAACAAATAATAACATTTAATTTACTGGTGGCATTAAGACTTCAGACTTCACACATCATGCATGCCAGCATGTTAACTTTCCACTAAACATCAGTGCGATAAAAAAAAGTCATTGTAACTCATTTCAATGCTTATGTACATAAAAACTTTTTTTAAATTAAAAGTTATTTGGCCTTGCAGTTAAGCTTCAAATGGGAGCAAGTGTCAGAAACTTGTTTAGAAAAGGAGTAACAAGAACGGAAAACGAACGAAAATACACAAACGAAAAACAGGATTCACGACTACTAACGAAGGCGAAAAAGCATAACATAAACAAAATGAACTCTTGTTAATCTACGCAATTTCAGTATTTAAGTTATTAAAGTTCCAAAAGGTTAGGAAGCACTGTGCTCTCAACGTTACACAAAGTCTTCGTCTACAACTGTATTATCCCTTCGTGGGGAGGCTGATGTGCGAATACGAAGGAGTGTTACACCCACATGTATGGAAGTTTCGCAATGACTCCTGAAATTGCCTTAAATTTATGTCGAAATTCCGCACTCATTCGGGACTCATGTGAAAATGAATCCACCACCAATGTTACCAGCAACAACAACAAATGAAAACAGAAGATGAGAAAGATATTATTTAAGCCTGTGGGGATATGTGAACGCAAAGTCAAGTCCCATACGCACACAAACACGTACTGAAAACGGTACAGAGTTCAACATTTTGCACATTGTTAAATTTGGTGGAAATGTAGGTCAACGGGATTTATTTGCTTGGTTTTTAACGGATTTAACTTGGAGTTTTTTGTTTTTTTGTATAGGTTAACACAAAATATATTTACATATGTACATAATAGAGCTTCAGCTAAATTCTATAAGAATGGTAATTACTTGGAAATTTTTATAAGTAACTTGGAGTTTTTGAACTCCAACTCATTTTCATGCAGATATTATCGTGAAATATACATATACACTGCGAGTAGATGCTTATTTTTACTTTCTCTTCTTAAATTTTAGAAGCCTTAAAACCATATTGCCCATTTTAGCATATCAAGTACCCACGTATTTTACTAGTACCAATTCAAAGCTCGAACTTAAAGAATACTTAATTTGCAATTCCAAGCAAATCTCACAAATACCCATCTCGTCGATAAATTTACGGAACCACAATAAATCGGCAACATTTAAAACTTTTTACCGAAACCGGATAAATTAATTCGCCATTCATTCTGCAAACAGAACGCACAAACAAAAAAAAAATACCCATCTTCGCCTTCATTCAATTTCAGAAAAGGAAATTACCCGCTCGGCTGAGCAGTGATAATAAACTTCTCGATTGTCGGTTTGGCATGCTTCAATTAGAAATTTCCCCATCGCCAGAGAAGGCCCCTTTTTATTTCGCAGTGTGATACATTTGAAGGAGGCTCTTCTAAATGCAAATCACATAAAATTCATAGTCTATTGGCAATAAACCATTCACATTTGGAATTTAAAATAGCTGAAGGTTTTCACCATTTACTACAGTTTGGTGTTTATTCGTTTTCATTGACTTCTATAGCCGTTCCATCGAAAAGTAATGAATCCTAGTGGTGAGTGCGTCCAACTTGAGTGGTGATATTTTGAGAGTTGATAGAATGGCTTGATTGAGAGGTTTTTGATGTAAACTGAGACGAAAGTAGGGACTCCAGGAACTAAAACCACTTAAGCTGTTTGCACTTTACAGGTCTTCCGGCCGGGAAATGATATATACATACAGTAAAAATGCATACAGTAAAAATGCTAATTAGACGGCAGATGTTACATCCCATTATGTATCTCCGCCTGAAGTATACTATATTGATATAAGAGAAAGTAATGGTGATTTCATATCTCCTTTCTAGCCTTTTCTGAAGGAGATAGTGGATTCGAATTTGTTTTGTTAATAAATATTCTTACATCAACTTTGTCACATGTTTTTCTAATACGCCATGTTAAACTTAAATCAAATGACATGTATCCTCTTTTTCTGTGGCCGCAGATTTAGTAACTGTTTGTTGCTCATAACAGAAAATTATGGAAGACTGCATTCTTTATCTTAGAGGGGCACTATTAAAGGGCAACATATACATTGCAGTCCAAAAGTTTGAGTTAGCCCTCAGTGCTCGAAGGAAAAATAAAATCTAACATCGAAAAAAACTCTTTGAAAGATTAACAATCATGTAAAATGAACGGGGAACATAACCGATTTCGTAGAAAAAACACCGTTTCATTTGATTACTTCTTTTACAATTCTTGGCATTCTAGCTATCAGTTTTTGAATTGTTGCCTGTGGTATATTGCCCCAGCAATCCAATAGTATATTCCACAATGCAGATTCTGGTGATGGGCATTGATCCCGGTCCCTTCTACCCAGTTTCTCCCACAACAGCTCAATAGGGTTTAAATCTGCTGATTGCAGCGTAGGTACATATCATGATTTGTAAGTCCTCTTCATCTTCCCTCTGTTTTAAGTAGTTTTTACAAAGACTTGTTGAAATACGAATCCTTCGCCAATTGATCGTAGTCCAGAGGCCACAGGGTTTTCTTCCAATATTTTTTGTATGCCCCCTTACTCATTTTTCCAATCACTCGAGCCAGATCTCCCACTCTACTTGAAGAGATACATCCCCAGACAATAACAGAACCGCCTCCATGCTTGACGGTAGGAACCACAGAGTCTGGTAGCATCTTTTGTTCAGCGCTGCGTCGAACAAAAACTCTCCAAAATACGTCGAACTTAGATTCAGCGCTCCATAAAAATCTGTTGAAATCTTCTTCCGTCCAGTCTTTATGCTATTCTAACCTTTTGTGCTTGTTTTGTGGTCACAGCAGGGGTTTTCAAACAGCAACTCGCCAAAATAGTCCAGTATGTCTTAATCTTCGTTTGACCGTTGTTAAGGTCAGCGGTTTATTCCGTTTTTCCTTTATTTCGGCGAGTATTTCGGGTGCTGTTTTTTGTCTACTCCTTTGCTTGTTGTGACTATTAGCAGATCCTCGTGTTTAGTTGTAGCTCTAGGCCGTCCTGACCGTGGTTTATCCTCAAGACTTCTGGTTTCTCAAATAAATTCTTATGACGTCAAAGTGTGGCTTTTATGAAAGACCATTGCAATCCTGGTCGACAACTTTAGGGATTTGAGAACCTTTTTCATAAGTCATAAACAGGTGCTGAATCAACAACCAGAAGTCATATAATTGAATAATTATGGAAAACCTAAACACTTCTCAATAAATCTCAAAACCGGTTTTTCCAACATTTGTAGATAAAACGCCCACTGTTCAAAAACGTGGGAGTATAATTCGAATCTTATTATCTGAATGTGTTGTGTATTGTTCAGGTAAAACGTTTAGATAAAAAAAACCCAATGTAATCATAAAATTCAATCTCCATGCATGAATGAAGTGAAGTCAGTTGTCTAGGTAGGCCTCAAACTTTTGGCTTGTAGTATATATACATAGTTTCACAGAAGGTTCTGCTCAGAATGTGAATTACATATCACCAAACGTCGCCTTCATTGGAGCAAAGGAAGTTGCTTCTCAGCTGATCTTTAAGATACCGCAATTCACTTCTATTTCCATTACTTTCATTCGCCCATAAATCTCCTCGAACGGGGTCAAACGGAAAGACCTAACCGAATGCGATTTCCTTAAACGTCCACCAATGGTGCAATACGGTGGCGGCCTCTGTCCCGATGCAATCCCAAAAACCATGTCGACCACCATCCACCAGCTATATGACCTAGTCTCTCTACACACAAAGACAGACCCTTCTCCAGTTCGTGTTCGCTTCACATTACATTTGAAGCGCACAAAGGATAACCGGGAATCCTAGACGTGCTCTTGAATTCCAAATAAAATAACTGGTAGATGTGTTGTGCACAATTTCCTTTTACGACTCTCAAGAGTGGTAATAAATCTCGCTGAGAATAGTTTCCGGCAATCATTTTGTTTCCACTTAACCTCATTCGATCCTCTATGAGTCTTCCTGAGTAGCGGTAGAAGCAGCAGCTAAAGCTCCAAATCCAAATTCAGCTATCCTGTGCCCCTCCGTCCCCATCATCATTGAAGAGTAGCAATATTGCTACGTATACTAACACGGAGCAGTAGCCTCCAGGAGGGGGTTCCTTAACTGGTTACCATGTTGTGTGATTATCTGGGGCACACTTATTTTCGGGAAATCCTTAAAATTTTCGCTTTTGGTCATTACACATGTTCTTCGACGAGATAGAGGAGGCAAGTAGGCGGTTGTAACTGTTCTCGTTTAACGATAACTACGGAGTGCAAATGGGGGGCGGTCATTGTGAATGCTAACACACTGCACTCAATTCAATTATAATAAACGGACATTTAAGATGCATGTTTTTGAAAGTCTTGTGTCCGTTGCACGAAATTAGAGTGGGATTCAAAATCCGAACGTTAGGCACTGACATTTAACATGGAGAATCGTATTAATTTTAGGATTTGGGGAATTTTATTGTTCTTTGGAAGGACGTCTGTGTCCGGTCTATGGATATATGTTTTGGTAGTAGAGGAAATTGAAATGGAAAAATGCCTCTAATCATATATGATGTACCTATTTGTACATAGGCACATAGATGTGGTGTATTTCCTTGATAATCCTATATGTACAAAGGGTTCACCTGAATTTTCCAAGATCCTTAGATAGTTTTGAAAATACCTTATACATCTTAATTTATGTCAATCAATGTAGTACAATATTCAAAGACCAAACATTTTACCCCCTCTAGCTAGCAACCCTCTCTACACTGTGAACATGCACTTAAAAATCCAGTAGTTTCTGGTACTTTAAATTTTACATTTCCAACTTTAATCTCGTGTCCTCAGGAAACGCAAAGATGAATATCGCAAAATGCAAATGCAGCTTAATGACCGGACATTCTGCAGCTGGTGGTGTTGTAAACCGCATGAGAAATGAAATGTTCATTATTTTCATTTTTATGAATGAGAAATTTCATTGAGCCAATGAATAGAGAAGAACAGCAACATCAGCCAACCGCAGTACGTTCGTATTCAATACAACTCCGACCAGCACATACTCGTATGTACATATGTATGGCGACGAACCCTTGTGTAGTTTTCATATCGACAGATGCCTCTGAAAATTGACTTTACTTCTCAAGAGTTCACTGACATACCACAGTCTATATAAAAAATACAACAAGCTACAATCTGCTTGGAATAGATCGTATGATACCCTATCCTCCATCCTCTTGCTAATAATGTGGGCGTGACGTTAATTCAACACTTTTTAAGAGATTTAATAACAATTTTTTTAGAAGAAAGTTGCTGTCACCGATAGTGACCGAAGATCCCGTATTCTGATTAGATATTAAAAATAAGAATTACCTATCCCCATACATATTTGAAGAAAATGCCCCCAGTAAGTGATCGTGGCCAAGTACAGTGTATGAGAGAAGTGAAGAGAAAGTCAACGCCTGTATGTTTTGTAAATATTTGGAAAAAAAAAAAAAAAAATTTCAAAAGTGGGCGTGTCTGTGGGCGGATTTTAAAAAAATTTACGCTTGTACTGCTTCGGATTCTGAAAAACTATAAGAAATTTCATCTTCCTAGCCTAAAATTTAAGCTAGACTAGTTATCTCAATTAACACTCACTGCCGAAGTTATAAGGTCGTGAAGGAGGAAGAAACTCTTGAATATTAGATGAAACAGCCTGTGACATAGCTGGAATGATCCCCATCTGGCGAATTAAATGCTAAGGATCCATTAAAAAAGATACCCAAGCCAACAAGATGCAGGTGTTGTAAGGAGGATAAACGAGAGCTATGGGGCAATCCGTGTGAGATAACATTACAAAACGCAGATAGACCTACAAGTTGATCCCCACCGCCTGGATCTGGACAAAACGAGTGCATGGCGGCTGCAAATACTACCTTACGCAGTTCCTATCCGACCACGGTGGCTATCTCAAATATTTACACCGATTTGGACACGATAGCTCACACCTCTTTGTCTTATCTAGATAGAAGAAGAAGACATAAAGCATGCAATATTCCACTGCAGCCGCTTCAGAGTGTAATGCATTTTCCTGTCAATATTACCTCTCTTGCGATCTTCATGATGGCCTCATATGCTGCTTTTTCAATTAATAGGTGTAGAGGTGAAAGATCGAAAATGAACTTTATCACCGCCGCCTCACATGACCTCATTGTCCTTGACATGCATATTAAGCGGAGTCTCTGTATTTTGTCGGAATTCCTGCCTGTGCTTAGCCTAGTTCTCTTTGCCTAAGCCAGCGTGACATAAATTATGATTGGTCCGACTTAGAAGAGGGCGACTGCATATTCACATAGTACCTGCTAGGCTCTTGCAAACCTCTATCGCTCGAGCGGTTTTTCTCCCTACTCCTTCTTCACGTAGAATAACTTCCGATTCCGCTTAATGTCATCTCCATTTCCTTCAGTCATATAGGTCTCTCTCCCAACTTGGGAGCCTATCATAGAGTAAACATACTACTAGGTTTCACATTAAGAGTCACAGTACCCTTTGGACCCCCTTTTAAACAACCTAATGATATGCTAGCTGCAATAGTGACCTGTTGGTTTTTGTGAGTATAAACGAGTATTTGACGTTCGGGGGCGAGGAGACCAATAAACAAAAAATAGGAATCGATGGACAGATTATCCACAATCATCCTGACAGAAATCCACGAGATGGGAATGTGTGCCGAACTTGACCTCAGCAGAAATTATCGCAATAGATACATCGCAATTGTTACATACATATATCAGACAGTCAAACTGTTATCAGAGCGTTGATTAAGCTAATACAATGCTATGGGAATTAATTTACTCAACGACTTCGGTAAGTTAAAAAAAAATTGCCCTATTGGGTATGAACAGAGTAGGAATTCAACAGCTAAATTTTTAGGGAAGTCCCCAAACTAAGGTAGGCAAAGGCACTCATAGAAAACTGCAATCGAAGAAGTTCTAAAAAACAAACATGGAACAAACATGGTATATTTTCGGGGCTCTTTATGGAACGCTGTAAACTCCGTTAGCACATCAGGAAGTTAAGTTCAAACATACAGGAAAGTTACAATCCATCTAGAACTAATCGTGCCATACTCTTCCCCCATATTTTAACTCACCCCTAAAAAAGTGACCAAGGTATTGCGAAATTTTTAAAACAGATGCAATGATATGTTTTTTACAGAGAATATTTTCGCGGATTTTAAGAAATTGTATCGCAAAATTATTGTTACAACTTCTTCTTAGTAGAGAATGGGCGTGACTTCTAAAATATGTAATCGAAGTTCTCGGATTATGATGAGATATTCACAATAAGATCTAAACATCACCGTAAATAGCTGCGAAAAAGCAATACAAGTTTTTTTTACGAAAATGCCCCCAAAAAGTGGGCGTGGCCATATATAATGTGTGGACGGAATGTAGAGAAAGTCAACGTCTATATATTTTACCAAGACAACATTTTTCAGATTCTGGCATAAACATTGGAAAAAACGATATTTTTGAAAAGTTGGCATGATGTGTGCTAATTTCGAAAATTTGTACGCTTGTACTGCTTTGGATTCTGAAAAGTTTAAGTACCAAATTTCATGCTCCTTGCACAAAATTGAAGGCCCAAAAAGTGGTGACATGGGGACAGATGGACGTATATATGTACATGGCTAGATCGACATAACTTTTTATGCTGATCGCAAATATATATAGGTACAATTTGATTTATCGTTAGTATGCCTCTATGTAGCAAACTATGCATCAAACTTAGGATAGGATATAAAAACAACGGAATATGAAGATTTTGCGATGAAATCGAAAAGACTGCGATCACATTCTTAGGAATTCTAGATGTTCATAGAGGTTCTTAGGTTTCATGGTGTGAAAATTAAATAAAAGGCACGAACTTGTCGCACATACTTGCTGCATAAGTGCTGATCATTCGTAAGTTTTTTAAATTTCAAATTTACGCAAAATTGAAAAGAGGCGACAATATCTGAATTTTCGAAAAATGCATTTCCTCAAGCATGTCTAAAGTGACTTAGATATCAATTTGGAATAAAATCGTTTAAGCCGTAATCGAGATATGACCAATTTACATAAATCCGCTAATTAGTAATGTACCGTTATTCGATATTATAGCGAAAAGCTGGCAGTTTCATTGCAAACGTCCATTCTATCCTAAATTGCATCTTTGCAAAATTGGTCGTAACTAAAGCACCATCGATTTTGAGGCTAGAATGATCGATTTTGCTCACAGACCGCAGTTATGAGGTCTAATTGAAATCTACCAGCCATTCAGGCTGCAGTCCGATATACAGACCTACAGATGAACAGACAGACGGACATAACTGCTTATTCTTATACTCATTTCTACGAATGGATAGCAAGGATACACAAGACTCTACCATGCTGATCGCCTTACGAAAGGTTAGCTGCTGATAGCCTCCCAGTACTCCAAATACTATGACGAAATTGTGCAAAAGTACTTTCAGAGACACTAGCAAATCTAACAACCGCAATGCGCTTTGCGTGACTCAGAAAGCCTGAACCCTTTCGAAACTTACGCACTAGTCATTTAAAACAGGAGCTTGGAATGTTTATTTCTAAATATGAGACTTTACACAATTTTCAATCCGCATCTGCTGAAATGCATGTCGAGTTTATTTTGCGTATGTACATATATTTCTTGTTTTCATTCTCTGGTTCAGATTTGTTATGACCTTTGTAATTTTAGAGAGCCTGTAGTCGAAAAGAGTACTCTAAATGCATTACCTTTGGACGTTTCAGATTATTGTCAGAAAAGTGTAAGGTGGGATCAGTTCAGATCATGTGAATGGAGTTTACTGCATTGTCAAGACATGTGCATTTGCTTATTGAGACGTCCTGAATGACCAGCTAGATCGGTGGGAAATTGTCCGAACCGGTACAATTTTAAAAATATGTATACTTTTGTTTACCAAGATACAAATTATACGGAAGGCATTAATCTTACCCTATCACCATGCCTTGAAGGTAATAAAAGGGTGTGAATTGATTCGCCTTGAGACTGTTATATATCTTATCTTACAGTTAAAAACTTAGAAGTGTCCAGAATGGTTGATAAGGTATTTTAATATCGACCCCACCCCCATAAAGTAACGAGATGGAACTGAGAGATATTCCTAGAAATCCTACTCAACAACGCGCATTCATCGAGAAAATAAATGTTTGAACTCTAATTGCATAATTTTTTTCCAATGTTTTAACAAACGTGTAGCAAAATATATTCATTCCTCCTCTTTACCAGCTAAAATCTTTTAAAGGACACTTCAAGTCAATTTCGCATCACATTCTCATCCATACTCATTTTATCCTTTTTCCTTTTTTTCAAAGATTTTCGATGCTGTCTAAAATAAAATTATACTCTACACAGTAAGGATGCTTCATTCCGCTTCCCTGAACTAAGAAAATACCGCAAAGAAGAGAGGATCCTCTTTCCTTGCAACTTTCTTTTTTTTTTTCCTCTCTATTTCTGTGAAATGTAATCCCTTGAAAAGTGGATAAAAAGGTATCCTTAAAACCATCATAATAGCCGGAGCCATTTCAGGTAAACCCATTAAATTTCACGTCCTTCTGCGGGAAACTGATAGCTTAATACAGAGTCGCAATTTGAGGTCAAAACGTCTGTATGTATAAGGCGAACTGCCATGCAACTTATGGACGGAAAATAAAAGGGAAGTAAACAGGAATTAGAACGTCATCTTTATTTATCTGCTGAACTACGAAAGCGTGAGGAATTACTTTACAGTCTGGAAGTAAAGTTTACGAAATCCCCGAAAGCAATTTAAATTGACCGAAACGCTGGGGGATATTGTTGACATAAATCTTCGACCTGCTACAGAACGTGATGCATCAAATATGATCGTAAAGTTTTATAGTCTCTTAATGCTAATATGGTGGTCTTATTGTACTAATAAATACGTGAGCGTAACCACCGTAAATCGGGTTTATGATGTACTTCTTGACCTTTAGAATGTGTGTGGTAAATTTGCATTAAATCTACTTTATTTCTCATTCCATTTTAACTAGGGTTTCGTAAGGCTTCTCACTGCAATTAAGCCTCTGGGAAATAACGCAGTAAAGGACTAATTACACTATAGGGCAAGTATTATTTTGAAATTTTCGATCTTAAAGTTTTGATTAATTTTGACATTTCTAATGATGAACTAAAAAAAGTGGGTCTCGCAATTCTATCTGCCTTTCTATCTGTGCATCTGTCGGTACGTCGGCTAGACGGATTTTTTTAAACTTTATACGAGTATCTTTGGCCCGTGGGCTAATGCTGATGTTAATAAAATAAACGGCACTTTACGTAGTTAGGTCCATTGTACTACAAAGCAGAAGCCCCTGCTTGGTGTAGAGGCTGGAGAAACTTCAGTTTTATTCGTTTCTCTTACATGCTTGGCTCTTGGTTGCTGTTCCCCGTTCGGGCTCGGACCTGCATAGTTTGGGTCACAAGCAAATACACTACCCACTATACCGTGGCTATTATCATTTTTTCGCAACAAATTCGAAAAAATGTAACTTTTCCTATTAACAGACTTGCGAAAATCGACCATATCTCGGTTACAGCTTAGACAATTTTATTCAAACCTGTTATTTAAGACACTTCTAACAAATGTGACTCTTAAATTATTGACATATGCTCAAAAAAGGGGGCGGATCCAGGGGTGTCTGAAATTCAGCCAATATATTTTTTAAAACTCCTTAAAATGTACAAGAAGTAACATAAGTCATCAAATGTCGCAAAAATCTGAGCAGGATTTAATTGCTTATTAAAGCAAAAAACAGAAAAATATAAACAAATTCAAACTGTCCAAAAGCGTTTTCTGGATCGCTTAATCTGAATTCGAAGTAAAAATTTTAAAATCGAAAGCAGTTTCCGGTCACTGAATCTAAATCTGATGTCAGAATTGACGTTCAAAAAAAAGAAAAAAAAAATTTGGAACACTTAGAACTTAAAAATTCGGACTTCGAATTTGATTTCAGCAATCTCGAAAGCATCGAGTACATACACATATGTGGAGTAATCGATGTTAATTTTCAAATGATAATTTTCCATTAGGGCCAGTGTTGGATGTGCCAAGACAAGTGCATCCTTGTAGTACCCGGTCACTTGAAAATGCTGTGGTAAATGACAGTGTTCGTGACAATTCATCAAAATTTATTCACCATCGTTCCCAGCAATTGAACGTTTCCTACAACTCAACGCAGAGCTTTTTAACAAATATCTGCATTTGCATACCTATAAGATCCAATTGCCTCAGGAATTACAACCAGCAGACCATGAACAACCTCTTGACTTCGTTAATTGGGTGTTAGAGAACCAACAAATTGATTGCGATTTTTCGAACAAAATCATCTTCAACTTAATTTTATTTTATTTATTATTCTTTGATTGAGTTTGTTAGTTTAAGAAGAAATTTACATAAATATTTGGGCTTTTGTGTGACATTTTGAATCATTTTGTATTTTTATATTCTGATTCCGGTTTCATATTTAGCGACCCAGAAAATGTTTTTGTTCCATTAACGTCCCTTTATTTATTTCAATATTTTAACGTCTCTTAGGCAACATTTTTATGTTGCCTTGTAATACACTGTAAGTATAACCGCACCCTGTAAAAGGCCTTTTCCAGGAAATTCTAAACGGATACAGGACCTTTATTATTTTTTTATGTTATGGCCTCAATTAACAAGTAATTAGAGCAAAAAAAATTCCCAATATTTTCTTTTGGGATTTCCAGCAATAAAAAAACTGTTTCGTCTAGCTAGCAAAAGTATAACCGCATTACATTTTTCTCAATTTTTTTAAATTTTGGCTAATTGTTTTTATAGATTTTAGTATGAGATTTTATTACCCCTATCTTCAATGATAATAAAAATTCTATTGGGCATACTCTCAATTAGGTTTCTTAGTATAGAATTCTCCAAGGAGTTCCATGCATCCATAATTGATGCTCGGAGCTCGGCAACGTTCGCGATTTGCCGATTATGGGCATAAACTCGGCATGTAATTATTCTTCAAAGATTTTCTATCGGATTGCAATCCGGAGAACGTGCCGGCCACTTCATCATTCTGATGATTTGGGCTTGAAACCATTGCTAATTTTGATGAATGACGTGAATCGAATCTTGTTGAAAAACATGAGGAAATCGCCGATATCGCCTTAAGAAAATATCGGGGATTTTTTTTTGCTCTAATTACCTGATAATTGATGATAAAATAAAAAATAATAAAGGTCCTGTAACCGTTTAGACTTTCCTGGAAAAGGCTTTTTACGTAATCAGATTTTCAATTTTCATACAGGCTGCTACAAAGAAATTTTTTTATTTCTGGTAAACATTATTTCCCAATGTGTGTTCGCGCTTACAGGACTCCCCGGGCTACATAGAAAGATTAAACGTTGTATACTTATAATGCATACTGTGGGGCAGAAGCTTACGCAGACGAATTTTCAATAGGAGGCTACAAGGTACATTTCTAGTATCTCTATTGTACAATTTTCCAATGTTAATTTCCTGCACCTGTAGTTCTATTTCGACTTCAATTTTGGAAACGGTGGGCGCCGTGGCTCAATGATTTAGTGCGTGATCAAGGTTCGAATTCCAGAAAATACACAAAAAAAAAACGGATTTCCCACGATCCCAATTCTCGCGAATATTTGACAAACATTCGAGAATAAAATTGTGTAATTTTGTTGGTCTAAACCATGTGCCTAGCAAGTTAACCATTCAAAGTATAATGAGTAATTTTGAAAAACAGTATACACTGACAGGTAAAGTGAAGTCCGGCCGAGTTCGTAGCATACGTATGCATACAATACTGCTGCTATGAGAGACAATATTGATGAAAGCCCAGGGACCTCCGTTGGACGTCGTGCAGAAGAATTTGGAATGTCTCTTGCAAGTTTGTTTAAAATAATTAAAAAACGTTTGAATTTGTCCAGTATAAAATTCAATTGACTCAACAACTAATGGAAAATGACCTTATGCGCCGGCGAGAGTGGAGTGAAAAGGTTTTGCAGCTCCATATTGAGGACCCGAATTTTTGGGAACAATTCATAATGAGTGGCGAGCTCATTTCGAGTTATCTGGGATTTGTTTAATATCCGCTATTGGGGCACTGAAAATCCTCAATTGATACACCAACGACTTTTATACCCTCGTAGAGTTACTGTATGGTGCACCATTTGGGCCCGAGAAATAATTGGGTAACATTTTTTTGAAGACGCAAGAGATGGATATTTTGCGAACAATTTTTCCCGGCAGCACAGAGATTGGTCCCTTCGAATCGCTGATTTGACCGCCACCGACTTCTCTTTTCGGGGAAAGGTGTAGGGCAACAAGCCAATCACAATCTCGATGCATTATTTCAGAAATTGGGGAAATAACACCTGAAATGTACAAAAATGTTTGGCAAAATATGGTTGAAAGAGCGCGCATCTGCATCTCGGCCAGTGGCACCCATTTGGCCATGCATAACTGTTATAAATCGGTCAATAAAAAAAAAAAAAAAGTGTTTCTTTCGTAGATAGATTAAGTTGTACTGTTGAAGAACTAAAGCTGTGCAAGAAGTTTGAGTATAAACATATTTCTAGCCCCCGTAGCTAGGAACAGTGGGAGATGTGCCTCATTTCTATACGCAAAAAGACTCTAAAGTCTTCCGAAACGATTAATCGGAACGATTAAAAAAAAACATATCAACTTATACAAGGTTTTGAAAACAAAAACATGTAAATTGTGTAAATTTTCTGGAAAAATGTATGAAAATGTGGATAAAAATTAAAGCAGTGCTGCATATCGCTGAATTTCCTATTCAACGATATGCAGCACTGTTAGTGGTTTGAGTCAAAACAAATTTCTAGCTCTCATAGCTGAGAACGGGGGAACGCTACGCCAACACATCCTCTTAAAATGTTCTACGCCATATCGAAAAGGTTAGGAACGTCTAGTCGAGATGTTTAATGGAACATTCAGGTTTTAGATCTCCACCCTCTAAGCAAACAAATTTGCATCAACCGGATGCTTCCGTTCAAATTATGCCGTCGTAAAATCAGATGCTTTTATGTTTTTACGTTTTTAGTACTTACAAGAGTTTTGCTTAATAAAATATGTTGCAAATGTTTGCTGGTCAGATTTTGTTTGAATGTACCAATTTCCGCAGCTAGTTTTTCTTTTTTTGTAATCGGTGGGATTTTTTTTTTCTTTCTAACCTTCAAACCCATAACTTTTTCCCCATATTTGATATAATTTTTTTTTTTTTTCGCTTATTTAGTTGCATTCATAACCATAATCTCTACCTGTCGGTTCACTCCCGATTGTAAGAGTAAATGACAGAGCATTGAACAAGATCATTAGGTTAGGTGGCTGTCCCCGCTCAGGCAGGGACACACTTAGACCAAGGATAAGTCCATTGTGATACCACAAAAAGGACCGGATTTTCGACACCAGGAACCCTACATGACTAATTGCTTTCTAAAGGAAGAAAAGAAGGGGTAATCGTTGCGGTGTTAACCCTTTTCTGCTCTGAACCTATGTGTAGAACCATCTAGATCCATAAGCAAAACTCTCTATCCTGGCCAAGTCGTTGAGATCTCCATAGAACTATTCCCCTATGGTTTTCCTTCTCAACAGTACAGGTGCTCAAAAAATGAATAATAGTTTAATTATAATCCTCGGCTCTACAGCTTCTACAAAAACCGTTCGAAGGGACACCCATTATAGTAGCATGTCTACCTATCAAGCAGTGCCCCGTGAGGGCTCCTATTATTATACTAATGCGTTTCCTGTTAATGGGCAGAAGTCTTTCCATTCTTTTCAAATCCAGCTAAAACAATTACTGCTACTATTCCACCTGCTGTTTGCTATTTTTCTGACTTCAGTATCAAGGCGGAACTTTATCGTTCCTAAGGGAGCACACATTTCCTCTATATTTTCATTGAAGTTCTGACCCGCACCGGCCGACCTCTTTTGCCAGCTCATTAGTTCTGCAGTTGCCGGAACGTCGCTGTGTCCTCGAATCTAGTAGAGAGAAATGTCGCAACTGTCAACGATATCGTGAATCATATTGTTGACGATTCCAAGGCTTTTATCGCTGCCGGACTATCTATATGTAGTACAAAAGTGTTACCCTCTATCGCGTTAATTGAAAGCCAAGGCGCAGCTTCACGGATTGCCGTAATTTCCGCTTGAAATACACTACAGTGATCCAGGTGCACTGGAGAAGACTCTGACTCCTGTACCCATACCAGATGCTGTTTTAGATCCATCTTGTATATCGCTATCGTATAATCGTTCGAAATTTCTGGTCTTATATCTGGCATCAAAGTCAATGTTAGGAACAATATAGTCCATCGTACTAGGAATAGTATTGTTGCCGATCAGGATCAGTGGTCAGTGTTAACGTTAACGAACTGTGAGGATTCTCTAAGCCTTATTGCTGCTTTACCGCAATTTACTTCCCAAAGATATCAACAGAAAGCTATTCTCTAGTGCAGCGGTAGGAGTTGTTTTTAAATCGCCCGTTATACAGGTGCATGACAACTTTTGAACTTTCCTTAGAAGATCAGAATTTGTTTTCTTGTCCAGTGCTGTCCACCAGACTAGTACTCCGTACATCAGGAAGAGCCTCACTATTGCCGTATCAATCCAATGGACAGGTTGAAAACCCCATTGTAGGTCCGAAGCTCTCTACCGATCTCCCTTTCCAGTACGCATGCTAGGAATTCGATATGAGATTGTCATCTAGATTAGAACGTATATAGACGTAAATAAGATTTGCCAGCGTCTTGAAGAGGAAGGAGGCTAAGCTGATTGGACGGAAGTCCTTAGGCGATTTATGAGAGGTCTTACCGGGTTTCGATATGAAGACCACTTTGACCCTCCTCCAGGAGCTGAGGGTGTAGTCAAAGATTACGCAGCTCCTAAAGATTAAATGGAGCCAGGGTGAGTGATAGTATTTTCTTCTATGGCTTTCTACAGAGTAGCCTATCTCTGTTTTATTATCCGGAAAATGGGTATCCATGAGTAGCTCTAAAGCTCCAACATACATAATTCCGATTATTACATATGTATGTATTTATATCGTAGCAGATAGTACGGTTAAACAATAACTTCTTATTTTATATATTATTTAAATACTTTCATATTTCATTATTGAATAAATATTTTTGCAATTACATAAATATAAATCACTACCATATCACTACTAATTAATTTCAGACAAAAATTAATAATTTAATTAAATGTACCTCTTATCCAACGCAATTGATCAGAAAAATCAACAAAGTATATTGTTTACCTATTTATTTCGAAAATGCTGTTAAATCAATCACTTGAATGAATTAAATCAACTTTAATTAATAAACTGCAAACAAAAGTTTAACTTTCAATTTATCATCATTCATCATAGTCGGTCTTTATCACAGAATTGTCGTTTATTAAAATGGGCTATGGAAAGAAGTATACATATGTATGTACTCGCCGGTATATGGCAGTGTTTCCCAGCTTTTTCCGTTCCACACCTTCTTTGGTGAATTGAGAAATCTGAAGAACCCCCTCCTGCTGTTTATGTTTGATTATTTTATTTTCATTAAAACTTGAAAACTTGAAATTGAAAGGAAGTTTTCCACTGCCGACCGGACATAGTCGGTATTTTTGAATTTGTTTAGTGCAGGAATTTCTGCAAAGCAAAGAAAAAGGGGTAGTCGCTTGGTATCAGGTCTGGTGCATATGGAGTATGAGGTACAGGGCTGTCATTTTGAAAACTTGGAAGGAATTAGTTTTAAAAGCGTTGGACACTATTTGTACTAGAAAAGAATTGCAGGATTTGCAACGAATAATAAAACAGATCCTGTGTTCAATCGAAACAGTGCTTACATGATGGTCAGATTCGACGATTTCCATGTTTTTATCGATATTTTCGACAATTGGCCTTCCAGAGCGTGGTGCATCTTTGATATCGAAATTACCGGAACGGAATCGACGAAACCAAAACTGCGCATGATTGGCTGTTACAGTATCAGAACTATAAACACTATTCACATTTTCAGTCGCCTGGCTTGCGTTTTCGCTTTTGGCGTAGAAAAACTGTAAAATATGGCGTATTTTCTCTTTGCTAGTGCCCACCTTTGATGCGCGCTCAAACAAAACTGAGTCAACCAATCACAAAACTGTCAGAGAAGTTTTTTTTGTACAAAATCTCATCTTTCTAACGGCATTTAGTGTACGTCCAATAGGATGTATACAACACTAGATACAGATTAATAAAGCCATCTGTTAGAAAAAATAATGGATTTCTTTTTACTACACTTCAGGTCCATTATTTTTGCATGAAATTGAAGGCTTTATTTAGCATAGTTAGAATAATCCGGTTTAGGTCAAATATACGATGTTTTGTTCGATAACTTGTTGCCATTTTGATGGTAATTCCATTATGCCTCTCTCATAGAAGCCTTTGTCCCTATTGGCAAAAAACTGGGACAGTCGATTTTCACAAGCCTCTCTTGAGTCGTATTTTCCACTAGCAAAATCGTTCGTCATGGATAGAAACAGGTGTTAATCACTTGGTGACGGTCAGATTCAACGATTTCCATGACATTTTCAGCCGCCTGGCTTGCGTTTTCGCCTTTATCGAAGAAAAACTGTAAAATGTGACGTATTTTCTCTTGACGCGTGCTCAAACAAAACTGAGTCAATCAATCACAAAACTGTCAGAGAAGTTTTTTTTGTACGAAATTTCTAACGGCATTTAGTGTACGTCCGATAGGACATATACAACGAGAGGTACAGATTACTAAAGCCATCTGTTGGAACAATAATGGATTTCTTTTTACTACACCGATATTAAACAAAAAAAAAAAAAAAAAATGTAGTGGATCCGTATTTTTCACAGTAAATTCCACTACAAAAATTTAATTTAATGAATATTAGTTTTATGATAAAAGTATATTTGTATATGAATGTTTATTAAATACAAAACAGAACAAGGAACAATTTGTTCACGTTTTTCTGTTATTAACTTAATGTATATTTGTTCATCGTAAGAAACATTGTACAATTGACCAGGTTCATCGCATTACTAACATCATTGAAAAAGCACTGGAAGAGACAAAAGTTAGATAAAATTAAACCAGTCTAAATCTGTACATGTAAAGTCTGCAAACAAAAAGATTGAACACATATATAATATACACACATATACAATATATGTATATATATTATATAAATAACCAAGTAATTCCATACGCGAACACAGCTAAAAGCGGTCATTGAAGAACGACGTTTAATTCCTGATCACCAATTCGGGTTCAGAATCAAACATTCCACAATTGACCAGGTTTAGAGAATAACCAATGAAATTGACAAAAAAGATATGTTCTAGTGCTTTTCTAGCATGAAGGACAAAAGAATAAGCTAACGCAGGTTCTTCGGGCATAATTTTAGAATCCTACGTTGCGAATTGACTTTTTCGTATTAAACACAGGACCGAATACTCAGAATTTAAGAAAATCGCTGCCGGAGTTCCACAAGGAAATGTTCTTGGTCTCTATTCTACACTCGAGACATACCTTAACTGCCACGTTCGCGGATGATACGGCTATACTGGCAACGGAAAATTCAGTCAAGTCAGCAACTGAAAAGCTCCACCGAGCTTTGTATAAAATTTGCGAATGGACAAAGATTTGACGCATTGCTCTTAACGAGACGAAATCAACGTATGCATATTTTTGTTTTTTTTTTTTTTGTTTATAATTTGCACGTGTGAAAGGGGTTATGAATACCCTTATACTAATTTTTAGGACACGGGCGTTTTTGAGGAAAGGGGAAGAGACAGAGAGAAAGACAGATTAACTCTATTTACAGAAAAATAAACAATATTCCGAGTTATCCCACGTTAAAATGAAATGCGTCGAGCTCGAAAATAGATTCAGACACATCTGCTGGCTACTTAGAATACATTCCAAATGAAGCATACTCGTATACAACAAACTGCTTTTATATAAACAAGTGCTAAAACTTATATGGACATATAAAGGGTGAGCCATTTAAACACCCATGCATGTGGCAACCCTATAACTTTGAGATCTGTTTTCAGACCGGCTTATGACAGCCCGCGTTCGAAGCGTCGGTCTAAGCGAATTTGTGCCATGGAACAGTACACGCCACCACAACGTGGTGAACATGGCTCAAATAGACAATGATTTTTGCCAAAAAATTATAGTGAGCGATGAGGCTTATTTTTCTTTGAATAAACAAAATTGTCGGTTCTACGCCAATGAAAACCCTCAATTAATTTAGGAAGAACCTCTCCACAATGAAGGCGTGACTGTTTGGGCTGGAATTTGTGCGGAAGAATCATTGGACCGTTCTTCTTCGAAGCAGAAGCTGGAACAGCCGCAACTGTCAACGGAGAGCGTTATCGGGCTCTGATAATGGATTTGTTGATGCCAATTCTGACTGGTAACGCCATGGACAACTTCTGGTTCCGATAGGACGGCATAATTTCGAAAAATGGTGATTTTGCCTGCCTCCGCGATCACCCGACTAAACGCCTGTGGGGTTCGTCCTGTGGGGTTGTTTGAAGTCTAAAGGTTATGTCAACAAACCACGGAACCTAGAAACCTTGAAAGACAATATACGACAGGAAATGGCAGCTATTCAGCCCGAAACATTTCGACAAGTAATGGGAAATGCCGAAAAACGAGCATATTGAGCCGTTCGCTCTGGCGGCTACCATTTACGCGATATTATATTCAAAAAGTGACCAGAACAAATTTGAAAGATTCAAAATAAACGAAAAATGTCTTCACAGCAAATCATTTTTTTTTTTTTTAATTATTACTAAAAAATACCCCGAAGGTTTAAATGGCCCACCCTGTAGTATACCACTTTGAGATTGTCCTAAGCAATATAAATATACTACAATATTTCCAAACCAAAAAGCTAAGAGTAATCGTGAATGCTTTGCGTTATATTAGGAACAATAATATCCACAGAGACTTAGGAATAGATACCGACGTAGACGAAATTACAAACTTTGCTCGCAAATTCTGTATTCCTTCATGGTCAGTCTGGACGTGGTAAACTTTGTGCGCCGACTAAAAGACTGAAACCGTTCTATGATATTTAGCGAGTAAGGAGTAACCGCATCTAATGTCGGTATCAGCGGGTGCTTTTGCTAGAAAGATTAGGTTAGCTTGGGGGGCTGTACATCGCTAAAGGTTCTTACACGGGGGCTTATTGATCCATTGTGGTTCCCCTTGGGTTATATTACCCCATCTAATACTGTTTCTAGTTGACTGGTTCTTGCTCGAACTAGCGTGTGTTAGTTATAAATCTCGTTAAGTCCATCAGCGAAGCATGTGCCAACTCACCCAGTTCTCCGAAGAGTCTGTTTGACTGGTAAGCTAAGATCGAAGGTATAAATTAGTTGTAGTTAACAAGAAGAAGGGAGGTGTTTTTAGTTACATAGTTAAAATTTCACACTACTATTAGTACGTGCTGACGGTCCTCAAGTGTTTATGTAGATTGTCATCTACCCGTGTAAAAAAAAAGAAACTTGTATAAGGACTAAACTTGTATAAAGTCTATCGGTTAGATTACGATTAAATCTAGGCGTCCGTTCATTATTTTCGGCACTGTGCTGGAAGGAAAGTTATTAAGTGAAGAAGAAAAGGCCCGAATTCGAACTTACAATCAATCTGTATCCGAACTTTCCGTCAGAAAAATTAAAGCTAAAATTTGGGTTAAGGCCTATAGAGCGACAGGTAATTGCTTTATACAGCGTGCCATTCATTTAAAATACTAACAAATGAAGAAGAAGCAGCCACTTAATGAATCACAACTGGACTTGAACATATCACGGGGAATAGAGAGTGGCAGTGAAAAGAAAAATTCATAATTTGGATAGACCCGACGCATACAAGTTTTGATAGATGGCACAGGAAAGGAGGCGGCTGCAGCGTGAATGACTCGGGAAATCTACAATTCCATTCCAGAACGAGCTTTTCCAATTTTTCTGATAGACAGCGATGGACTTACCAGCAGGATAATGTCCCGATACACACTGCATGGACAAACAAGTCTGCATTTAGAGTCAAAATATGGAATTATTTACACTGTTGTTGTATTCACCTGAAATGTTTGGATATCGCTGTCATGAAAAGTCTACAAAAGTGGAAGGTAATTTGAAAATAAAGATGACTTAATTGAAGTCATAAATATAGCTTGGTCAGAAATTTTGTTCGATTATTTGGAGTCTCTTTATGGCGCACTGCACATTCAATATTACAGAATTTGCAGAAGAATACATTTTTAAATAAAAAACAAAAAAAAAACATTTTTCGTTGATTCTCCACGTTTAAGTGGTCGATTTTACGAGTGTCCTTATATAAGTGAGACAAAAAGAGAGGTAAATTCTACGACTGTTAAAAAATGTAGTTCTTTTTTTAACTTCATTAAAAATTCTTTTTGGAACATTATCATTATGTACCTATCCCTTTATGAATTTCTAAAATGTGATTTTCCTAGTTATGTGAAGTAAGGAAATATCGGCGGTATTTAAAAAAAATCGAGTGTACTTAAGCAAATGAGACGGAGTGTATCTATCGTACAATATTTTGATATATCTCCTGCAGTTTTTGCAAGAGCCCTAAACTTCTTGATGCATAATAAAGAATTTAGTTTTAAAGATGCAGCGTATATTTTTACTCACTCAAACAATTTTCAAAGATTATGTTATAGAATAGTGAAAACCGCATTAACATCTATTCAGTGATTCTAGAAATTAGCACTTATAATCTAAAAGATAGACAATGCGACTCATCCCGCCCGGCTTCGCCCAAATCAAAAATAAATGATAGCTGTGAGTCATCCATTGATCTGAATTGTATGTCTTTCATACTACTTTTTGTAGAAATGTAAATGGGTTACATAACCCCAATACATCATTTTGATGTATCTCCTATAGTTTTGGCAGTGCTTCAAGTTGTTCATAGATCAAAAGCAATTTTCCTGTGAGTTTCTGCAGGTTTTTTTTTTTTTTCACTACTTAACTCCCCAAAGACATACTCGTAGCATACGAGTATGTTTCCGTGCTTTCCTCAAAGAATAATCTCTACCAAAATCCGCTTAGTGGTTCTCGAGATTAGCGCGTGCTTATATGCAGACGTACATACAAGAACAACAAAATTGAATCCGATGGATTTTCTACAATATTGACTAAATGATTTCTTAGTACGACTATATACGAGTACATATTAACAACCTTCTCCCCGAGAAGACTAATAAACCACAGAGCTAGTTTTCAACAAGGGAAAGAATTAATTTCAATTCAGTCAAAGATAGATTAATAAGAATGATTTCGGACAATTACCAACTAGCTATGCCCCATTACGCGCTACAAACGCAAAGACTTAATAAGAAAATATTTTACTAAAAAAAAGGAACAAAGTTTACACTTCGTCGAATCTTACTTAATGAGTTTCCGTAACACCACAAGCCTGTGCGTTGATACTTTTTCCGTACTAATCAGACTGAGAAATAAGAAAAACTTATTTTTATCTTCTATCACATTTCTTTACAACTTTTTGGATTACTTCAACAACAGCTCTCCTCAGTCTCCGGCACTGAACGTGTCAGTAGCAGACATTTAATTGCTTTTCAATAGTCCGCATCTTCAACACCTAGATAACTTAACGTTGTTGCTGTGGAACTTTTCCCCATTCTTTAGTCACAATCCAGACGTGAATGGAATTCGAAATACGCAGATAAACCTTCAGCATAATGAGGGTGAAGTACGAGTAAATATATCTTTACCCAACAGATAAAGGATGTCTTATGGCTTCGCCTCTAATTTGCAAACATAAACTAGTAATCTACATTAACCAAACAAAGATCCTGACCCGTATTTTATTTGTTCGCCGTGTTTATGTTGTCCTTGGCAGGGGAGAACAACTACGCTGATTTCGATAATGATACGCTTTTGTAGACAGCCGTTCATGGTGTTTGTCAAGGACACCTGACTAAAGTGATTTGTTCCAGTTTTTCTTTATCTGTGGAACGTGACATCGAAAGAAGGACCCCGTTTCGCGATTGTGAATGTTTCGTCTTAGAAACATGAGTAAGAGAAAGAAATGAATTATGCCACGTCAAAAAGGAAGAATGAAATAAGGCAAACTGGAGTAGAACAACTTTTGAATTAAAAGCCTGTCGAGAAAAAGAATTAAAACAACAAGATTGACAGCCGAGATTTTTTTTGTTTTTTTTTTTTTTTTTAACGAAGGATGCAAGATAAAAGTGGGGTAAACAAGACGTCTGCCTTAGACTCCGCGCTCCTAACCGTTTGCAAATCTTACTTGCATCGACGCTTAAGATGTGTTTTACTCGTACGCATCGATTTGGAGTTAATCACGGAAATCCTTGTCACATTCCTAATGCGTGGGTTATATTGATCAGTAGAATATGACATTTCCGATTGTTATAGTATACTATATGGAGTCTACAATCATCATTGAAATTAAAAAATACTACTTTGTGCACTGTCGTAAAGACGAGCAAAGTAAATCAGCTACTGTTCCGACCCTAATGTTGGAAAAATTGGATTGTGAAACACTTTTCAACTCTCTAGTGAAACAAAATGGGCGAATAATAGGTATTCAAATTCAAAAGAAAGGAAAAAATTAACGGAAAAGTTCTACATCAATTACCAGAGACATCCTAGAGGCCTGTAGTTGTAAAAATAACCAGAGCCATCTAACACATGCGTCCGAATATAGGAAACTACGTAGCCAGGTTAACAAAAAAGTATCAAGAACTAGAAATCAATACTACAAAGGAAAGTTAGAACAAATAAGATCCGATCCGAAGAAAACGTGGACATTATCAATTGTATGTCATCAATTTATTGAAGAAGTGACGAGAATGATGCAAGAATTTAACGAAACAAGGAACACAACAATGGGCTAGTAATCAATGGACCAAAAACAAAATTAATGCACATCCGTAAGCCACAGTACCCAGCATCACAAATTGTACTGAAGAATATTAGAATATTAGGCATCACTGTTTAAAGTCATTCCTTCTTGGAAGCTCTCAATAATGATCTGCACAATAAATTAATGACTTGTGTACAAAAGCAATTGTACCACTCTGTTAAGGAGTCCAGAATGCAGTATGGTGTACTATCATGGAGAGGTATAGTAAGATTAAGTAGCTGTCTAGAAGAAACGTCATAACTAACAGTGAAAATATTCTGCAGGTGAAGTAGATCTTTGAGATGAGTGTGGCTTTAGAATACTACAACAATCCAAGTTTCGTCACACGCTTTAACAACCAGTTTAACATAAGAAGCAATATTTTTTTAGAAGCAATAACGTAATTTTCAAACTAATTGCAAAAGCAATGATGATACGTATATATTCCTTTTGATGATTGAATAATATAAATAAAAAAAAAACATACAAGAAAGTTACATTTTATCTGGAACAGATTCTGATGAGATATTCATACTAAGACCTAACCATCACCATAAATACCTTTGAGAAAGCAATGTATGTTTTTTTTAAGAAAATTCCGGCAATAAGTGGGCACGGCCTTGTAGGACAGACATCTCTATGTTACAAATTATGTACCAAAATTAATGTACTCTATTGGTAACAATATACCCTATGGGTGTTGTACATAACCTTCCGTAGATGTGCTCAGAAAAGTGAATACTGATACGTAAAATAATAAAATTGGTTTTATATTTATGATTTAGTTTGATAATTCATAAGCCACACTTCAACCACAAAATTATGTTTAATTGCCACAAAATCTGAGCGCATTTTTCTAATGCGTTTTTAATGAATTTTGATGAAATTTGATTTGGTAGTCTTAGTACAGATGGCGTCGCCTGATAATTGATTTCCCGTATATGACAACTTTGAGAAATCACATTTTAAAATATGGCACAACAAAAAAAAAAAAAAAAAAACACTTAAGTTCTTCAATTTGTTACCATAATATCAATTTGAAAACCTTCTTTCAGCTCATAATTTTAGAAATTCCCAGTCTTTTTTTAATTTTTAACTAAAAAAAACTGTTTAGTTTTATTAACCACATGTGCGGCGACCTCAATTCATCGGAAAAAAAATCATCATGAGCATCAAAGCTCATTTCGAGTTACCTGGCTTTGGTAATAAACAAAATATCCGTTATCGGGGCACTGAAAATCTTTAATTGATCGTACACCAACGACACTTACATCCGCATAGAATTACTATATGGTGCGCCATTTGGCCCGGTTGCATCATTGCGCCATATTTTTTTTAAGACGCAAGAGGCAATGCTGTAACAATTACTTGTGATCGCTATCGTGACATTTTGCAAAACTTATTGGTGCCCGAATTGGATTGGTTGGGCACAACACATGTGGTTCCAACAGGACGGTGCAACATCACACACAGCTAATGATACGATGGCCGCCTAATCTCAAGCAGTGATGACATCGATTAGCCCTGATTTGACCGCCACCCACTTTTTGAGGGAAAAAAAGGGAGTTTTTGCAAACTTCGGTTCTTGTGAGATAATCTTCGATACCATAATAACTTCACGGATGTTGGTTTAAGTGCTCCAAAGCTTGGCGATTTTCTGCATAGACTCGATCTTTAACATAGCCTCACAAAAAAAAATCCAACGGGGTCAGATCACACAATTGGAGGCCAATTGGTGCCGCCAAATCTCGAAATTAAACTTGCCTGGAAACTTTTCGTGCAACAGAGCCAAATTTGCATGTGTTGTGTGCCACGTAGCCCCGTATGTAGAGCGAATAGACACCAACGCTCTGGCTCCGGCCTGAAGAGTCTTCGATTCTAACCGGAGGGCCGGAGGGACATCACAATAGAGGAAGACCTCGCCTTAGGTGACGTGCGCAAGTGAAAGAACACCTCAACTAACTTGGAGTGTGAACTGGAGGCAGTTAGCCAAAGACCGCACTAACTGGAGAGGCGTATTGGTTGAGGCCCAAGTCCACTGTAAGTAAGTAAGTAAGTAACTTCCTAACGTATATAGGTAAGGCAAACCAATGGGTAATGAACAAAATTTGGCGTATACGACAAATCAATATTACAAGTTATTAGTTTTGTGGGATATACCAACGGCAAAAGTGATATTGAGTATCTCAGCACTGGAAAGAGGTAAGCCAAAAACAGATGAAAGATTCCTTATCCGAAAACATAAACGCATATAGCAAAACAAGTTTTGTCTGAAAATTAATACAGTAGGTAGATGAGAGGTGAGTTTCAAAAATCCTCAAAAATTATCCAGGTAACGCGCATAACTCTAACTAAAGAACTACAGCAGAAACTTGTATGCTTTTTGGTCTGTTACTTACGAGTGATGTGCAGATGGTTCCGTTTGAAAATTATCGTAATCGGATAGTGTTGGTACGATATGGTGAGCTTGTGCTGAGATCAATTAATCTTCCCATATGAAGCTATTAGAAATGACATGATTTGGATTAAAATAGTTTTTTTTTAAGTTTAGCCTGGCAGGTAAATGGTCCCACGTGTGGCTCCCTCTCGAGACGTTTTTGAACAAATGTCGTTTCTTACAAAAAGTATATTATAGCTAATAATCCAAATAATAGTGATAACATTAATCTTGAAATATCTGCAAATGTATCAATACACTTCTGCATTAATTTCTCTCAGTTGTGAAGGTGAAGTAATGTAAGAAACCAAAGTTCTTTGACTATTATCCAAAGGCTTCAATATCAAAAATCTACAATTACTCTGCGAATCGAATTTCACTTAGGCATAGATCGCCTGCCATTGCAAGTATATCATTTTAACAGTCTTCTAGAACTCTGTCTCTTATTGCTGCAATTCTCGCAAATATTACAAACAAACCCCTGGTTTAATGGAATGTGTTGCGAAAAGTACATAGCAAAACAGGAAGCCCATTAAGCGGAGCTTCGCAGAGTGACAAGAGGAGCTTACGAAATCTGCAACCAGGTGAGAAGGGAAGATCACCAGCTTCTTCGAAGAATGAAGAAAGGATATGAGAAGTGCGCTACCGAGTTCGAATGAATTTTCGGAAGGTAGAGAGACCATGCTATATCTGCAAAACCATGATGGAAGCCTACAGGGATGAAGAAGGAAATATTGCACTAGAATTAGTGCTGAAAATTTGGAAAGATCATTTCTGCTGCAGACTGTTAAAAGGTGGTGCCAACCAAATCGATGCTGTCAAGTAAAATGATTTATTTAACCTTGACAATGCCAGCCAAAATTTCTGCCAACCAAATTGGTGAAGATATTTTAAGGTTTAAGTCCAACAAGGCTGCTGAAACCGAAAGTTTGATTTTCGACATCAACGTCTTCAAAACATAGTCCGATGAAAGTATGCCCTATGAGTGGAATCCCAGAATCGCAGGCCCGACTCTCTCAATTGCTCTAACTACAGAGGCATCAGTCTCCTCACGCAATTGTGTGAACGCTTTAAAGCTTTTGTCAACATTCTGAAGTTTCCGTATCAGTATAAGTTTAGGACAGGAAATCCAGCATAGATCAAATATTTACATTACGTCAAATTTTGGAAGACACCTAGGAACTTTAAATCGATACTAACCACTTTTTTTTAAAGTCACCTGTCGTAGAGTTTACAGACACAAGCTATACAGAGCCATGTCTAGTTCTGGTATCCCTTCCAAACTCGGTTCTTTTTTTTTTGCTGCTCCATCAAGGTTAGTGACAACGTCACCGAAGACTTACATACATATATATATAAATGGGTGACGCAGTATACTTAAAAGGATTCTTAAATGAGCATCCGGGGTACGATCTTTCGAGTCTGTACAATTATTCACTTGGCGAGGGCTGTAATTGTTGTTGTGATGGAATACATCAACACTCTGGCCGAAAAATGTTTGAATCCATCGCAGATGAACAACACGGTAAAGGAAGATCTCACGCAAAAGTGGAGGGGAACCTCGGCCAACTTCGTGTGTAAAATTTAAGCTGGCGGGAAACGCTTCTTGTTTGAGGCTCAGCTCCATCACGGACTGTAATGTTATCTAAATAAAGTAGAAGTAAAAGTAAGTAATGTAAAATTCGTATTGAGCAAAAGCATCGTTGATGGACTCTTCTTCAGCTAAGTATGCAAATATATCTTTTATGTGAAGTGTCGTTCTCTTGAATGTTGGCACTATTTCCAATTCTCTATAATTACTGCTGGTGTAAATTGAAAGCAAAACCTAACATAGAATTGTATAAATTAGTAGACAAATTTTCAAAATAATGAAAAGGCCGACAAGTACAACTGCCTTTCGGGACGAGTTTAAAAAAAAAAAAAAAAAAAAATAGAAGCAGAGTCCGGGAGCCTCAGTTCTGCGGCATCCTAGACTACTGCCACGCTTGGCTTGCACTATGGTCGGCCATGTTTTGATCCTAGCTATTTTCGCGCACTGGGGTCAACTATGCTCATTGGTTGCGTACAGAGCTGAGAATGTACATAACTGTAGCTACCACTTGTAATGGTTAAACCCAATCGACGACAGCTCCGCTGATTACTTACAGAACACTCTCAACACAGTGCCATAGCTTATGGGCGAGAGGGACCATTGTCCCTCGTTTAATTCGATAAGCAGAAAAAAAGGAGGAAAGGAGACAAAAAAAAGCAATTTATCGACGTCGTACATATCCGTACATACTATATGTAGATGGATGTAATGCAAATGTGGCATCAGTCATCGCATCACAAAGAACAGCAACTACTAGATAGATGTCTTATTTTTTTTATAATAATCTGAGCAAAGGCGAATCTATAACTATGTGGCAGCGCGCTGAGATGGGTGTAGTGTCGACTCCGAAACGTAATCTCGGCCTATAATCATGGAAACTATAGCAAGATGTGGGGGTACTTCACCAGGCGTCAAGAGTGGGTCCTTCTGTCTACCTCGCTATGATATACTTACGAGTACATACATACGATTCTCCGAAGGTATCTTATTAGCCCAATACACTATAAGATCGGTCTTTTCAACTTGGAATGTCCGGTGAATTTACCACACGCGATCCGAGCGAATTAAGACTTTGCGTGAAATTCGAAGTGGAAATTAGGTACTGACACACGCATGAAACGTAAGGTCGAATAACAAGGTTTGCCGACCTGTAGTTTTCATTCAGACTAGAACTGCTAATATTTTCCCTTTGAATTTATGAATTTACTTGGTGGAAGTTACATATAGGTACGTATCATACCTACCATTCATATGAATGTACATACGAGTTCCTTTTAATGCGTTTTTATTCCTTCAGTATATTCTATTTGTATTTGTCTGAAATCGTGTCAAAAACAGAAGATTATACCAACTTCTTTGCCACTAGGGTACTAACAAACATCTATTTGCTTAGTCTGCAAATTGAAAAAGTTCAACTGAAAGAGGGGATAACCATAAAAAAATCATCATGACCACAGGATTGTAAAAGTTGAAACTGCTCACTTAATTATCTGTTATACATGCGTCTGGAAAGTTTTTGTTTTCCCAAATTGGATTATCGTAAAATAATCGCCAATTTTTTAGCCATGCCATAATAAGGATTTCAAGATAAGGCCCGTTTATTATTTCATCAAAATTCGTTGAATGTAATAAATTTTATAAGTGAAATTTCCCACCACAGCTGCGAACAAATGTTTTAAAGATCCTTGAACAGCATGGAAATGGAAAAAAAGTATTTCATATTTACTCTGGTATTCAATTTAAGGAAAACAAAAATACGGAAGGTTAAAACTTTAAGAAATTAAGGGAGACTTTAGCATGTCTATTAACCCAATAGCAGTACATATATGAGTATATTTATGTAGGTGTGTATATAAAGATGAAAAGGAAAGTTGCTTAAAAGATAATAAATTGATTACGCATATCTGTAATTGATTTCTTGAATTTACATAATTTTGAAGCAGTGGTTGTATGTGGCAGGCAGTAAGAGAAGTTAATAAGTAGCTTTAGTACAATAAGTACCTAGTTACTCATTCATTTTTAAGTGCTTGTTATAAAAGTATTACATTTCCGTCGTCGGTTCCTATAGCATCCATGAAGATTTTCACCTACCCATGTAAAAAAAAAAATTATTTAGAGAAAGTATGTCTATGGGGGAACAATACTGGAGCGCATCATAAGCGACAGATTAGAGACTGCGATCAATGATGCAGAAGTCCTCGCAGATCTTCAATATGGCTTCCGCAAACATGCGAAAACATAGATAATTGGTTTCATATAACAATCGTTGGGGTAGCCAAACTCCTGACGGCGTTGGAGTATGACTGCAATGAAACTATCAGTATAGTTCGAGACTGGCAAACATGGATGGGTCTACAACTTGCAGAGATGACAACAGAAGGAGTAGGAGCAGGAGACTGATGAAGATTATTACAGTAACCGTATCGGCAGCCCTGGTCGGTACCATGAAGACGAAATCTTAACGCGTTGGTCATCAATGGTAACAAGTCTACAAGAATGGCAGCAGAAATGGGATCACTCTGACAAAGTGCACAGAGTGATCCCCAACATAGATTCATTGATCAACACGAAGCATGGTGAGCTGAATTGCTATCTGAAAGTCGTAATGCAACCATTACGTCTTATCTCAACAGATTTGGGCATGACGACAACCACTTTTGCGCAACCTGCATGGAAGCAGTCGAAAATGTGGAACACGTCATATTTCATTGCCCGCGGTACAAGAATAACGTCATCTGCTGTCGGAGAAACTGGATGGGCATTTGAGCCCTAACAACATTACTAAGCAATGATGAGTACGAACAATGGCTAAGACGTAGTTAACGACAGTGCGGACTATTATGACGAGGCACCATCGTGAGAAGCGACAACGAAAGGCAGTTCAGGAGGCTCCATATACGAGTGGGCCGAACGTCTAAGGCTGGCGCCTGCCTGGACAATGAGCAGGCAGTAAGATGGAAATCTCATACTGTTACTGAATACGGGCTCAGTTTCGTCGTTAAAAGATTTCCACCTTCCAAAGCAAAAAAAACAATTTTTTAAGGAACCCATAGAAGCCTTCAGGCAAGAATTCCTATTCAATTAAATTCAATTCAATTCAATTCAATTCAATTTATTTAAAATAAATATAGTTACATTAAGACAGAAGTCTTTTATAGTACTAAGTATAAAAAATTAGTATTTTTAAGAAACAATTAAAAATGTACAACAATTAAGAATATAATAAGGAATGATAAAAGATAGATACACAAACAAAAGAAAAAAAAAAAAAAAAAAAAAAAATTCAGATTAAATTAAATTTATAGAAAAGAAAAAATAAAATAAATGAAAAGGAAGGAAGTGGAAGCAGAAGGAGAATGGCAAAGGACTGATGAAATTAGGGAAGGGAAGAAAAGTATTGAAAAATGGCACATTTGAAGCGTTTGGCGTTCATAATTGTTCTAATATTAATCGGTAAAGAGTTCCACAGTTGTACGGCATAAATGAAGAAAAAGGGTGATGAGTTATTAAGGCGATAGCGTGATGAAATTATCATACAGGTACATTGGAGTCTTATTCATTATAATGTCATGCAGGAAAATGCAATTTCTGGCGTCTAGAAGTTCCCAAAAAATCTCTAGTCAAATGAGATATATGATCATGACGGCGCAACCCGTAGATGTATCTAATGGCATCATTAAGAGCTACTTCTAGCTTTCGTTGGGAAAAGAAGTCGAGTTTACAGTAAACAACTTCCGCATAGGTAATAAGATGCATAATAAGTGCAGAAACAAGATGAAACTTTGACTCAGCCAGTTCGCATGGTCGCAACCAGACAATTTATAGTTAATAACAAACCCAAGACTAGTCGCTGATTCAACCATGTCAAGTGCTATCATCGCAAAGTGCTATCATTTAGACTTGATTTGGAGATAAGAATCACCTGCGATTTTTTCGGATTCAAGTGTAAGCCATTATAAACAGACCAGTTATAGATACCATCCAAATCGTAATTGCTAGCATTAACTAGATCAACTATGTTATTATTGAGGTTAGACGTATACATTTGGACATCATCTGCATATAAATGAACAGTTGAGTGTTTACACACTGATGGCAAATCATTTATAAACAAGGAAAAAAGAATGGGTCCAAGAATAGATCCTTGCGGAACGCCCTGTTTAACTTGAAGAAGTGCAGAAAAAGAATCACAGTTGACTACTCTTTGAAATCTATCAGACAGAAAACTACTTATCAAACTCACTGCACTGCCACCAAATGAAAAAAAGATTTTTTAACTTCCAGCAGAGTATTTTGTGATTAATTTTATCAAAGGCCTTGGAGAAATCAAGAAGACAGAGAAGAGTAGCATATCATTTATCATAGTTTAGTCGGATGTCCTCCAATATGTTGACCATAGCTGTAGACGTACTGTGGTTAGCTCTGAAACCGGACTGTCCTACATAGAGCAGTTTATTGCGAGACAGGTAGTCAAGAAGTTGCTTGGCAATAACTTTCTCTAAGACTTTTGACAAACATGGAAAAATACTAATAGGCCTAAAATCCGCTGCACACGCTGGATTAGTACTTTTGGACTTGGAGATCGGTAATACCCGCGCTATTTTCCAGGAACGAGGAAAAGTAGATGTTGTAATACAATGATTTAAAACATGGGTCAGGTGGGAGATGATAAAAGGCAGGATCATTTTAATAAACCGCAAGGGCACCCCATCCTCCCCAATAGCATTTGATTTGATATCTCTGACTAAATTAACAACTTCAATTTCAGTAACTGTATCAACTTCAAATTGCTTTAAACCAGGGTGCAGAACTTGGTCAGTAAGATTAAAGGAACACTCCTCAGTGGTACTACCGAGAAAGAAGTTGTTAAGTTCGTCAGGATCAACTTTACATTTACTAGTACTTTTATTACCAGAAACTCCAATTTGACGTAGATTATTCCACAGTTTCTTAAGAGGAAGCATAGTATTTAATTTAGAAGCAAAGTAATTCCTTTTAGCGTTACGTGTAATTACAGCCGATTGATTACGTAAAGCTTTGTAAGCAAGCCAATTGGAATTCGATGGACTTCTTTTCCATTTACTATAAAGCCTATTTCGTTGCTTAATTACACCAAGAACTTCACTTGTGAACCAAGGACAACAACTGTTACGAACGTTTACTGTTTTACAAGGAACAAATTGGTCAAATAATTCGTGAACTATCTCCTGAAAATTGCAAATTTTTTCATTGGGGTCAGACTGAAGACGACAACGATACCAGGGCGCAGATAGAGCCGCAGTTTGGAGAGCGTTAAAATTTATAGACTGATAGTCTCTATATGTAAATCTCACAGGAACAGCTGCATGATTAAAGTGCACATTGTAGGTACAAAAAATAAGATCATGATCAGAGACAAAATCAAGTGAAAGTTTATCAAAGAGAAGAACCGCCTTTGGATCAGATACTAGAATCAGATCAAGGAGACTAGGAATATTGTCTTTAGCAAAACGTGGGGGTACTTACTATTATATAATTGGAGTCCAAGAGAAAGAGCAGAGTCTTTGATGTGAAAAGCCCTAGAATCATTTTTGAGGATATCTGCATTAAAGTCACCACAAACAATGACATGCTCACATAAAGCAGAAAATTCAGCTAGGGAAACAAAGAAAGGTTGAGGAGAGCAAGTACGGTCAGGAACATACGTACAGGCTATAAGACATTTAGTTGAACCGTCATATACTTCAACAATCAAAAACTCAGAGTCTAAATCAACAGATCTGTGAATGATTTTACACTTTAGTGAAGATTTGCAATAAATAGCAATTCCACCCCCAGTAGTAAGAGTTACTCTATCATTTCTATAAATGGTATAGTTGTTTATGTTATAGAAAACGTCCGAAATATTTTGCTTAAACTACGTTTCACAAACACATACATATAACATCAACACTTGAATTTGAAAATATGTACCTTAGATAATCTAATTTTTGTTCATTGAGGCTACGTGCATTTAGATAACAAACTCTAAGCCCATCACAATAATTAGAGAGAACATTAATCATACTGTGAGTTAACTTTTCACCAACACTGTTATAAACGAAATTTTTATCCATAGTGCCATAAAACAAAGAAGAGAGGAAAAGAGAGAAGGAAGATAAGGAAAGTAAGAGTAATAACAATATTTGTTAAACTTTAAGTAGAAGTAAATACAATTTTATATATACTTATATGTGTGTGTTACAAATCAATAATTTATAGCAGCTACAGTATCACCAGCAGCAACATCAGCAGCAATATCATCAGCAACATCTTTAGCAGCAACATTTTCAACAGCAACATGACCAGCAGCAGAAAAACGTAGATCTTCCGAGCAATTAATAGCAAATGTTCTCCCATTTGCATTCTCTTTTACATAAACAATACCAGATTTAGTGTAAACAGAGAGTAATTTATTCTTCTTTTTTAATAGAAGAGCTGATTGCAGTAGAAAGCGAGCATGTTTGGTGAGACTCTCATTGAGATAGCAGTTTCCACTTGAAGCAATGCCAATGCTCTAAATGCATGAACGAGAGGAGGAGGACTACAGTTAATCGACTCACATAGCTTATTGAAGAGTTGTGTAAGGTTTTCACCAGGAAGAGCAGGAACACCAGAGAGCACAGCATCACAAGCGAGTTCATTCCTCTCAAGGGCAATCACTTGTTTCTTAAGAGCATCAACCTCCGCACCAAGCATTTGAGAGGCAGTGAGAGTGCTCTCCTCTAATTTGTCAACTCGAACGGCTATAGATGATATTGCATTATTTATGCCATCGAATCGCTTGGCCCAGCTTTCCTTGACTTCTTCGATTTTGTTAAAGAAGTCGTCACGCTTCTTCATAATTTCTCCTTGCAGTGAAGCCGAGAGCTTGCCTTGTTGTTCTTCTAATATTTTGGTGGTGATCCCTTGTCCCTTGTCGTTGCTGAGAAGTGTAGGCTTTGGAGAAGGAGAGTTCACACTAGAAGCAGAAAGAACCTCTCTTTGCTGTTGTTGCGAGTAATCATGCCGGATGATGATGACATAATTGATGTTGAAATAAAGTAAAATTTAAACTTATTTGTTTGTTCGCAAAAATTAACAGCAGCACAACGAGCAGAAATAAGCACAGACGTTGGTAGATAAAAAATCGACTGCACTATGACTTAGGATTTAAGAATTTAGAAATTAGACTGTTACTAACTGGAGCGATACAAAAGCACGTCTATTCACTCTGATTGCAATACAAATGACTCGTAACATCCATGCGGTAGGTACTACGAGTATTTACATTTCTGAATTGTTTTTATTTGTAGGTACGAGTATAATGCAGCATTTTGTTGAAGTTAAGCTTTCAGAAGAGACCGTACATCCATACTGTGTAATCGGTTACGAAATTTTTCATTTGGAACAGTATATACGAGTATCACACGACTGGAATGACGAGGTTGGAGATTCTATAAAGGTTGGAAAAATAGGCTGGTGGAAATTTCGTTGTTTTAAATGGATATTTAGAGGAAGTTAAATGGAATCAGATTTTGAGAAATGTGTTAGCTACATTAGCCGATGAGACTGCTGCTTGCTAGAAAGCAACAGAGGGTGGCCGTGGTGTAGTGGTAACATCATCGCTTGTCACGCTACAGGTTCACGGTTCGAATCCTGATGTCAATAATCATCTATTTATTTCGCATGAAATAAATAAAAAGTCGATCAATTGCGAAAGCTTATGTCAACTCTACTGCGAAGGCATAACACTGGCAGTGGGGCGGTCATATGGCTAAAATGCAACTTGATCGTGATGATGACATCTGGAGGGCGGAAAAAAATACTGTGAATCATGAGCAACGACAAAAGCAAAAACAAACAAGCTCCCCAGTTATCTGGACAGCCACCCTTGGAGTTCACTGAAACTTAATACCAGTAGAGTTTCAAACCAACTACAGCAATCTGTCTTTCTCTCTGTCTCTTCCCCTTTCCTCAAAAACGCCCGTGTCCTAAAAATTAGTATAAGGGTATTCATAACCCCTTTCACACGTGCAAATTATAAAAAAAAAAAAAAAAAAAAGATAAAATAATCGAAGAAACAACAAAGCGGTCTGAATAATTTAAAGTAATAGACAAAGACCTGGCGAATCGCCCTCAACAAATTACATTTCCGTATTTCGTTTGCAAACGAGGCTGAATACCTCGGAATGACACTCGACGCAAAGCTGAAATGGAAGTCGCACGTGAGAAAGAAACGTAAAGCTCTCGAAAACAAATACAAAGAAATGTACTGGTTACTTGGAAAATATTCTAAGCTTAACATTAACAATAACCTGCAAATTGTCTTAACATAGTTGCTGTAACTGACAAATTTATATCGAAGGAAGGTGTTTTTTTGTGAGGAAGAATCTCACATATTACTATAGCACACGTTATTTCAGGAGTTTCTTTTGACGATTCTTTTTGGGAGTACTTATTGTTTGTATTGAGGATATATGTATATCATTAATTCTTTTCGCAAATTAATTCTAGAGGTGGACACTTCCTCTTCAATTGTTATCAATTATATCAATTTCTATTACAGCAGATTTAATGTATCGCTGAGATATTGTTAGAAATATATGGTCGATTAGTGTAGACGATCCTAAACTTAAATGAATCCGAGTAGACTGCGAGGCTACATTAGTTAGTCTTCTAGATGCCACTTCGATGTAGTTTTGGAGTTGTGAATTACATGAATCTTTTAAATCAATATTAAAGTCATCCAAAATAATTGTTTTTCATTTTGCATATTTCTGTCGAATTTCTAAATGAGTTTCGGTGGCCTAAATACCATGTGCATACACATCATCCCCTCCTTGTCTTCTACATAAGTATTATATTAATATTTAAACTTTTATAAAACAGTGGTGGTTTTACATAATTTCTTATAAATCAGTCAATCTTCTTCTTCGGTATTGTTCGGTTTTATTTGCAGCTACACCGTTTTGCGCTTTTCTTGCAAGGATATTTTCCTTTAAAAAAATAGGCGTGGCTGTTACTTTTATAACTCCAAGGTTTGGATTATGGTATCTTTAATAAAGGGTGATTCAATTTCAGATTCTATTAGAGATAAACAGCTAATATTTGACACCTGAAAATACACTGACTCTGCAATAATGACTGTTAACTGTTATTTGTAATAATGGAGCAGTATATGAGAGAATAACACATTTCAATTGTTAAAACCCATTTCCGAAATTGGGAAAATTTAACCAGTAACATTCGCGCGTTGCGAAATAATGTCAATATAAATAACCGTCCATCTCGTGCTGCGGTTAGAAATTAATTGAAAAATTCGATCGAACCGGGCCAGTGTTGGATGTGCGTCCTCGAAGTAGCAGGTCACGCGAAAACATCGTCGCAGTGAGTGGCAGTATTCTTGACAATGCGTCTAAATGCATTCGCCATCGTTCCCAACGATAGAAACTTTTACATTGCACGAAGCACGTTTTAAAAACAAATCTGCATCTGTATGCCTGCAGATTTGTTTTTTTTTGAATTGCGTACTTCTTCGAAAATTCTCGTGTCCTACTGTAACAGTCAATGGTGAACGTTATCGGGACATGATAACAAATTATTTTTGGCCAATCGTATGATATTGATGTAGAAGACATGTGATTTCAACAAGGCGGTGCCAACTGCCGCAACGAGAAACAATGCAGTTATTGCACACAAGGTATCCCGGCCGCATCAGTTCTCGTTTTGATGACCAAAATTAGTCACCAAGATCATGCGATATCACGTCATTGAAAGATTTCATTAAAAGGGCGGAGTTCTGCAGGGTCAGCCGTAACTGGTATTATTCATGTTTAATATCAATTTATTAGCATTATTTTGACATAAAAATATCAACAGTTTATCAAAAACCAATGTGTTTCATTTCAAAAAAACATTTTGAAAAACATTTTTTTAAACAAACGTGGAAACCTCACAACTATTATTTCCTAAAGATTGAAATATTTAAAGTTTCATCCCTTAGCTACCTGTTATAAATGAGTGAGTGGATCTATGTACTCGTATAAATAAAATTTCTTACAGTGATGTTTACGAATTTACACAACACTTTCATCATCGATTCTTTAACAATTAACACGTAACAGCAAAATGAAGGAAAAAGTTTTTTCATCAAGAAATGCCCAACTTTACAACACTTTTGAAGATTATTTGAGTGGAAAGTTGATGAGGGACGAAAGTTTTCTTGTTACAAAAAGGCACACCAGGCGCAACGAAGAGGGAGAGCAAAAACAAGAACTTTGACGTGCACACTATTTCGCCTCGATTTTAATTTTCACTAAATGTCATCTTCCCACTAAGTCAAGTTGATTTGTGTCAGTGTCCTCTGTCGTCTGTGCACTAGTACTTATTGGACAAGTCCTGAGAATCCTAATTGGATGTCCCATTCCATTGTTGCGCTCCCAACCACCCAAAAACGAAAGTTGCTAGAATCAATTATGGGAAATACGTTGCATTTGTGAAAATTTACTACTTCCAAGGATAATTTATGCAAAACTAAAATATTCACTATCTTGTCGTCCTTGTGACGTTTCCTCCATACACAGCATTTTCTATCGTACATACAGAGAGATACCAATCGTATAATTGGGTATGGAAAGTAAATTAGTTTCAGCCAGTTTGTTGAATAATGTGTCTGTCCGTCCTTGTAAACGTGTTAAATTAGAGAAGAAAAAATGCTTGCATGAAGGTGGAATGACAAAGAATAAAAATTATTTTTTACATCAAGAATATAAATCGGCTGAAGAGATGTATTGCTTACGTTTTTACTTTTCAATTGGTAGAGTGGAAGAGTTATTGGATTTAATCTTTTATACTTACAATTTTGACAGTTCATTTCTAAATAATTCCTAAAAGAAATGGATAGTGTACTGAGGACAATTTTACTAACAATTTTTTGTTTGTACCTTTTTAATAAGAATTTCAAATTCTTAGATAAATTAAACTGATAAGTTTAGTAAAAGAGGAAAGCAGCATATTTCTCGAAAACGCAGTACCTACCTACTATAACAATGGTGCTCTGAATTTATGGGGGACAAGAAAAATGTATTCAATTCTAATAAGCCGGATTAATTCAGAAACTTTTTCTCCTACCCTCATTAATATTCTTAGAATTGAATTCTGGTTCCATTAAATTCAAAACCAATTCCACTTCATTGCCGCAATAAATGAGGATTGATGTTCAATTAACTTTTTGCATAAATTATAATGCATGCCACTGGTACCAACTGAGTTATTTAATTGCCCATTGGTTGGGAATTCGTAATATGCATTTGGTCAGAGCAGAATTATTAGGTTTATGAAAAATGTAATATTTTTAAATTTATTGGAAAGATGTCAATTTACTTATTTTTCGTACTGGCTGATAAAGGATGTTAAACATCCTTAATAGAGATAGTCCTCTACACAGTTATTCCACTTTATAGTTTACAAGCACTATATGGTTAATGATATTGTTCGTTCATTTAGTTTTCACATTTAAATAGTTCATTAACTAAATATTTTAAAATTACCAATCCAACCATCAAATAGCTCATACGTTCTGCTACTATTTCCTCTCAAAAATGTAGAGAAAGTCAACGTTTCATATATTACCTAGAATTGAATTCTGGTTAGAAACTGAAAACTATTGAGAAAAATGGTATTTTTGAAAAGTTGTCGTGTCTGTAGTCGGATTTTAGAAAGCTTACGAGAATATAACAAATTTCATGTTCCTAGATTAAAATTAAATTCCCAACAAGTGATGACATATGAACAGACGGACGGAGGGACATGGCTAGACCGACATAACATTTGTTGCCGATCACAAGTATATATATTATCTACGTTACAAAGTATATATCAAAATTACTTTACAAATTACGTTACAAAGTATATATCAAAATTACCCTATGGGATGTGACGCCCACTTTTTTTTTAAGTGCCTTTTTACAAATAGTTCTACAAGAAACTGAAAAATATGGCTTTAACAAATTACCTAGTCCTGCCATAAATTCTGTTACAAGTGCAAAATTTTATAAAAATTTTTGATTAGTATTTATAAACTTTATTTGCTTAAATAGTAAACATTTTACAAAAAGGTGGTTTACTCCAAGTAACCGCCTTTTGCTTCAGCGCAGACCCGCAAACACATTGTCCACTATGCTACAGCACCACACACAGTATCCAGGGGTATGGGCAACGCTGCTGTAGTTAAAGCACTTCTGAGGCTCTCCAAATGTCAATGGGGTCTACTCTCCAATTCTGACCACAAAGAATTCAAAACCTGGGCTTCCTGAAAGCCAATCCAATTGATTTAAAGCCACTGCCGAGTTGTTTTGGCTTCATTTGCTGGAGCAGTCTTGTTGGAAAACCCATCTGCCTCCATTAAAAAGGGTATTCGTCAAGTCTTTAAAGACGCTTGCTAGGAAATCTTCTTGGTACACCTTTGCCTCACTTTAGACTTCTTTTCAGAAAAACGGAGAGCAGTAACTCCTTTGATGGGATACCCCCCACCAAACCATCACCGAAGCAGAATGATGGCTGCACTAAAGCCTAGTAACTGTATTTTTCACTACTTTAGATGCCCTTGCATACGTTTTGTTTATTAAAATCTTCCGCGACGGTGAAAATCGTTTCGTCCGTAAAAATAATATTTTCGTGGCTGTTGTCCGCATGCCAATGCAAGAGTCGCTCACATCTTTCAAGTCCAGTTGCTTTAAATTTGGTGTCAATAGATGTCCAGTTGACCGATTTAAGGCTTTCATGTTGAGATCATCCCGAATACACCTTGGTGGATAAATACAGCTCACGTGACATAATGTTATGTTTTCGAAGGGGATTTCTTCGAATTCGCTCGCGCTCAGCTTTTACAACTGTGCTCGCACTGGCAACGCGCGGACAAGAATTTCTTGGTATGTCTTCTAATTCAGACGATTCAGCAGATCGATTTATAGCACGGTACACAAACATTGATGATATCTCAAGCGGTGAGTAATTCAAAAATTTGGTTAGCATTTTTCCGCACTTATGCAACGCTATGGCAAACCAATCAGTAGCTAAAACCAAACTGAATACTATTCATTGAGTTTTGTATAATATATTAGTGCGCGTTCTGAAAAAAAAGTAACCCACTTTGCTTTCTCAAATCTTTTTATGGTGATGACTAAGTCTTATTGTGATTATTTCACCAGAATTCTTGATCTTTGGTTACAAATGGCACCATGGCACCATGCCCATTTTCTTGTAAAAACAATTCTTAGCCACAAATTATGTGCTAAAATCTATTCAAAATCGAGAGAATATCCTTAGAGTAGAAAGATTTCAGTACATTTTTTTTTTCATGACTTTTGCATCTATCTTACGACACTAAGTACATTATATTTATAACAATTTGTATAGAAAACATTTTTGATCTTCGTGACCATTGTCGACATCAACAAAGCCATTTTGTTATTTGCACATATTACATGAAATTAGAATGTACATTATGTACATACATGTGTTGTTATAATATAAAATACTAATGTCTGATATAAAATTATTCATTTTTAATGGTATCGTATTAATCATGAATATTACATTATTTGTATGATATCTACTACTTTTTGCAAGGTGAAAATTCAGTTAATGAGGTCACTTGGTCGTCTTTATGTTGTTTCTTGATCGAATAAACTGTTGATGTCGTTGTTGGTATGCGAAAGATTTCTTGTCAGGTATCTCGTGCTGGTTTTGATTATTTCATCATTGTCTGATGGTATTTGAAGGTCGCTATGTTTGTTTTTGTTACAGATGTATCACTCTTGGATTACAGTAATGTTTGTTCTTTTGGTGGTGCCCCATATTTGTAACCTATAGGTCCACATAGGTTTAATTATTGCCTTCTACAGTAATAGTTTATTGCTTGCCGATAGTTTCAAATCTTTACATAGAAGCCTATAGACTTGTTTGAATTTTACCTTTATTTGGTTAAGTTTTTGTTCAATGTGATGTTTCCATGTCAGTTTTTAGTCCAAGTGAATGTCTAAGTATTTGGTTACTGGGCTTATAAGGATGGGTTTAATGTTAGTGTTTGATGTTACAGGTGTAAATTTTGTTTGTTTGTAGTTATGACTATTACTTGCACTTGTCAGCATTTATTTTTACATCCCAATTTTTAAACCATTGCTTTGTCAAGATATTTTTGAAGTTGATTTGTTGCAGTGTGAAGGCATATGTCCGAATTAAGAAGAATCGTGTCGTCAGCGAAGGTTGCAATCATAGAAGACACTTTATTGTGTAGGAGAATATCAACTGCGTAGAGATATAAAATAAGGGTCCTAAGACACTGCTTTGAGGGACTCCAGCTTTCGTTGAGTGCAAGTCAGAGGATTCGTTATTGTAACTAAAATAGATTTTTCGATCAGTCAGATTGCTTTTAATTAAAAGGAAGAAGTCTTTTGGGAGTAGGTTCGCGAACTTATGTGGTAAGCCAGCATGCGAAACCTTGTCAAAAGCCTTTGCCACGTCAAGAAATACTGCTCCGCAAAAACGCTTCTCATTCAAGTTTGCTGATATTTTGTTTGTCACTCTGTGTACTTGTTGTATATTTGAATGTTGTCTTCTGAAACCGAATTGATGGTCAGGTATTAAATTGGAGCGCGTCAAGATGGGTTCAAGTCAGTCATATAAGAGCTTTTCAAATACTTTGGGTAGAACAGGAAGTAAACTAATCGATCTGTAAGACGACGTTTTTGTTGTGTCTATTCCTGGCATTTATCATTTGTTTAGAAATAGCATTTATTTCTGAAACTTACTTATGTCTTACTGCATTGTATAGGTTACCTTGGTTTTTTTTCTGGCCCGTTTTAGCTGCCAAGTAATATTATATTTCCTTCCACTTCACTTTCCTTATTCATCGAACACTCGGTCGATATAAACTTCAGTTGTGCGCGGTAAGGGTTAAAAATAAACACTTGAGCTACAATATAGCGTCTGTTTACTGTCCGCCGCGTTGCTCGCTTGAAAAAGACGACTACTTTCGTGTCTTCAAAGTCCTTGGTTCAAATTTCCTTATTGGTGGAGATTTCAACGCGAAGCACACCTTCTGTGGTTCAATATGTACATCTTCTAAAGGAAAAATTCTCTACGAAGTGGCAAATGAATTCGGTTGTTGTTTTTATTCGACAGGAAAACCTACATATTGGCTAACCGACTCAGAAAAAATTCCCGATCTTATCGATTTTTTCGTTTCAAAAGGTATTTACGATAAATTTATTACAGTCGAAGAAAGTTTTAATCTCTCTGCACTCTCCGGTAATTTTATTACTTGGTAAAGCGTTGATCAAGAAAGAAGGACCTCCAAGACTTACTAGCAATAGAATAAATTGGGAGGGCTTTAGAAATGATTGCGAAACAAATATCGCCTAAAATGTATCACTTAAAACACCTTGTGAACTGGAGGTCGAAGTTGATCGTTTCGTGGAAGAAATCCAAAGAGCGGAATGGAGAAACACTCATTCTAGAAGCTATAAGATTAACCGCAATGAAAAGTATCCAAGTGAAATCATTGAACTGGTGAGGGAGAAAAGAAAAGAACGAAAGAAATAGCAAATCACTCGCGCACCGCAGCATAAAAAGGTCCTCAACTGACTATGCAATCGCCTTAGAGATAGTATTCGGGAATTTAAAAGCAATAAGATAGCGACCTACCTTGAAAATCTTTCCACTGGAAGAGAATCAAATTATTCACTTTGGAAAGCGCTAAAAGGCATCCGGAAACCTCAAATGCAAGCGCCACCAATTCGGAAAATCGATAGAACTTGGGCCAAGAGCGACAAAGAAAAGGCAGAACTTTTTGCTTTGCACTTAGAAGAAACGTTTAAGCCATTCGAAGGTCCTCTGATAACGCCCGGCTCCCCAGTCACGACATCTGACAACTTGAAAGTAAAAAAAGTTGCATTAATTGAACTGAGGGAAGTGATTAAAAATCTAAAGACTAAAAAAGCACCGGGTTACGACTTGATAACGGCGCAGGTGCTCAAGGAATTACCAAATAAAGCTCTTATCAAACTGCTATGTTTGATTACCGCTTCGTTCCAGGCAAACCTTTGAATGAGAAGAAATCATATCGGCCTATTTCCCTATTGCCGGTTATCTCTAAAATATTCGAAAAACTACTTTCAAAACGACTACAACCCGTAATCAACGAAAGGCATCTCATTCCTGACCATCAATTTGGATTTAGAGTCAAATATTAAACAATCGACCGAGTCCACAAAATAACTGACGTGAGAGAGAAAGCTCTCGAAGAAAAAAAGATTTGTTGTAGTGTATTCCTTGACTTCGATAAGGTTTGGCACGAAGGCTTGGAGTATAAATTGCAACGACTACTGCCACGGCAACTCTTTCTAATCTTACGATCGTACCTCACCGAAAGACTTTTTCGTGTTAAGCACAGAAATGATTACTCTGAGTTCAAGGAGATTGCAGCCGGAGTCCCACAAGGAAGTGTCCTTGGTCAGCTTCTACATGTACTCTATACGCGTGATATCCCGCAGGAAAGAAACTGCGTCGTCGCCACGTTTGCGGACGATACGGCGATATTGACAACGGGTGAGCAACTGAAAAGCTGCAACATGCTGTTAACAAAGTCCACGCTTGGACGAATTCTTGGCGTATTGTGCTGAACGAAAGCAAATCTACTCACGCCAACTTTACCTACAAAAAAGTGGACGATTACCCGTATATTTAAACTAGGCTCAAATACCATACGCGAACGACGCAAAATATCTAGGAATGACTCTAGATGTTAAGCTTAAATGGAAATCGCACGTAAAAAAGAAACGCGACGAGTTCGAAAACAAATACCGACAAATGTACTGGCTACTCGTAAAACATTAGAAGTTGAGCCTACATAACAAACTACTTATCTATAAGCAAGTGCTAAAGCCAGTGTGGACGTATGGTCTACAACTATGGGGTTGTACGAGGAAAAGCAATAGAAACATCCTACAAACTTTTGCAAATAAAGTTCTTAGAACGATCGTTAGCGCATCTTGGTACGTACGTAACGAAGATATTCATCGGGACCTGGGAATTCCTAGCGTCGTCGAAGAGATAACAAATTTTGCTCGTAAGCACAAAGATCGTGTTCACGGCCATTGTAACCATACCGTCATTGAACTACTTGACGCGAACAATTCAATTCGTCGTCTGCAAAGGACAAAACTTTTTGACCTCGCGTTATAGTATATGCCGGTCGTGAAAACAGCAGGAACTTTCATTGGAATTTAACCTGTCTAGTAGTAGTAGTTTTGTATCGGTTTTCTCTGGCCCAGATTGCATCTGTTTTTTTTTTCAGGGGTTGTTGATGTTTTGTCTGAGTTTTGAGCGATTTTGTTATTTTCCACAGCGAATAATTTGTTTCTAAATTACTTTATTTAACTGTGATTTGTCTGAAGGTGACCTGGTTTCCTGCCATTTGTCTGAGTTATTTTTTTCTTGTATTTGCTTTCTTATATGGTGTAAAGATCTCGTTTATAATGTCGTTAAAATATATGATATAATAGACTTTTCGATGTCTAGTTCCGATTTGAGTGAAATGTTAGTCAGAAGATTTGAATCAATTAATTGACGAAATGCATTCCAGTCCGACCATTCCAATATTATTGGAGAATGGTCGGATGAAAAGTCAAGGCAGGGTTTTATTTTAAGTTTGAACACTGCACTTGAACCAAAAAGTTTATAACGTCACGCTTACTTTATTGGGAATGCGTTATAAGTTGAGGGAAGAGTATCCTAAGATTTGCTATAGATGGACTGTAACTTTTCTATATGTTTCTTTTTTACTTTTCTACTGAATTTGTTTTTTCTGCTAATCAAAGAAAAGTTCTACTTATCGGACAACTTATTTTGGCTGAAGAAAACGTTTTTCATTAACATATTTGCTAATCTTATACTTTTTTTTTTACTCATCAACAAATTCTGCCGATGAAATAATTATTCGATTTTTTGTGAATTATTTACCTTTTCTGTTGGTAAACTAGTAAATGCGAAACTCACTTTTTTACTATAGTTTACCTAATTATGATCTGAAAGTATATAAATGAATTTGTATTTTGAGCAATTCTATACGTATAGTAGTTGGCGAATTACAATATCCTACAGCCTAGGAAACTATGAAAATTGAAATCTGACTGCAGATTTCAGCTTCTTTGTCATCCGGGGTATACATATTTTTGAGGAGTGTGAGATTATGCAGGCATGGCACGTTGGAAAATTGTAGATACAAAATTGTGTACAACACCATATGTTTCGTAATTCAAAATACCATAATTTATATATAAATTGGGAGAATATAGCCATTAGTATCGTCCTGTACTTCGAAAATCAAAAATTTGACTTTGACTGTTCTTCCTCGTTACCTGTACTTTAAGTTTACAAAGTTTTAGATTTCTAGGTCGTTCGAGAACTTCTAGAGAGGTATGAGAAAACACTGAACTTGAAAAACCTGAAACTCGGCTTCATTTATTCTTCTCCGTGGTTGCTGCTACAAGTTTGCAAAGCTTAAGCTTCCTGGGTTTTCTGCATATACAAGTCACAAGAAATATGTTTCGGCTACATCAGTTTTCTTTTTGTGGTCCTTACTAAATGCATCTACGAAAAACTATAACATTCTAGGACGTCCCTTGATAAGAAACACGCATATTACGAAACTTCTTAGAAATTTATATTCAAAAAGGATGACCTAAAATCATGCCTTTCCCAGATGTTTTTAGTAGATAAAAGTCCCACACTATCACAAAGCTCGCATGCGATGTCTTTTGACGATTTTCAACCCAGCTAAATGCAAAAAAAAAACTTTACGAAGGTTCTCAGCAATTTATATTCAAAAATATGGAAAATAATAATTTCTATTTCATGTCTTACCTGCCCATATAACCATGACAATAAAATGTACGAGTATGTAATAATATTTTGATACTAACAGCCAGAGCCTGATCTAGCTTCACGTTGGGCAGCACACGAATGGACCTACAGTTTTATGACGTTTTCGAAGGGAAGAGAAGCTTCTCATGCCAATTTACTCTCGGATTTTTGTCAGACTGAAAAAAATTGTTGGTATTTTTCGGGACCCGAAACTTGAGTCTCCCTCTAAGTGATTGCTCCCTTCACCACTGAGCCACGATGCCCACGAGTGACCATAAATACGACAAACACGACTTACAAACCAAATTTCATCAAAATTCATCCAGTAGGTCTTGTATTAGGTACAAGTACCTATGATGTGACAGTACACTTAGCTAAGGCAAATTTCGACATTTTTAGCCATAGAATGACCATAATGGTGCTATACTAAAAGTTTCAATTTTGCCTTTGAGTATGATTCCACAGTCAAGAAATATAAAGTATAACGTAAATCCGTCAAGCCTTTTATTCAACCGCCCATAGTATGGACAGTTCAAGTTCTAAAATATGTAACCATGTAGGGATTGAGCAATGAGTCGAGACTGAAAATTTATACCGAGCTTCATTGGAGCATATATTGTCTATATTGTCTCTTGCACCGACTTTAATGTCAAGATCAATACCCGAATTCCTAGCAGAAGCGTTTGGGTGTCTCGGGGAGTTTTGAATGATTCTGCGATAGATATATACACGGATCTAAAACAGCATATGGTACGGGGGTAGGAGTTTTCTTCAATGCACTTAATGTAAACATTACCGGACGACTGCCGAATTGCTGTAGTGTATTTGAGGTTTAAATTACGGCAGCCCGCGAAGTTGCGGCTTGGCTTTCAATTAACGCGGCAGAGGGTAGCGCTGTTGTACTATATACAGATAATCAGCAGGTCTCTGAATAAGATCGCTGACAGATGCGACGTTTCTCCGTACTGATTCCAACACGCAAAGATGTTCTTTGAACATCAGTACTCGTCTTGTCTTGTCTTGTCAACAAGCCTGGATTCGAAGAGAGCGAAAAGACTTCTATCCACAAATTGGAAATGCCTAAGCTTTATAATAGGAACCCTCACGGGGCACTGCTTGATAGGTAGGCATGCTATTAGGCTTGGTGTCCCCCCCAACGATTTCTATAGAAGCTGTAGAGAGGAAGAAACAATAAATCGCCCTATCAATGTTGAGAAGGAAAAACCTCGGGAGTACTTCTACGAAGATCTCGGTGACTTAACCACGCTCTATATTTACAAAATAAAGAGCATTGTCTTCGGATCTAAGTGGTTCTGCACATAAATGGCGCACAGGAAAAGTTAACACCTCTACGGTTATCGAAATTAACTTTCTTAGGGGAAAACATATCATGTAAGGTTCCTGGTGTTGGTAATCTACGAGTAGTAACTCTTCATGGTATCACAATGGACCTACCGTTGTAACCTAGCGGGTACAACCACCTAACATAACCTTTATTGGAGCAAAAAAAAAAAAAATGTTTCAAGCAGCGATTGTCGACATTTTACGTTGTTTACGTCACTGCTTGCCTCCAAGCGTGGATAATTAAAATAAACACACACCTAGAGCAGTAACACTGGTTCCTGACAAATACTTATAATATCAAAATGTCCCTAAAGAAAAGAAAATTTGTTCATGAATAATGTTCGGTGTCATGAAATCTGCATAACGAAAAAAGGTTTAAATAGTCGAGATCTATATTACAAATGCTCTCCCATCGTGGTTAACCTCGAACCTTCTTCATTCGAATAATTCAACGCCCAAGGTAAAACGAAAAATAAAATAAAAAAATTTGTGACTACGTTTTGCTCACCATCCCCCTTTTACTACTCATTCAGTTTTAATGCTCTTAGATGGTATCCCTATTGGAAAGGAGTCGTTTTTTTTTGTCAAGGAGAAAGAACTTTATTCTTTTGTCGTTGGGAATTCTGTGTTAAAAGTGTAAGAGCTTGGGAGCAATGACGACCATTTGACTTTAACCGGAAACTTTCCCCTCGAGATGTGTTGGAAGTTTCCAACAAATATTCGATGGACATGGCATTGGGGTTGGTAGGTACAAGGTGTTTGCTTTATTGCCGCTGTTATTACCCATCCAGCTGACGTGGGTAAATTCTATCCTTAACCCTTTGGAGGCTCGCATTGAAATAAGGAATCGAATAAAATAAAATGTGTCAGTAGGTATGAAGTTGTTTAAGTAGAGTTCACAGTCAGGCCGAAATGCTGTTGAACCAAACAGAGACCTAAACCAAAACCAATGTACATATGTAAATAAGCAAGTGATGATTATACGAGTATTTATTTGTAAGTTAAAAAACAAATCTCAACCTATACTTTCTGTTCATCTTGTAACTTACACCAAACCAACTAAATTTATGCTTTCACTCTCTCATGTTTTGCAAGTAGTATTTCACACAAAAAAGATGAAAGTTTTGTTGCATAATTTATTATCGTTCTGTTTCTCCTTCCCATGCTAAACACAATATTTCATGTTACTTGCACACATGAGAATAAATTTGAACAAAGTTCTATCACATAGTTTCCAGGTCAGTGAGCTTTTGGCTATGAACACTGCCAACTAACACACAGTAAAATTTATGAACACTAATTATTTTGAGCTCTTATCAGTTAAAACATTTGAAATATTAAACGGGAAACCAAGGATCTTATTGAATAATAAGAGCTACAGTACAGTTCTATGAACTATATGTGAAATAGATCTTACGAAGTTAAATGATCAGTACCATTTAATCGCTGATGTGGAAGAGTATATAATTTTATAACTTCCTTTTGCATTGGCATATCAAGGATAATTGCGGATATACATATAGTATTGGTGGCAAAATGTAGATTGTGTGGGAAACGACTTGGAGGTTTCTTTAACCTTTACGGCTGAGAATTATTTAGATAAATATTGACATAGGGAAAACGTCGAGGAACTTTTTTTTTTAATTATAATATTTTCTCAGGAAAAGGTAACCCTAGCTGAAGATTAAAAGTTTCTGAAAATGTATATCCTGGAAGCGATTTCCAAAGTTTACTGTCTGTTTGACACAAAGATGTTGCACGGTGATGGGCACTGACTTCTTGTCTAGTAGAATGATCAACTGTATCTAGGTATCATTGCATTGAGGTCTTCGGAACATTTGCCGTAGTAGTATATTTAGAACCATATACTGATTATGTAGTAGAACGCTCAAATGTTTCATTTCTAGGTATAATTCCATTGAGCTCTTCGGAACATCTACCTTAGTAGTATCTATAGAACTGTCTGCTACCAGTCTTCAATGAGACAACGGTTGGAGATTGAATGTTAGTGCGGGGTCATCAATTAAGCGAATTGCTCGTCTTCGTATGCTGTCAAGTAGATTAAGAGAGAATGTTTAAATGTCGAGCTCCATACATGTGAACTATACTCAAGCTGTGGTCTAACTAGTGCTTTGTACATAAAATGGAATTGTTCCGCTGCAAATTATATCTTTGCTCTACACAGATAGCTCAACTTCATGGACGCCGATTTTGCGATGTTAGATATGTGCCATGTTACATTAGAGTAGATTGTAACGCCAATAAGATGAACGGTTTCCTTGAGTTGAATGGTTTGTATGTTCATTTAAAGCTCTGATACGTGTTCTTTTTGGAAAAGGCAAGACTTCGTTTAATGAATTGATTTGGTGTCATCTTAGACGAAGTGATGTAATTACATTTACCGGCATGCTGTTCGAGCAAGATAATATTATGGTGCCGTCATCAGAGTAGAAAGAGAGTTGGTAAAAGTATGAATGCCTCTAGTACTCCAGCATTTACAGCAAAGGTGACGGAAGAAATACCATCGACCACAACTTGAATTCCTGAAGAACATTTACCACCAAGCCACAGAGCTGTTCTGGGAGTACGTAGGAAGTTAGTTCACCTAAAAGGACTCTATGCCAAACTCGAACGAATGCTTTTGATATGTCTAGGGCAGCAGCTGTTGATTCACCACCACGGCTCAATAGGTGATTTCCATAGGTGGGTTATATAACTCAGCATGTCTTCAGCTGAACGACTGCTGCAAAAACCATACTTCCGATCGCTTACTAGCTCTTGTCCCTCAAGAAAATTGGCATTGATGGTTTTTTCCATCACTTTGAATAGCATAGACAACAACGCTATGGGTGGATAATTTTGCGGCAAGCATTTCTTTCCCTTTTTAGGAATCGGTAGAATGTAGAATATGGAGGAAACGTTTTCTATGCGTTTGAAAAAAGTCCACAAATAATTCATGCTAGTTTAGGTGCACAGTTTTAAGTACATTAGTTGGTATTCATATTTCATATTTTATATATATTTTTTATTCTTATTATTATTATTATTATTATTATTATTATTATTATTATTATTATTATTATTATTATTTTATTATTATTATTATTATTATAACTTTATTAACATATGCACTTTAGGTGCACAGTTTTAAGTACATTAGTTGGTTTTCATATTTCATATTTTATATATATTTATTATTATTATTATTATTATTATTATTATTATTATTATTATTATTATTATTATTATTATTATTATTATTATTATTATTATTATTATTATTATTATTATTATTATTATTATTATTATTATTATTATTATTATTATTATTATTATTATTATTATTATTATAACTTTATTGACAAATAAATAAATTATATTATCAATAAATAAAACAAGTGAAGCGCTTGCTAACAGGGCTTTAACTTAATTAAAGTTAAAAGGGAGTTGTAAATATATTATTATAAAGTAATATTCTAACTTAAATTTTAGAATAACTTCATATACGGATCTTATATTACTATCGGAGATAAATGTTAAAAGTTGTTGAAGGTTTTTTCCAAAGATGGTTTTACATTGCAGCATGTGTGTTACAGTAAATGTTGGTTTTTCGTCGCAGAAATCGCAAAGTGGAACAGATTTTCGGCTAAACTGGTAAAATGTGATGAGGGGTTCTTTAAGTGCCAGTTTAGCTTCTGCATTTGAGTTTTCGTTATCAACGATGTCTGCGTGTCCCGGTATCCAGGCTAATCTCAGATTGTTTCTGTTGGCAATGAGTTTACCACGGATGTCTGCAACAATATTAGAGTAGTTATTGTTGTTTTTAATAGCATTGATTGAAGACAGGCTATCAGTAAAGATTATTGTTTTTTTATTTGTTGCGGCTTGAACTGCTTTTAGTATGGCGAGAGCTTCTGCCGTGAAGATAGATACAGTAAAATGAAGAACAGCCTTAATGATAATACAAACATTTTCATTGACAGCAGCAGAGGAAGTTCCGTCATTTGTTTTCGAGGCATCATAAACAAAAGTTGCCATCCTAGCCTTTCATAGTTTTCTTTTATTTCTAGAAACATTGTTTTGTAGACTTCGTTGCTGGTGGATTCTTTTGAATATTCTGAGAGGTGAGAAACAATAGAATTGTTGGGCAAATTCCATGGAAGAAGGTTGATTTTGGATTCGTTTTCTATGGTGATAGGGATGTTCAGATTTGCGACTGATTTCAGTGTTTCTTGTAGAGCTGAGGGGTATTTTAGATTTTTTTTTTCCGTTTCAGTGTTTGCATTTTCAATGCATTTTTATTAAATTTCAATTCATTTTAACTTACTTGCTAGACAAAAAACTCTTAAAACTAGCTTAAATAACTTAACTATGTTGTTTTAACTTACTGGCCCTATGCGGGCGCTTTAAGCTAAACCGAATACTTAAAACTACGTGTTTCGACGTAACCTAACTTAAACTCCTAATTTATTTCATTTACTTTTTTTTAACTATAATATATTAATTACTAAGAAAAAATTTTTACTTTTTTTTCTAAAAAAAACTTAGTACATGAACTGTCTTTTGTCTTAATCTATGTAAAAATAAAACTTAAAAACTATCTTAAACTACCTTACTCTAATTACGTAATTATAAACGTACTTTTTTCTTTTTCTTTTTTCTCTAAAAATCTAACCTAAAAACTACCTAAACCTAAGCCGGCCATAGTATAACTGCCAACTTTTAACGGGCTATCCCGGATTATGGGGGAGTGACGAAGGAGTTTCATCTGTTTCGGCTAGCCACCAGAATTGTCCGAACTGACGTTTTACGTCCTCCAGATCCCGACTTGATACCGCCCTACTAAACCAGAGACGCTCCACACTACTGTGTGCAACGTCGTAGTTGAGTCGCCTATCCGCAACTGTCCGAGCAACATGGAAGATTTGCGGCACCGCCAATCTGTCCTGGATCAGACCTTTCTCATCGAGATAGAGGAATGCCTCTGGGGGAACAAAGTCGTTAAGGCACACTCTTGTACCTGTAATTGAGGTAATGAGCCCCAGAGATCAGGTTATTCATCGAGCTCATTCCTCTTGCAATTTGCCTTCGAGACAGCTTGATCAGGAAATTATCCACCCTTATTAGGTTAGCCCTGTTGTACAAGACCTCATTGTTATAGAATTTTATGTACTGCGTGTTTTGTATAAATGAAGGCAAGCCCTCTCAAACACCAGAATCTTTTCCTTTTCTGGCCAGAGCAGTATCTATATGTTTGTTAAAATGTAGATATTGGTCTAACCAGAGCCCTAGGTATCTGACTACACTTCGACATTCAAGTGGGTGTACGTGCCGTCCCACGATTGAGAACTTTCGCCAATTCGCCCCAGACAACGGCGTCCTAAAAAGAATGGTTTCCGATTTCTTGAAGTTGATGTTCAACTTCCAGCCATCGTAATATCACTAAATCTTATCGAAAAGAAAACTAAAAACCGAACGCTAAAGAATCCTGCGCGGATATAATGTCATATGCTCAAGTGCTTGCACATAAAAAACAACATCCTATGCAGAAAAAGGACCCACCTGAGTATAACCAACAAAAGACTCAACCAAGCAATGACATGAATCAAACACTACAACTGATCCTAACCAAACTTAATGCACTAGATATGCGACTTCAAAAGTTAGCAAATACCAACGACAAAATATCTGAGCATGGATCAAAATTTTAAAGTGATACGAGTATGTTGGAATGTAAATAGTCTCCTGAAACATCAACAGGAATTGCAGGTGATTCTTAAAACAATTAACATAGACATTTGTCTTATCTCAGAAACCCATATTACAAAACACACGCAAACAAAATTTAAAAACTACAAAATGTACAACACCGCTCACCCTAAAAACACAGCTAAGGGTGGAAGCGCAGTAATAGTAAAAAATAATATGCAACAATATGAGAAGTTGAAGTATACAGTGTTTTGCAAAAGTATAACCGCACCCTGTAAAAAGCATTTTCCAGGAAACTCTAAACGGACCTTTATTATTTTTTTGTTTTATGGCATCAATTAGCAAGTAATTGGAGCAAAAAAAAATCCCCGATATTTTCTTTTGGGATTTCCAGCAATAAAATCTGTTTCATCTAGCTTGCAAAAAGTATAACCGCATTACATTTTTCTCAATTTTTTTATTTTGGTTAATTGCTTTTACAGATATTAGTATGGGATTTTATTACCCCTTTTTTCAATGATACTAAAAATTCGATTAGGCATACTCTCAATTAGTTTTATTTGTATCGAATCCTCTAAAGAGTTCCATGAATCCATAATTGATGCTCGGAGCTCGGCAACGTTCGCGATTTGCCGATTATGGGCATTAACTCGGCGTGTAATTATTCCCTAGAGATTTTCTATCGCATTACAATCTGGAGAACGTGCCGGCCATTTCATCAATCTGATGTTTTGGGCTTGAAACCATTCCAAACTTCGACGACTGACGTGAATCGCTGCATTTTCTTGTTGAAAAACATGAGGAAATCGCCGATATCGCCTTAAATATGGTACCAAGTTCTCTTCGAGTAGGTGTAGGGTGTAGGCTGCACTATCCATTTTTGTGGAGGTAAATGCAAGTGAAACCTTACCGCGAGCGCAGAAAGCCCACCATACCATACAACTTCCACAGCCGAAGTTCCTCTTCGAAGAAAACCTTGGTTCTTTCCGTAAATCGTGCCAATATACATTAAAGCCGTCTGGTCCATCAAGATTAAACTTTTTTTCGTCACTAAAAATAATATTTAAAAAAAAAATTGTGTTACATTAAGATTTTTTAAATTGAAAAAAAAAAGGAAATGAGCACAATGTTACTTATGGTTTTCCAATTACGATCCATGTTGTTAAGAGCTGTCAGACATGGAGCAGGCACCATTTTGCTCTGGACAATTAATCCGCTTCGTTTAATAGTACGAGAAATCGTCGAAACCGAAACATCTAAATCTAATTCACTCCGAATTTCTGACAATGGACGCACCGAATTGGACGAAGACTTTATTATTCGCCTTTGATCGCAACTTGTAAGCTTCTGTGGACGGTCAGGTCGAATTGCGACTCCGGGTCTTCTAAAAAATTTCGAATGACACGGTCCGACCTTGATATTTTCCAAACCATCCTTGCGAAAAGCCAGAATTTTTCCCTTTTCTACTTCCGTTAAACACGTACCACGCGGCATTCTTATTTGTCAAAATCACAATAAAAAATGAATGAAAATTGCAGAGAAATTGCAGTTTTTATATCGTGCGGCTATACTTCTGCAAGCTAGACAAATCAGTTTTTTATTGCTGGAAATTCCAAAAGAAAATATCGGGGATTTTTTTTGCTCTAATTATTTGAATTGATGCCATAAAATAAAAAAATAATAAAGGGTCTGTATCTGTTTAGAGTTTCCTGGAAAAGGCCTTTTACAGGGTGCGGTTATACTTTTGCAAAGCACAGAGAAAATACAAGGTACAGCAGTGTGTATAAAAACTAAGTATACAAAAAAAAACAAACAAAAAAAAAAAACATTCAATTAAAAAAGAAGAATATTCAGATTTTTTTTGAAAAACTAGGAAGCAGATACAGATACGTTAACTGGGGATCCAGATTGATAACAACGAGAGGAAAAGAAATTCATCCTGCTATTCGAAAACATCAGTGCGAAATTCTCTCGACAGGAAGGCCAACGTTGTGGCCTACAGATAAAAATAAGATACCAGATCTAATTGATTTGTTCATAATCAAAAATTTGTCAAGCAGTTATATACATATAGATGAGTTCGAGTATCTAAGCTCTGACCATTCACCTATAATTCTCCGAATGAGTGAACGAACATATAATTAAAAATACAAATATTAAAACTAACAAATAACAGAACAGATTGGCAAGCCTTCAAACTGAACTTAACAAGTAAAATAGATTTAATCATACCTCTTATAACCAAAACTGAGATAGAAAAAAACTTCATAAGTTGGTCAGCAAAATTCAGCAATCGGCCTAGAAAAGCACGACCTGACAGAACACAAGAGCTCCACAACATAAAGCCAAGCTAAACAACCTCTGTCAACAACTACGAAGAGAAATTAAAAAATTTAAAGAAGATTCAATGAAAAAGTACCTCAGAGGGTTAACAGCTGAATACGTAAGAAATTTCTCTCTATAGAAAGCAACAAAAGGATTAAAACAGACTACTGTGCAAATACATCCAATCAAAGCAAATGATGGAAACTAGGTAAGCGATGACGGCAAAGCCATTCTCTTCGCAGACTACCTAGAAAACATATTTAAACCACCAGTTGAAAATGAAAATATACAACCTATAGGACCTTCAGAAGAAGAAAACGAAGAAATTCTGCTCACAACTCCTAACGAAATATGCAACTTAATTAAGTATGAAATAAATGCAAATAAAAGTCCTGGATATGACCTTATATCTGGTGTCAAATTAAAGAACTTACCAAGTAAAGCAATAATTAAAATAACAAATTTAATAAATGCCACATTTAAGTTTAAATATGCGCCTAGTTTGTGGAAGGTTGCTGACGTCCTAATGATTCCCAAACCCGGTAAACCGCCGAATGAAGTGTCATCTTACAGACCTATCTCGTTATAGCCAATGATATCAAAAGTGTTTGCGAAAGTACTCGCAAAACGTTTAAATGAAATAATTGAAAGGAAAAAGCTGATTCCGAACCAACAATTTGGTTTTCGAAGGCAGCACTCTACGATAGAACAGGTCACAGGATTACGAATAAAATCGAAGAAGAACTGGGAAAAAGGAAAGTTTGCTCGGCTTGTGACGCAGGCCTTTGGCACGAAGGACTTATCTCTAAACTGAGATGTATGTTGCCAAATCAGTATGCTTCCATTCTTAAATCGTATCTAGATGGAAGACATTTCAGAATAAAACAACAGAATACTTACTTCTTACATGACCAAAAATTGAGGCAAAAAATCCTACAATGTCCCAAAGGTAGTAAAAATTTTTGGTCATTCGTCAAAAATATTAAAAATTCTGCCTCGTCTGCCATCCCCACGCTCATTTACAATGACATTCCAGCTGTCAGCTCCTTAGACAAAGCTAATCTGCTTGCTGCTCACTTTGCAGCGAACTCAACACTGCCAGATAATGCTTCGTCTCCACCTGTATTTGAGAGCGTCCAATTATCCATGGGACAAGTCCACTTTCGCACTCGTACAGTTGCAGGAGTACTCAAAGGTCTTAACATACACAAATCCGCTGGTCCAGATGGTATCTCCCCCATAGTTCTGAAGAGGTGTTCTTCTACGCTGGCAAAACCTCTGCGTAAGCTTTTCTGTCTATCCTACTTTTCAGGGCTCTTTCCGAGTAGATGGAAAACAGCATTTGTCCAGCCCGTCCCCAAAAAAGGCGAATCTTCTTCCCCGTCCAATTACCGACCCATTGCACTTACGTCCCTTCTTTCCAAGGTCATGGAAACGCTGATAAATCGTCAGCTTATGAAATATCTCGATTCACGAAAACTCCTTAATGACCGGCAGTATGGTTTTCGTAGCAACAGGTCCACTGGTGATTTGATGGCATATCTCACCGAGAAGTGGAACCAATCTCTCCATCACTTCGGCGAAACCAAGATGGTTGCGCTTGATATTTCAAAGGCATTTGACAGAGTTTGGCATCAGGCTCTTTTGTCGAAAATGCGTGCATATGGCATCGATGAGTCTCTTCTTCAATGGATTAGAAATTACCTTTCGGGGCGTTCAATACAAGTTGTTTTGGACGGCTTCAAGTCTGTAATTCACCAAATAAATGCTGGTGTTCCCCAAGGCTCTGTTTTGTCTCCGACTCTCTTTCTCATTTTTATAAATGATCTCTTGTCTGCAACTTCTAATCCAATCCATTCCTTCGCTGATGACAGTACCCTCAGTTTTTCATATTCGTTCCCTAACTCACGTCCTTGCTCTTCGGCCGTAGAAGGGGAACGGCAACGTATGTTAAACACATTAAATTCCGACCTGGACAGCATAATTAAATGGGGTTCAACCAACCGCGTGGAATTTAATGCTTCCAAAACACAATGCTGTCTTCTGTCTCTCAAGCGAAACCAAAACCCTCAACCATTATCCATGGATGGTACTTGCATCATTGAAACCGAAAGACTTGCCATTCTCGGTATGTGTATTAATAACCATCTTCGATGGAATGATCACATATTCGAGGTCGCCAAAAATGCTGCAAAATGTCTCGGATTCCTTAAACGGTGCAAGAAATATTTTACCCCGTCTGATCTGGCCTCAATTTATAACGCATTCATCCGCCCTAAGCTGGAATATAACGCCCATATCTGGTCTGGTGCACCCAAGACCGTTCTGCACATTCTTGATAGGGTACAAAATCGCGCGTTAAAACTCATAGGTGATAGAGACATTGTGAATTCCATTCATTCATTAGAACATCGGAGAAATGTCTCCTGTCTCTCCCTGTTTTATCGTTTTTTCTACAAAAAATGCTCCAGCGAAATAGCCAGTTGCATTCCTCCCCTTCAAAATTTCACCCGCAATACGCGACATGCTTCGAATGCACATCAGTTTTCCCTAAAGCCTAACTTCGGTCGTACTGTTAAATATAGGGATTCGTTTATAAGCCGAACGACACGAATGTGGAATGATCTACCAAGCTCTGTATTTCCCCATCACTACAACCTTCAAACATTTAAAGCCAACGTGCATAGGCTTCTCCTCTGTTCCTCTTCTCCTTGTCCTTAAAAGCCCGTGCCCTGTAACAGTTTAAAGGTATTCATAATCCTTTTGGCGCGCGCGAATTATAAAAAAAAAAAAAAAAAAAAAAAATTCAAAACTAAGAGAAATAAAGGCTGGCGTACCGCAAGGTAGTGTACTGGGCCCAATATTATACTTATTATATACTAGTGATATTCCTAAACTAGAAAACCATACTACGTCAACATTTGCAGATGATACTGCAATACTAGCAATGGGAAGAACCAATGAAGAATCCGCAGAAAAACTCCAAATTGTCATAAACAAAATCTGTGAATGGACTAAAAAGTGGAGAATCAAATTAAACGAGTCCAAGTCAGTCCATGTTCACTTTACTAATAAAAAAATTGAATATTTACCAATTATTATAAACCAAAAAATAGTTCCATGCGTTAATACAGCGAAATATTTAGGTATGACTCTAGCTGAGATGGAAAGAGCACGTAAAGTAGAAAAAAATGAGTTAGAAAGCAAATATACGAGTAGGAAGATACTCATTCGTATCAATTGGAAATGAAGTGCTTTTACATAATAAAATTCTGAAACCAACATGGACATATGGAATCCAACTATGGGGTTGTGTCAAAAAGACAAATATAGATAAAATACAACGATTCTAAAATAAGGTGCTTAGAAATTTATTATATTTCTAAGCCTTGGTACCTAAGAAATACTGACCTTCATCGAGACCTGAAGGTAGAAAGTGTAAATTCGGAAATTCAAAAATATGAACAAAAGCACAAAGAAAAGCTAGAAGAGCATATAAACTTATATGCAAGAAAACTATCGCATAATGAAAATCAATTGCGAAGGCTTAAAAGTTTAAAACCTCTCGATTTAACTTAATACAAGAAAAATAAAAATTTATATACTTACATATAAATACATACGTATAGCACAGACGAAACAAAGAGTCACCAGAGAGTGAAACTCATTCAAAGACTAAGATGTTAGATAAAAATTGCTTATTAGTCCAAGTGACTAGATCGCAGTTACGTGGGAGGTGGTTTTAGTCGGTAAAAATCCAGCATCCTGATTACTCGGATCATCAGTATCTTTTAAAGATCTCCCCTTCCCCTAAAAAAAAGATGTGATATCCTAACTAATAGGATATATAAATAAGTAATATATTTCTCGTGAGATGAAGCGAAACCTCTCTTGTGAAGTTTCCAGAACGAGACCTAGTGCTACCCAGAGGGGACAAGGTACTGTCAAGGGACGACTACTGAATGGGAAAGGGAAAACATATCCTCTACACTGGCTAAAACAAACCATCAGGTTTGGGACAGAATAAAGCACGAACGGCAGTTGTGAGAAGAAGTAATCGCTTATCTCCACTTCATGGCAACTGGAGAAAATATTACAGTGGACAGAAGGAGGAAAGGCCAAACCAGATATTCTTTATTCTCATAACTTTAACAGCTTTTGAGAAAAACAAGGTCAACTTTTTATAAAATTCAACTTTTACTTTTCTGTATATCGAAAGTATTATGGTTTCGAAAAGATAATTATACTTCTATTGTCAATTTTGAAAGTACCCCTCACCATTTGAAAATTGATGTATCCTTATCTGAGCACATTCAAGTTCAATCAAGGTCATCCAACAACTTTTTCTTCCATTCGCTACAACTTTGCTATAACGTCATTTCTCACCGTTTTTTTTTAAAGGGGTTAAATTATTAAAAAATAAAGTGCACAACTGGAGCGCACGTTCTTGCACCTGTATTTTGTTTATTTGCAAATGTCTCAATTTGAAATTTAAACAAAGTGGTTACGTTTCTTTTAGAAAAAAAATCCGTTAACAATAGCAAAAAATTATATCGCCAATTTTCAAAAAGTTGGTACACAATTATATTGCATATAGTATATTAAATATTGCTCAAATATTTATTTTGAAGGAAATCGATTGAGTCATATCCGAGAAATAGCCAATTTTTAGGAACCAGTTAATAAGTAAATTTCAATTATACGTATTTTTTGCCAAGAACTATTTACGTCATCTGACGGCATACACTGACCCTGACTCAAATATGAAAATTCATGAAAATCGTTGAAGCTGTTTTCTAGAAAATAGATTTTTTCCAAAATTGGCCATTAGTAAAGCAAAGAACATATCGACCTCAGATATAAAGTTTAAAGAAAATCCGTCCAACCATTTAGACTGCAGTCATATGTACATGCATACATTGGTTTCTTTTTAAAATTACTATACAAAAGATTTATTTATTATAATAATTTACTTTCCGATTAATTATGGAAAATAATTTCATTTGGTTTTTATTCGTACTTCCTGTCAATCCAATTTTGCAGTATATTTTCGATGGTTGGGGGCTCTATTTCACGAATAGCTAGATCAAGTGCCTGAATCGTTTCTGGATTATCAGAATAACATCGACCATGCCTCTGTAGTGCAATCAATCTCACAAACTTTCGAACAGCAGGCACGGTTGGTGCATTATTTCGACCGAAATTTATTTTCAACATTCACACTGTTTCGGCAACACAAGTTTTCAGTATTTCCCAACATTGTTCAAGTATAAATCGATTCATTTCGTACCGCGGAGATATGTCAGTTTCAAAATAACATGTAATTTAAAAAGAAACCAGATGACCTATTAGTAATGTCAAGTTTAATCAAAATCTCTAGATTGCAAATTTTCAGAAATCCATTACTTACCCTTGTGCAAGGAAAAAGAAGAAAAGCAGATTTCAATGATTACACTATTTCTGTTTTTTTTTTTTTTTTTTTTTTGTTGGTAAAAACGAAACTTCAAAAATATATATGTATGGCGCGTTTTCGAAGCGGCCATGAAATTCGAAAAGGGTGGGGTAGAGGAATGATAGCTAGACGTCTGCTATATTAATATCATAACTAATTCAAATTTGTTGAGGCATAATTATTACTCTATCCCTCTGAAATGAGCTTGTGAACTTTTTACTTCAAATGCAATGACATCTTTCTAATCGGATTCAATTTTCAGGACTTTTAATAGATTTTATCATAAAAACTGTCTACAATTGTATTGCTTCGGATTTCTTCGATTCTGATCACAAACATATATGTATGTGTTACAAATCATGTATCACAATTAATAGATATAGGGATACTCTATGGGATGATTAGGTATAAGAAATAAAAATGTGAAATCTTTGATTATCCTTTCAATTTATTTGGGAAGTTCGAAAAGTTTATTTTTTCTTTCGCCGTTAGCGGAATTGACTATTTATTTTCAAATAACATCCGTCATTATCGATTGCTTTCTGTTGAATAATTTTCCAGATGAAAATCAAACTTTTCAATTACTTTTCTTCCGTTTTCACGTTGTTGCAAAAGCAGTCTGACTCGAGAAAATAGTTATTGAATTGTTCATTTCCTTAGATACAAAAGAGTCTCGTGGGAAAAATGTCTATGATTTTCTGTCTTCAGAATATATTTTTTTACTATTAGAAGAATTAGGGAAACATTTTCAATTGACTGATTCGGTGGAGTTTACAGAAACTTAATACCACCTGAGTTTCAAACCACACCACTCTGTCTTTCTCTCTGTCTCTTCCTTTCCACAAAAACGCACGTGTTCTAAAAAAATAGTATAAGTGTATTCATATCCCCTTCAATACGGGCAAATTATAAAAAAAAAAAATATAATAATAATAATATACTATTAACTTTAATTTCAATTTCAATACTAATGTAGCAACATGTTGCTTTAGATTCAAAATTTTGATATACTGTTTTTACTACATATCTACTTTGATATTTATTTATTTATTTTTAGAAATTTTATTTCAATTCCTACGGGCATAAGCCTCCCCAATAGTTTCCAGTTGTTTCTGCCATATGTCTCCCTTTCCCATCTGTTGATGAAGTTCTGTACACTATCTCTCTATCTCTTTGCTAGTCGCCCTACTTGCGCCGTCTATGGGAATCCACTCTATCAGTACCTTTGTCCATCTATTGTTCTCTGCTCTAGTGATGAGTCCCGCCTAATGCTATTTTAACGATTTTGCTTTTTCTAATACGCCTAGGAAGTTGATACTTTGACTTATCCTTTCACTTGGTATCCTGTAGCTTCTTTTGATTTTCAGAAGATACCTCTCCATAGCTCTTTGGTTTACCTGTAGTTTTTGCTTCAACTGTGAAGCCAAGTTCCAGGTTTGACATCATAGGTCATTACTGGCAATATTGCCATTTCAAAAAGGTGTTTCATCGTCTGTGAAATTATATTGGAGCTTAAAATACTTCTTAAATTCTAGAACTGCTTCCAACTGTTACTCGTAGTTATCCTCCTTTCGATTTACTTTTCGTGTTTTTGTTTGAATGATATCAGCTGACCCAAATAAACGTAGTCTTCGCAATATTCTAGATTGTTTCCATCTAATGTCGCATTTTGCTGCCTGGTGTTGGTTATCAGCTTAATCTTGGTTGTGTTCATTTACAGTCTTACTTCTTTACAAACTTGAGTTAATTTGTTGATAACTTTTTTCGATTTCTTTTACAGTTTTGCCGAATAAAGTTATGTGATCCGCAAACCCCAGCTTTGTCAAGTTGTACCCGTTGATGTTTATTCCAAATTCTTTGAAATCAACTTTCTGAAGACATGTTCTACGAGTAATAAGTGCCCAATAGGATCACCTTGCCTTACTCCTCTTTATACTTCAAATGTTCTGCTTTTGTATTCGTTAGATGCATTAGCAGCGCAGTTTTATATATTTTTATCAGTATTGAGATACACATTTTCGGAATTTCCTGATTATATAGTGTTTCCCAGACCCAGCGCAACCATCTTAGTTTCGTCGAAGTGATGGAGAGTTAGGTCCCACTTCTCGGTGAGATAAGCCATCAAATGACCAGTGGACCTGTTGCTATGAAAACCTTACTATTGGTTATTAAGTAGTTTTTTCGTGAATGTAGATATTTAATAAGCTGACGAGTTATCAGCGTTTCTATGACCTTGGAAAGAAGGGACGTAAGTGCAATGGGTCTGCAATTGGACAGGGAGGAAGATTCGCCTTTTTTAGGGACGGGCTGGACAAATGCTGTTTTTGTCTACTCTGAAAGAACCCTGAAGAGTAGAATAGACAGAAAGCTTACGCAGGGACTTTGCCAGCGTAGAAGAACACCTCTTCAGAACTATGGAGGGATACCATTTGGACCAGCAGGTTTGTGTATGTTGAAACCTTTGAGTACTCCTGCAACTGTACGAGTGTGAAAGTGGACTTATCCGACGGAAATTCGACGCTCTCAATTATAGGCGGACACAAAGCATTATCTGGCAGCGTGGATTTCGCTGCAAAGTGAGCAGCAATCAGATTGGCTTTGTCTAAAGAGCTGACACCTGGATAGCTGCCTCTAAAATGCCTTTTTCTATTCCAATTCTTAAATTTTCTATGTTGCATTCTTCTCGTAATTTTTCTTTAAATGCGTTTACCTCTTCTACTGAGAGAATTTTTAGGATTTCTTGTACTTGCTATCCTTTCGTTGTATGGTAATTAATATTTATTAATAATATATTTTCCGTGATAATAAAATCTTCGCGTCGTTTGAAATTGTCACTAGCTAAAATAGCTATTGTTGTATTGTATAACTAAATAGGCATTTCAAATAATACCTTTGAATTATTTTAACCACAATATAAAGCTTATCCACAACACTTCATCTTACACCGGTCAGATATGCGGTTAAATGTATTGGACATATGACATCTCTGTCACCCCAAAACAATCACCAAACATGATGTTACCGCAAAATATATCTCACATTCACTCTATGGGAACAAATTGAAATATTGGAAGTCTTGCTTTTTATTTGTGTCAAGAACAGTGTAACTAGTCAATTTCATTTAAATGGTTAACCCAAACAATTTCACATTTTTAATAAATTTCAAATTCGTGATTTGATAGGTGATTTTTGTTTTAAGGCGAAGTGGATTAGTCGAATATTAGCTCAGATATAACGTGAGTTCACTGATTATGGAAGTACGTGCGTAATCGGATATTTATACTTCGGGAAAAGTCTTAAGAAGTAAGGTATATGAACTTACTACTAACTTAAAGACGTGAGGCATTTATTTACATGCGATAGATTTATAACTTGAGATACTAAATTAAATAAATCGTATGACAAGACAATATGAGGATGTTTTCTGAAAGAGTGGCTACAGTTTGAAGTGGGACTGTAGTGCAATCTTTTGCCAGTTGCTTTCAGTTCTGGTGGCTCAGTTGGTTAAGCTTTGAGGAAATCATCTGCTTATGCATGCAATCAAAGATTAAATCAATCTCTTCAGCTTGCAGTTTTCAATGTTTTTCTAGGCCAGAGTTTGGGTATTGATCCAAGCACCTGCGTAATACTGCTCCTAAAAGTGTTATACGATATATCGTACAGCTGTTAGAAGGTGGGAAAAACCATTCACCTTTCAACAGCAGAGCCTAGGTGGTAGAAGTCCTTGACGAGGTATACAAACAATTTTTTTTGTTGGTAGCATATGCCCGTTTATAGCCAAACCTATCGTAGTTATCTATGATTCCATACTAACGAAATAACCAGTCATTACTATCACAGCTTACTTTGTTTTCGAATGGGAGCTGTCGCAACATGGTTGAGTTGATCAGATTACATATAGAAACTCTCTCACTTCTGTTCATTCATAGTTGGCGATTACGAAAGTCTACTTTTGGTAAAAAAAAGGCTGAGTCGGAGTGTTTCTTTTTCTTTTGTCGGAGTAGGGAAAACTCCACTTATAATATTAGCACGCACCACACCGACTCCAAAGATCTGCCAACTGACATGAGGATAGGCAGGACAATCGCAGAGGAAGTGTTCTGCAGTATCGTCGCCCTCTCCACCTAGCTGTAGCTATAGACGAAGACACTCAATCCCTTCCACCCATTCCCTAAAATGTAGTTCATAGCCATAAGGATCCATATCCCGAAAACGGGGAAGCGGGGGCATGAATCTGCAAAGGATTTCAGACCCATCAGCTTGTCATCTTTCCTCCTTAAGACATTGGAACGTATATTAGATACGCACATCCGTAATACAATCCCTTCTATCAAAATATCAGCTTGCGTACACTAAGGGGCGATCGACTGAGACGGCGCTCCATGAAGTTGTGCGTACGATAGAAAAGACAATACACTACAAACAATTTACTTTTGCCACCTTTTTAGATGTTGAAGGTGCTTTCAATAACGTTAGTACTGAATCGATTCAGGAAGCTCTATCCCAAATAGGTGTAGGGAAGTTTACTAGCAAGTGGATAGTGACTATGCTAAAAACCAGAATCATTCATCGACATTCGGTAATAGTGTTTCTACCATATCCGTTATAAGGGGAACCCCTCAGGGTGGGGTTATCTCTCCTCTTCTTTGGCTTATGGTAATCAACAAAACTTTGTAGGCTTGACCGAGACGGAGTCAAGGTTGTCGAGTATGCGGATGATGTGGTAGTGTTGGTATCGGGGATGTTTCCTTCTGTGATCAGTGAGATTATGGAAGGTGCCTTGGATAATATTAGCACATGGGCCACTGGATGTGGACTTAGCGTCAATCCGAGCAAAACTGAACTGATGCTCTTTACCACAAAAACCAAAATATCGGCTTTCACGCCTCCACGGCTTAATAACCAATTACTCTCGTTATCATCTAGTGCTAAGTACCTGGGTGTGGTACTTGACCCTAAATTAAGTTGGAAGCTTAACATTGAACAGCGAGTAAAGAAAGCCTGTGTGGCTTTTTATGCTTGCAGCAAAACATTCGGTAAGAAATGGGGACTCCGTCCGAAGATGGTCATTTGGATGTATACTGCGGTGGTGCGCCCTATTCTTTCTTATGGATCGCTAGTTTGGTGGTCGGCGGTTAATAAAGCATACATTACAAAACTCATCAACAAAGTACAAAGGACTGCGGCTCTAGGTGCTACAGGGGCGATGAGAAAATGCCCAACTGAAGCCTTGGACGTAATCCTTCACCTTATACCACTCGACCTTCATATAAAGTACATATCAGCATGTAGTGCGGTTAGATTAAGAGAAACAGGTAGCTAGTGCGATAGTCTCTACGGCCACAACAGCTTCCTTAATCTGCTACCTCGGGAGTTGGCGGCAAATCCGACCGACTAAATAATTCCCAGGGTGAAATTTCGAAATGATGTCACTGTGAGATTCCCTTCCAGGGCGGAATGGAAATGTGGCACGGTGACTAACGAGTTCAAAACAACCATTTTCACTGACGGGTAGAAAATGGACTGCGGGGTAGGGGCGGGAATCTTTTCTGAATCCCTCAATATCTCTAGTTCATTCCGTCTTCCCAATTGCAGCGTATTCCAGGCGGAAGTTCTTGCTGTACGAGAGGCGTGCCGTCTCCTCAAACATACATCGATACAACTTAACACGATAGCCATTTTCTTTGATAGCCAGGCCGCTATCAAAGCCATCGTATCTGCGGCTTCATCCTCCAAACTTGTTGAACAATGCAAGGAGGAACTTGCCGCACTCGGTCATCGGTCTAGGATCAGCCTCATCTGGGTGCCTGGTCATAGTAACATTGACGGAAACGAAAGGGCTGATGAATTGGCGAGGCAGGGATCTGCCCTTGACTGCTCCTGTGCGGAGGATGTCAACATTCCGTTAGGGGCCCTTAAGGGTAGAATCTTTGCTCATTTCCTTGCAGATGCTGGTAATAGATGGCGAGGGTTGCAGAACTGTGTCATATCCAGGCAGATGTGGCCCAAGTATAACTGGCGCAGAACACAAGAGCTATTAAACAGAAATCGGGCAGATATTGCTAGAGTTCTGGCAATTAGCACTGGCCATTGGCCCATAGGGGTCCACGCAGCCAGACTGGGCATTACTTTTAATCCACATTGTCGTAGCTGCAATGTGGCCAACGAGCCTGAAACAATCCTTCACTTCCTTTGTAAGTGTCCGGCCCTTAGTAGGGTCAGACACCGTATACTTGGCAGACACCTTTTTGATAATATTAGTGAGTTAGCGGAGACAAGCATAGGGGACATCATCAGTTTCCTCAATGCTACGGGGTGGCTTTAAATAATCTTTTCTCTCCTTTCCCACAAGTCCAACGTCAGTTTCTACAACAATTTAGGTCACTTGAGTTGTGGTATTAAAACGGCGCCTCTGCGCTAATTATGTTTCAGCATAGCATGCTGTCACAACCACATCTACTTACCTACCTACCTACCATAAGGATTGCATAAGTATCCGCTTGAAAGACAAACGTGTGTTTACCTAACTAGAAGTGAGGCCTAATGTTGTCGTCCTCCACGAAGATATCAGCACCAGACCCTTGATCGATTTTGGAGCCATTTGTGAAAATTCGACTACAAATCCTTACTGGTACAGATTCCAGAAAAATCCAGTTCTTAGTATTAGGAAAGTTGACTTCAAATTTACTGAGCAGTTGGAGTTCTGGTTTCATTGCGTCAGGCGGCATATCCATAAGACAAGAGTCGAAAGATAAGTGTCGGGCAAAGTCATAGAAGTCCCAGTGCGCGTTGTACCAAAAGTCACGTCTTTCAAAATGGAAGAAAGCTTTTATAGTGTTGCCATGATATATTTGTCAAGAGGAGGGAGGATAAACAATGCATCTATAGCTGAGCCAGGCTGGAGAAGGTCCCCGTACAGCGGAGACAGTTCTTTCGAGTTTAGTGAGACAATATTTCCAAGAAAGCTTCTTCCACCAAAACTATGCTAAGGAAGGTATTATCATTACCGTGTAGATCTATAGGACCTTTTTTTGGTGATAATCCCCCTTTTTGTATCAAAAGCACCTTTACACTCCCCGAAAACTGAGAGCGCCTTGGTTGTCTTCCACTCAACATGTTTGAACAAGTAGGTTTACTATCCAGGATTACTCCTAAATACTTAGCTTCATTTGAGACCGATAAACTTCTTCCTTTTCGTAAAGGGAACAACTTCAGTTTTGAAAGGATTAACCCAAAGTCCATTTCTAGTGCACCATTTATTCTAGGCCCATCTACGTCTCAGTCTTTAGGCATGATCCGATAAAAAATACGGCAACATCATCCGCGTATGCTAGAGCGTAGTCGCTAGACCTGCTGAGAGTGTTTAGCAGAAAGTCGACCACTATTTACCAACAATGGAGAAAAGACGTCACCTTGCGAACTTCCCTGCTATCCCCTGCCATTGCATATAGGCCACAATCTGAATCCAAAACTCTATTCATTAGCATTGCTTTAATCCACGACACTAATACACGAATTCGGTTAATTTGGTGGTTATTGACCTACCTTTAAGGAATCCGTGTTACTTTGTGTAGAGGATTGGCTTGCAGTGAAACGACTTTGTATTATACACAATGCTCCCGAAAAGCACGTGAGCTTAGCAATTAGAAAGTTCGCTCCTGCACCCTTTTTTGTGGATAACGGTAATGTACGCGTCTCTCCATAATTGAGGAAAAACGCCTTGGGAGATTGAAAGTTGAAGAAGTGCAGTGGGGGCTGTGTCAGATTATTCACACATTTTTTTAATACTATGTCGGCGATACCCTCAGGACCAGAAGAGTATTCATCCTTCAGTTGATTAACCTTATTTACAACCATTGACGGGGTTATATCCACGGAGACAAGGGAGGTTTGCGCAGAGTTGTTCAAATAGCGGAAATAATCAAGGTTAAGTTCAAGGACGTGCTCGGAAAATGACTGGCCGAATAAGTTAACGAATAGGTTGCTAATTATTTTAGGGTCAGCCGATGAGAGTAGATGGATAGCCACCCGATTTTTGTTTGGCGTTAATAAATTTAAAAAAAATCTCTTGGGGTTGGCAATTAGGTGCCTTGCATTCAATCTAGATAAGAGAAAGCTCAGAGAAATGGATATATGCGCTTATTACTTAGAAAGGTCATAGTCAGATTTGGATTTAAAATAAGATTGGAATAGTTTGTTTCTATTGTTGCGAAGGGAGCGTAAATCATTATTGTAGCAGGGTGAGGAAGACGAGCAAATTTTTTAGGCAGGTTAGGCACCAATTGGACAAAGCAGGTAAAGATGTCAGCGCAGAAAATCATGAGGGCGTGGTCGATGAATAAAGATGCGACTAATGTTAAGAAGTTGAGTTTGGCGAAAGCTGCTTTAAACAAATTAAAACAATAATTGTGCTCTGAGACTGGGCAAGGTTGGAATAGGCTAGACTCAGAGAGACTTGGAATAGGCTAGACTCAGAGAGACAATCAGTTAGTAAGATTTCCTTCTCGAAGGTGGCGGAGGTGGCGGTGGGGATATAGTGGGACTCATCATCATATTGAAGCCATTGAAAGTGGGGAAGATTAAAATCCCCTAAAAATCACAAAGCTCATCGACCGCATCAACGGCAAGCTGATAGGAGCCAATTGGTTAAGATGGGTGTATATTAGGTATTGAAATCTTAAACATATAAAATCGAAGGCGGCGGTGTGCGAGCTTTTGAAAAAAGTAGAGTTGAGCCAGCAGAATGTCGCAGTCGGATAAGGCTTCATTTGTTACAAGTCCACCAATTCGGTAAGTATTAAAAGCTGCGGAGAATAATTTCTGTCAAAAAAACAATCGTAAGGAGTTTTTGAGAGTTCAGGAATATATCGCTGGTTTTGGTGCGTAACCCTCTGACATTTTGATAATAGAGAGACATGCATTTCAGGGTAATTTTAGGTTTAGGGTGATGAGACACAGCATCAAGCAGGTTTAGGGGTCGGGGATTAACGATGAACCAAAATTAGGAAAAAGGGTAAATGATGACAAGGAATACTTACGTCGAGAGCCTGACTCGCACTTGACGAATTTTGTCAACGTTCTTTTGACCGGTCAATCCAACCGGACTCCAGTTATTGTGATGTATGCTTTATAGCAGTTAAGGGTTCGAAAATATCATGTTTAGATCTGGCGGTCGTTTGATGAAGGCACCAAAAATAAAATCGTTATCCGAGATCGGCACGTATGCAGTGATTTGAAGTTGGATTTAACATCAACGAAGTGGATTATTGTATGTGTTTTACATATAAAATCCTATTTCACTTCACTTCACTGCGTACCGATCTTCCAATTAAACATGGCTATTTTTGAAAAGTATTGTGAACTCCATAGCACATAGATACCTTATATCAATTAAAAATGTGTAATATCTTCTTTCTACAGTAAATAGTTAATGAAACAGTCGAGTGTATAAAATACAAATCATTACATTTACTACGCCATCAAAAGTAATTACGAGTAATACTCGTAGTTTCAAAATTAATTTCCTCGATATATATCATTTCCTGATAATTTGGGTTAAGCTCTTTATAATTGAAATAATAATATCAGCATCTCATCAATACATTTTCCCGAGCAATGTGTCGAATTTAACCTTTTTTTCAGAAAAAAAAAAAAATACATTGAGTGGAAATCAAATTTGCGAGCTTATTATTTTTCTGATACACTTAATTGCCGGTCATAAGAGGAAATGATAAAATTAACGTTGGGTATAAAAAAAACTCTGCGGAAATATTTACGTAAATGGATTTACGGTTAAACTCATTATCTCTACCTCGCTGAATGCTTCTGTGTTAATAGCCACCGAAAACAAAATCTTAGTGGCAAAATAATTGAATAATCCACCGCTCAGCGATCCAGATAAAAACTAGGAAAAACCCTATCCGAAAACAATCCCACCCAAATGAAACTTCAAGATATTGCACATCAACTTCAAGAAAACTATTTGAGACAATTTGTTACGTTATAATAATTGTCGCTAAATATGTAGTTCTGAAGCGTTTAAATTAAAAACTCTCGGTCGCGTATAGAAAAACTGTTTGCCTTTATTTTCTGAATATTACTAAATACTACAGCAATTCTTCTTCCAAAAAGGGTAGGAGACAGAGGGCCAAACGACCAAATTGTATTGTTCAATTTGTCCACACTGCAACACTCTAACTAGTCGTGTAGCTCCAATTGGAAATTGTTTGCTTACACTGACTGGGAAAGACTGCAACGAGCTCCTGATCGTGTCGCTCTTTTATACACACAATTGTAACGGTCCTTAGATTAAAACTTTCGATTTTCTTTATTGTTTCTCTTTTGATCAATTGTGTGTATGGAGAGGCAATTCGTTACATCGGTGGAGCACATTCGAACTTTATATTTAAAAAAATGTTTTCTTACATGAGGTGATTATTATATAAGAAATTTTGAATGTATATATGTAAGTATAAAAGTTGAATATATATATAATTTAATAGTTAACAAAATGATAATTGAAAGAAAAAAGAGATATGAAATGTGCAAAATTAGGATGCCTGCTACAGTTTAAAATAAAGTGTCCGTAAGCCTGTCTGCCTATATGAATGCACTGAACTGAATTTGATGTGGTTTTCATAATTTCACGATATTTGCCTACTTGCCGTCGGTATGTCACACGCTTGTAACTTTTGAACCGTTAAGTGCAAAAATAGTTGACGGTGATCAATCATCAAAACATTTATATGCTAACGATGTGCAGATTCGGTTGAGCTGCAAACGGGGAATGTTAAAAGATGGAATAGACAAACTTAATAACTACCTAGCACTGGTCCGCAAAAAATCACCTACAACTAAATCCAACGAAGTCAAAATGTATAATAGTCTACAAAAACAAGCTTGACAGTAGTTGTTTCCCAGCTTTATATATAGGTAACATTGTTCTGGAATATGTCGAAAATGCGAAAAACATAGGTATTTGGATCAATTCGATACTCACATGGGACCAACAAATTATATTCAAATAGTTGTTGGCAAAATATACGGATGTTTACGTGCCTTCTCATTGACAAAGCACTTTATGCCTCAGCATATTAGGCTTAGCTTGGCAAAAAATTTAATTTTGCCAATCGGCACCTATGGATGTCAATTTTTTTATTGTCGTTACTCAGAAACACGAAGGAATCTTACAGTGGCCTTTAACAACATTACGCGATATGTTTACAATCCTAAACGATTTGATCATGTTTGTGGATACACTAACAGGATTCTGGTTTGTGACCTGCATACCTATTTCAATTTCTGCGCCCTTAAAACACTAAACAATATCTTGATTTGCATAGAGCACCAGTATCTGTATGGAAAACTTCAGTTCCCAAATTCCTCTCGTTCTCTAGTTTTTATTCAATCATGGATTACATGCAGTAACTCCGAAAACCAATATCTTGTTTATGTTGTCAGAGAATGGAACATCCTACCCATGGACATCAGAAAGCTTCGTGGAACCAAGTCATTTGATAAAGATTTATTTAAATATTTGACTGAAGGTGCTTGTATAAATTTATGAATTTTGTAACAAGAGAGTTTATCTTTTAATTTTTTTCATTTTATGCAATTTCTTTTACTTGTCCAACCCCAATTTTTCCAGTGTTTGTTTTAATTTATAATTAGCAAAGCCGAAAGTATCAGTTGTTTAAATTTAAATAAATTAACTTTTGCTGTTATAGACTTTAACTTAGAAGTCCAATGTAAAAGTTTCTGTAAATAAATAAATACATGAAAATATAAATATGATTCAGTGAGCAGTAAGCATGATCCGAAAATAAACAGGAAACAAATTTATTAAATATATCTTTTCCAGTCTAATTAAAATATGTAATCTTATATCTTAAAAATATTATGGGTGGGCCATCTGCTGGTTTCATTTTAATTTATGTTTGTACATGTTATTTTGCAGCTCTTTTGCGTTTAAAAATTTAAAAAAAAGACACTGTATTCGTACCTCTGCGGTACGAAAAGAATCAATTTTGGCTTTTACAGCGTTGGGAAATATTGAAAACTTATTTCCAAAACCGAAACAGTTCGAATTTTGAAAAAAAAAAATTCGATCGAAATTGCCTGCAAGTTTGTGAAGAAAGTTCGTGAATTTGGCATGCTAATAGATAATACAAGTTATCCTCGTCTTGCCGAGAATATTGAGTATATATCTTCAGCGTGTGACTGTTTGATGTGGTTTGTCAAAGGGCGACATTATTGGCCATTTTCCTTCGAAGATGAAGATGAGAACAATATTACGGTCAACGGAGAGCGCTACCGAGGCATGAAAACGATTTTTTTTTTTTGGCCAGAAATTGAGGACCAGAAACTGAGGAAATGAACTTGGCCTATCTCTGGTTCCAGCAAGAGGCGCTTTGTGCCATGCGAAACGTTCAATAATCGATCTTTTGCGTACTAAATCCAATAATCGTGTAATCAGCCGTTTTAGTGATGTTGCTTAGCCTCTGCGGAGTTGCAATTTGACGCCGTTGGACTTTATTTTGTGGGGTGCCGTTATAGACCGATGTTTTGCTGACAATCTAGGAACGATTTAGGCACTTAAGCATAATATTGATTGAGCTATTCGTGAAATGGAGCCAAGAACCATCGAAAATATATCGCAAAATTAGGTTGACAGAATGGGCTACTGCCAAGCTAGCAGCGGCAGACATTTGAATAAAATTATAAATAGTAGGAAAGTGTACTCTCTTCAATGAAGTAAAAAACTTTGAAAAAATGTGGAACTGATTTTTTTTTATAGCAATTTTAAAGAGAAACCAACAGATGACCTACCCTTTAAAAAGCTGAAATACAGTTTTCCCAATATGTTCCAAACTTTACAATGGATTTACATGTCTTTTTAGATCGGGGTATGTATTACATACCTACATAAACCTATAGCTTTGCAAAATACCATTTGTGAAAAATAAATATTGAAAAGTTGTGTTGTCAGTGCGTCAGGATGTCCATACATAAAAGGCTTTCTAACTACTAATGTCATTTAAAAAAATTTGTTCCAATGCACTAAATCATTGTGTTTAGCGAAAGTTAAGCAAATTTTCATTTGAAATGCTTGCATAATCGTACAACATAGAACAAAATGGAATTCAACCAAATTGTAGAGCACAAAAGAGTCTATAATAAAATTGTGAGTGAGATACATACGTCCAATGTTTATGGCTAATATGACTGTAGCCATGTTTTTTTTGTGAAAATTATGCTCAGTTCAACAAAAGATTGAATGGAAAATAAGAAGGGGTATAAAGTTACAGTAACTTCTAATATTATCCCCAGCTATAGCACATTTCGATTGTCGGAGGACAAGAAGAAAACGTAATACTTAAGGATTGTATGATTAATTTGACATGTAAAAAACCGGGACGAAGGTAGAAACATATTCTTTAAACCCCATTAAACCCCTGTAAGGTTTTTTTTTACCCTATCCCATAGGTTATATTACTTCTGATACATACGAGGGTGGGTCAGTAAGTCCCAGAAAAATGAAATAAGGAAAACTCTTTTCAGTATAAAACACTTTATTTTTCAACATAGTCTCCTTTTAGCTCTATACACTTCATCCAACGTTTCTCCAATTTGTTGATGCCCTCCAAATAATACGATTTCTCGAGCCCCTCAAAATAAGCGTTTGTTTCAGCGATGACCTCTTCATTCGACCCAAATCTCTTACCTCCGAGCCATTTCTTCATGTTTGGAAACAAGAAATAGTCGCAGGGGGCTAAATCTGGGGAATATGCTGTATGAGGGAGGAGTTCGTAGCCTAACTCATGCAATTTTGCCATTGCGACTGCGGACTTGTGCGCCGGTGGGTTGTCCTGGTGAAAAAGAACTTTTTTCTTCGCCAATTGCGGCCGTTTTTGCTTCAAATCGGCTTGGAATCGATCCAGCAGCTCTGCGTAATATGCGCCGGTGATCGTTTTACCCTTTTGAAGGTAATCGATGTGAATAACACCGCGCGCATCCCAAAAAACTGTCGCCATGACCTTGTTTGTTTTGACTGTTCCTTGGTTTCTGGTGTGTTGAGGTGAATGTCCAAATATTTATGTAAAATCGAAATCACCGAGCCATTTGATAAGCCTGTGGCCTCTTCAAGCTCGCGCACTTTTACTCGCCGATCGTCCATTATCAAACCATGGATTTTGTCGACCATTTCTGGTGTGGTGACCTCAATTGGACGGCCGTTCGGCGTCACTTGTGCTTGAACGACCGCACCGGAATTGAGTAAACCAGTGGTGAATGGTTCTAATCGATGGTGAAGAGTCCCCATAATATTTCTCAAGCTTTTGTTTGGTTTGCGTGATGGTTTTTTCTCGCAAAAAATAGTGTTTAATGAGCACTAGATATTCACTTTTTTCCATTTTAACCAAAATGCTAGTAGGCGTCTATATAAAATGGCTGCCACAACAAAACTATTTGACAGAACAGTCTGAAAATTTGGGTGCGTTCTTTTAAAAGATGGTTCTTGACAAAAAAAAATTAAACTTAAGGTGACGACACAATTTGTGCAGGGACTTATTGACCCACCCTCTAGTTTGTAACAGAGAACAAATAACACAGTCGCCCAAAAGTGTATGAAGGCTTTGTTTACACCGCAGAATTTAGTTCGGATCAGAACTAAAATTTAGTACAAATACTTTCAGTTTATACGAAACAGATTCAGTCTATATATAGATCACCGTCTATCCTTCCACAGATGTGACTGTTGTCGAAGACGCCATCTGACGGGATTCGATTGATTTCCGTACCATAATGTTCTCATCTCATCATCTGTCCAAATACAAATTTTTAATTATTTTTGTCCATCTGCTTTATGCTTTATTACTGCAAAATAAACTTCGTGGACTTCACAAGCGTTAAATTTAATGAGAGAATAAAATGTTACTTGGATTAGTCCCAGACCAAATCAGCGGTGTAGAGTAGGCCATATCTGTGATCAGCATCGAAAGTAATTTCAATCTAGTCCGTCTGTTTGTATGTCACCAGTTGTTGGGCTACAAAATTTTGAGCTAGAAGCACGAAATATTTATATACAAGCTTTTTTAGAATTCGAAGCATTTACTGTAGATTGATATCCGCCCAAAAACAAGCCCACTTACAAAAAAAATTAAATTTTTTTCAATATTTTTGGTAGAAATTGAAAAAATATTGTCTAGTTAAAATATGGTGACATCGACCATCTCTACATTCCGTCCATACATTCTATACCTATACTGCTTTCCCAAAGCTGTTATGGAGTTTGTTAAGTCTTTCATCATGTATATCACATATGTTTTAAAAATTACGCACCGCCACGCCCACTGTATTAGAGGTGGGTTAGAAGAGATTGTAATTTTCCTGTATGTTTTTTTTTAAACCAACAGGAGGCTAAACTTACAAAGAAAAAGGACAAATTCACTTTTTTCACACATCATACATTATTTTTCGCATGTGCGAAATGTGGCAAAACGTTTGTATTGAGACTAAAAAAAAAAAAACTCTCGGTCAACACCAGGCGGGTCAACTAGTACCGAATACATAATAATTATTTTAATTATTATATAACAATTTGTTAAACTAAAAAAACGAAAATTAAAACTCATGCATCATTTTTACGAGTAACTACCTATGCACGTATCAAGACAAACATACAAATCAAATTTCATCAATATCACTTGAGTTTTTCTCCAGCGATCCATGTGAAACAGGCCTGGACAGAAAATGCTTGTTCGAATTGACCATTTCAAATATGATCAGAGCTTTTCTCTTTAGTTCAGGATCACCCATTACGAAATTTAAACACAATCGTTCATTTTTTTTCAAGAAAATCCATTAAAAATCGAAAGAAAATATTTGGACAATTTTACATCTATAATCAAATATTGGTTAAATATTAATTTTGAACAAAATCGCCTAACTCATGTCCGATAATAAAGCAATTTTCAAAAACCCGTCAAGTATGATAAGAAGTTCGAGCAAAATCTAACACTTTAGGCTACAATCGGTCATACAGACAGACAGAATTGAGGAACCAAATTTTTGAGGATTCTCTATTATAGTAATAGAGAAAGTCTTGAAATAACAAAAATTTCATGAAACCAATATTTGCCCTTATAGGTCGAAGTAAAAACCGGTTTTCGTACGAAACACTAATCACACTAAGCTCGACACTTATTTGACGAATTTTGTTATATTTCACCTTGGGGAAGAATTACTTTTAGTTTTATAAAAATCAGCGCTTTGTATTTATGGATTGTGCACATTTATTTATCTGTACATTTTGTTGACAAAAAAAATCTTTAAAATATGCAGAAAAGCTACAATCTGCTTGGAACGCGCCGTATCACACCCTATCCTCCATATTCCAACGGTGCCGTAACATAAGGCCAAATTCTATCATTTGGCATTATAACACTTTGATAAAGCGACATAAGGCCAATTTGGCGTTATGTCACTTTTCATTGCATGTCTAATTTTGCTTACCTGATACGCTGATCAACCATTCTGAGAAGTTTAAAATTCTTAGTCCTCGACAAAATAACTTGATTTTGAGCATATTTTCCGGTTTTACATTTTTATGTATACTTGTAAAAAGCCAACCACCTCTTGGCAGTAAACCGTGCACTACACGCCGCGTAACGTCGCCCTGAGCACTTGCATGTTAGGCCGAAGGCCGTTCATTTTATGGGTCGAAGAGATGTACATAGTTCTTTTTTCACATAAGTACTGCTTGATTCTCCTCGAATTTTAATTTCTTAAACCTTCACAAAATTCATAACTATATGTATGTATATCAAATCGGTGGAATTTTCCATTGCATCACTTTGCATTTGAGACACAGTACTTATACGAATGAGAACCGTGCAAATTTGTAACACGAAATTACCATCAGTGGTCGATTCTAATCATAATTCAAACAGTAAAAACAAGTTTTTGTTATTGCCAAACATAAAAAAACATATTTGGTCTTATGTATAAAACTAATATTTGGCCTTATATCACTTGGCCTTATGTCACGGCACCCATTCCAACTCATCCCTAATGTAGTAGTTGTGAAATTTATGATTCAAATGCAATGATATCTTGTAATTTGGAAGATATTTAAACGACTTTTGAATGATTTTATTAGAAAAAATAATTTTTAAGAACTTTTCCTTAGAAGAAAATGGGTTGGCTCTCAATACTTGTAGCCAAATTTAACGTATTGGGATTTTTAAAATAAGACTTATCCATCACCTTAAATAACTTTAAAAAAGCAAAATCCAGATTTTTTAAGAAAACGCCCTATTGTCTTATAAATATTTTCCAGTTTCTAGGAAAAATATTAAAGAAAAATGCATTTATTTGAAAAGTGAGCGTGTCTGTGGATTACCAAAGTGTTTACACTTGTACTACTTCGGATTCCAGAAAGCTTATATACAAAATTTCATTTTCCTGGCTCTAAATTTAAGTCCCAAAAACTGGTGATATATGGAGGGACAGACGGACAGACAGACAGATAGTCGAACATGCCTAGGTCGACATAACTTTCGATGCTGATTATAAATACTATATATATACTTTTAGAGTCTATCGTTATAATATTTCTATGTTACAAACTATGTATCGAAATGAATGAGGGCCTAGGGCGTTTCATAACAACAGTTTTTCTGATAAAATCTTTTAAAAATCGCTTAAATATCTATTTTAAAAAATGTCCAATCCCACGTCTACTTTATTAATTGTTTGGGGACAAGGCATCACACGCTCCGTTCCAGACGTGACAACAATAGTAATAACTACTCCGGCCAACTGAATAGTACTATATTTCATTTGTTTCCAGTTCAATTTCCAAGCCATGTACCTTTTAGGAAAATATAAGGGGCCCTGTTTTGCATTTCTCTGAGTATTATATACATATGTGGAAATGTTTATTACTCTTTGCAATGTCGAGGCACTTGCGGTACATCCAACTTTTGCCAATTTCGAAGCTTCGCGTTGAATTTTTAAGCATTTTTCTCGCAGTTCTCTCACGAGTCAGTATTACCACAGTTTTTAAATTAGGCTTAAAAAATGTATTCTTTTGGAAGAAAGTATCCAATTAATTTTTACGAGTTGTTACCCGCCATATTTTTGCCGTATTTATATATTTACTTTGATATGTTCGTTTGGAAAGTTAGTTGCATTTTGGCAAAAAAAAACGCAAATAAATTATCGAAGATGTAGCCAGTATTTCATTGTTTAGTGCTGGAGCTCGTAGTGCATTCTATGTACACGAAAAAGACTTACAAGACTTGCGTAGTGACTTACATAATGGAAATTAAAGTAATGACATGGCCTTCTTTAATTTATTGTTTTTTTTTTTTTTTTTCCTGGATTCCGCAAATAACCACGGCACACCATTGCTCTCACTAGTCACCACCTTCTAGCTCCTGTATCATTCAAGTTATACTCGTATGCATGAAGTCATACCATTTTTCAGAAAACCGTTATTTTGGGACTGCCTCCAGTACAAGCAAAAGTCACAGGAAAAAAAAAACACTTAATCTTGTGACATGTCGTCGAGTGACGAGTAGATTTTGAGTAGAATCAAAATATTTTTTTCCAACTAAAAATAATAAATTTGCACCCACAGTAGAGGAATTTCTCCCTCCTTCCGCGTTTCGAAAGTACGTGGCCTAAAGACTTGAAAAAATGCTTGGTAATAGAGCATTTCCGGATCTATAACGACAAATAAGTCTGATTTCGATACACTTATTAATTTGCGAGATATCACATTTCTTGTATATTATAAGTATGTGTCCTGATGGGGCGCTCGAAAAAATATTCTATCTCGAGGTATCTCAAGAAAATTCTCTATCACTTTGAAATAAGGAAAAAAAATATGTCTTTCGATTTAGACAGAAGAAATTAGCTTAACGATTAATTTGTTTCTATTAAACAGATGCAAAATTTGATACATAAATACATTCAATTCTATTTGTCAATGTTTAGCTTTGTCTACGAAAAAAAAAAAAACGAATAGAAAGTAAGAAACCAAAGTAGACACGAACAAGAAATAAATTAAAAACTATAGCACATCCTGTAAATGGAAAATGTCTCATCTTCAATTTATTTAAATTATTTTCTTTAGTTGAGCGTGGGCTTTAGGACGGTCGAAGATATAACAGAAGGGTAGGTATTTGACTTTACTTTTGTTTTTATTTGCATTCATTTGATGCTATTCGACGTTCGAGTACTGATTGTATCTTAGCAGTTAGACTTTACTATTCACCGAAATTTTGTATACATACTCGCATGTACTTCTCGCTGGAAGTCTCATCAATAATATTCTTAAAAACATTCCTTCATTTGCTCGAAATTTATTATTGATTTGCTTGGTATAAGTATAAGCACATCGTAGTAAAAAGGTTAAATTTACTGAACATGAAATGTATGAAAACCTAAAAGTTGTAGACGCTTTTATCTGTATTTACTCGTACTTAAACCCCACCAACCATCAAATGCGAATGAATACCGACCGCAGCATTACAACTTCACCCTAAAAATACCAAAGTTCATCAACTGAACCCATGTAATCCTTTTAATTACAATGCGCTGTGGAAGTTTGCGGTAACTTGCAAATGCTTTTATCTGTGTTCAGTTCATTAAAATGAAACCGAGAACTCACTGCGAATATGCTGTGTGAAATGGTCAGTGATCCCAGCTGACCGGAGTACGCTAACAAAAGTTACAACGTAGGAACTCTGAAAGCACTAAGCATCCTTTTGTGGAGTTAATTATGGGGATGGCATCATGAGATTGCACTACGCATAGTTTTTTACTCATATAATAATGGCTAATCACCGCATAGTCTGTCTGTGCATTTGAGGTTAAGAACTTTTCACGTTTGTATTAGGTTTTCGACGGCACGTGAACACATTCTTTCACTCATCTTTCACAGAACTATCACATCAATATTTATAGCCTGAATATATTCAAAATACCTTCAAAGCAATTGACACCGATTGAGGTAAGGAAAGTGTTATTTGTTATAAAAATAAATTTCTCCAATTATATGCAATCCAGACAACCATTGACACCCGGAAATCCATCATTCTATCCAACGAGTATCATATGGCTTAAAGGACCTGTCAAAGCAAAATAAGAATAATGGATCGAAGCCATCAAATCAAATGGGACATTCCTGTCCGCCTCGAAGAAATGAGAGTTCTTAACAGTTGTGCGGTACGGCCTCGCATTCATAAGAACGATGCGAAAAGAATAGCATGTCAACGCAAGTATTGAACACCAATCATTGTAATGACATTTTTGACATGACACGTCTACAGTGAAATCCTTCATTATCTCGTCCTTTTCGTAGAGAAAATACGATGCCATAAGGCACTGTCACAGCAATGAAGACGGATGCTTTCGTTTTCCATTTCATTCTCGTCTTTTGTTCTTCTTTGTTGTAAAGCACTACGCTAACCTATTCTCTGGTAATTGAGAGGGGAGACATACTGAAATACGTGAAGAGGTTTACGCCTTTGCACACTTTATCATCATCATCTTCATGGGGTTAAAAGTTTTAGTTGGGTTTGAAAATATGTAAGGGCCAACGTATGATAACCAAGTGACATTGTGGTGGACATGTAGATGTGTAGGAAGGTTGACGGGTGGCAAGGGTTAGTGGTTTGCATTTTATTGTCTTCAATTTATGAGGATGGCTTTATGTTGCTGGAAGTAAGTTTATAACTTAGTGTTATAATATTATATAAGAAAAAATATCGACTACAATTCAATTAACTAAATACAATTAGATTCGTTAAATTGTAAACACATGGTAGCTGTACTTTTAACTTAAATTCAGGAAGACTTGAGTTCTATCTGAAGTCAAATCGACAAAAAGGCAACCGTCTCAAACCAAATTTAACATCACAGCCAAGGATTGAATGTTTAAGGCTATACTTCTTTACAATAAGCTTAACTGTCACACTAAGAAATCAAAAATGTGATGATAGTTCCTTTAGCGAATCAAACTCTATTCAAAGTGAACAACAAAAGAAAGGCACGATCAACTACGTGGAGCCGTGCCCAAATGTACGGCCTACTAACAGCTATCTACTAACCTTCTAAGTGTGCTGCTAACAACGAAACAAAGGGGTAGCATTAGAATGTTACGCATTTAAGCCCAAGGAAGAAAGAGGCTTAAAGCTAGTGCTGCGAAGGGCGAACTTAAAGAAATGGGGCACAAAATATTAAATATAGACAATATGCAACATAGACAAAAGAAAATCTCTCTCACTACTCCTCATAGAGCTAGAGAATAACGAAAACAACAAAAATATATCTGAATATCAAAACTACTAATGTGCAAAGCCTTATAAAGCAAATCACAATAAAAGAATAATTTCTCAGTATACCAATTGCCAACAATAAGGCCACATAAAAAATTACTCAAAGGATCCACTATGTGTCAAATGTACAAGGATATATAAAACGTTTGACTGCCAAGTGAATGCTAAGAATGACAACATCAAGTGAGAAAACCACACCACGAACTACAAAGGATGTGAAATGTAGAGAACACTAAAAATACGTCATTTTCGAACCATAACGCAAAAAAGAACTACCAAACCAAGAAGAAAACCAAAACTAAAAAAAATGCATCGGTTTTTAATCAGGAATAAGCTACGCTTAAACCCTACTCCTCAGTCGCCAATCTTCAAAAAAAGACCGATTCCAATCCCCCAATTCTTATTTCCAACTCATTACCTTGTTAACAACGAGGCTCAATGGACCGCAATAATAATTTTGTTAGGATTGTACTATGGAATGCAAACAGACTCCATCAACACCAACTAAAATTAAAATAATTCATTAAAGACAATAATGTTGACGTGTTACTTAATAGCAGACACGCACTTTACATCAGTTGAATTCTACAACCACAGATTCACAGGACTACTAACCTAAAATCCGATAACGTAACAAACAATTAAATAAAAGCAGATACAAAGTAGACAAAAATTAAACACCAGGATATGATCTTTTGACAGAAAAAATACTTAACAAATTACCTTCAACAGCACTCTAACACCTTCGAAACATATACAACGCGGTGATTAGACTAAAGCATTTTCCGAAAGTATGGAAAGTTGTCGAAATAATAGCGATACTAAAACCTGGAAAAGATGCAACCAAAACAACCTCATACAGACCAATCAGCTTCTGTCAAAAATTGTTGAAAGACTATTGTGCGACCTTATGGCACACATTTTGAACAGACTAAATGCAATTACCTATCCACCAATTCGGATTTTGAAGACAACACTCGACAATCCAGCAAATACACAGAGCTACTTACACTACTTACGAGTACACAATTTCAACTGACTTGGATCAGAACAGATTCTGCGTAGGAGTATTCCTTGACATTGTTAAAGCCTTCGACACCGCATGGCACGCTGGCCTACTGCTAAGAGTAGAAAATATAATCTAGACTAGCTGACTACTATCTGATGATTACAAATTACTTAATTGATCGACACTTATATGTCAAGTAAAAAGACGATCACTCAAAACTATATACAACACGAGCTAGGGTCCCTCAAGAGCGTTTACTGTACAACTTTTATACCAGAGACATTCCTTTTCCAACGCAGACAACATCGATGATTGCCACTTGAGGGTGGCCATGGTGTAGTGGTAACACCATCGCTTGTCACTCTACAGGTTCACGGTTCGAATCCTGATGTCAATAATCATCTATTTATTTCGCATGAAATAAAAAGCGAAAGCTTATGTCAACTCTACTGCGAAGGCATAACACTGGAAGTAGGGTGGTCATATGGCTAAAATGCAACTTGTTCGTGATGATGACATCAGGTGGACGGAAAAAAATACTGTGAATCATGAGCAACGACAAAAGCAAAAACAAACAAGCTCCCCAGTTATCTGGACAGCCACCCTTGGAGTTCACTGAAACTTAATACCAGCTGAGTTTCAAACCAACTACACCAATCTGTCTTTCTATGACTCTTCCCCTTTCCTCAAAACGCCCGTGTCCTAAAAATTAGTATAAGGGTATTCATAACCCCTTTCACACGTGAAAATTATAAAAAAAAAAAAAAAAACTTTGTTGATGACACCATATTGCTCCCACAAATGCTTACAAATAGCGAATGTTCAACTATAAACAATTCTAGACGACATTACCAAATGTTTTGATGACTGGCGCATAAAAGTAAACGAAAACAAAACGGTCTAGGTTATATTTACTACAAAAACAAAATTTACATCTTATTTACTAAAAATCAACAACAAAGATATCTGCATCGACACGGTAGCCAAATACTTAGGAATTTATTTAGACAGCAAACTAAATTGGAAGCACAATACTCGTATACAGCAAAAGCGGAACCAAATGAAAAACAAATTTACGAGTAGACAACTATACTGTAACGCTCAGTACCTATATATGTAATAATACTAAACTCGTTGTTGACATTGGTCACAAGTATACTTATCCCACACCATGTCTTTAAAATATATGTACTTAGTGTTGCTTAGAACAGATGTACAAATAAATATAACATTTAGGAAATAAAAAAAGAAATCAGTGTACCCGCGAAAGCGTTCAAAATAAAGCAATATATTTTAAAGATTCGTGCCTAAACACTGGTATAACAATATGCAAAAAATGCAGCACAATGAAAATGTGTAAATACATACGAATTAGATTCATATAATGAATGTGATGTAAAACTTACCCAATAAGGATAGATGCTTTTCTGGCACTATTGTTAAATATAGTATTCTAGTTTAATATTTGGGTACTTAATTTCATTCATTCATCCATTCAACACATTGAAACACCTCTAACCACATGTCAGCGCTTAAAATTAAATTGTTTAATTAAAATAATGATTTTTTCCTATTTTACTTTTATGTACTCGTAATAGAAATCCTACAACAATATGGTGGTCAAAAACTACCCTAGCAGCAATAATATATATAGAAGTACGATTATCATTGTAACAATTATCTACATACATTAGCAAATTAAATAAATGTAATAATACATTTTTCAACGGCAGAGATTATCTCATTAATTTTCAAAAAAGCAATATGCCATTAGCTGCATGTAAAATTATTTTCCATTTAACGGGTCATTTATTGAATTAATTTTTACCTGATGAATGAGGGATTGAAATTATCTATAGGTTCTTATAAAGGAATTTATCAGGCTTTTAATGGGATATAGGATTATAGCCCTTCAAAATGTTTAAATTGAAATTTCCAATCAAACTTATTTGAAAATGCATTAAATATGTGTATCGCTTTGATGACACTGGCATTTTGTAGGCTCAAAACCAGAACTAATAATCCTGTGCTTATATGTAGCGCCTGTGGGGTAAAATTGAGGGATTTTTGATGCTAGACTGTAACGCATGTAGCTATATATATCTGTAAATGCGTAATTTATTATTTTCTGTTTATTACATTTTTCGATGTAACAGTTTATAGTAAGTGTCTAATATTTTTAATTAATTATTATTATTATTTTTTTTTTGTTTACATATGTATATATATGTACACTATGAAAGATTATAATTAATTCAATGTTCAGCATGGTACATTGTGTTTTTATAGCCTCTCCATGAAAACGATTTTGAAAAACTCTTTTCACGAATCTGTATGTGACTTGTCCACATTAGGAGTGTGTATGACCTGTTAGATTAATATTGGAATTAGTCAAAGAATTTTGTAGGTATGTGAGTCCTAAATGTTCTCGTTATAAATAGCTTTCATTTAACAAATTTAAGGTCACGGATTCATCTCGCATTTAATTTAGTTTTCCAACGCTGGCTAGTACAATTGAAGGGACTTAACGAGGAAGCAAAATTAAAAACAAAATAAAATAACCACGCGCTACTCCCGACTCGCGCTTGACGATTTTCTTTTAATTACCTAGAAAAATTTGGAAATTATTTTTGTAAGTACGAAATAAAAATCGGATAAATATTGCCCTACGATCTAAGGGGTCTGCTTCTCTTTAGCCGACTTCTTGTGATAGCTTCTCGGTGAGATAAAATTTTCAGGTAGTTTTTTGAAGGCTTCTCACATACTTTGCGCTGAGATTTTTGATTTCGTCGTTAGTATGTCAAGATCATGATGCATATTTTCCACCAGGGGGAGTTTATTATAGTCCAGCGGATTTTATTTTGCAGTTTTTTGCTATGTTTGATGCACTTGCACTTTCCCATGTTTGTATTCTATATGTCCAAATTGGTGTTATTATGGTCTTGTAAAGTAATATGTAGTTTGTCGGTTGGGGATAGTTTTAATCCCTTACTCAGGAGCCAATATAGTTGTCTAAATTTGTTCTCGGCTTGGTTTCGTTTCTGGATTATATGAGGCTTCCATGTCAGTTTGTTGTCTATGTGTATTCCTAGGTATTTTGCGAAGTTATCGATGATCACTTGTTTGTTGTTTAAGTGAGTAACGGTGAATTTTATTTTCGTAGTGTTGTAGTAGTTTTGCTTCATTGATTTGTGTTCCCCATTTGTTAAACCAGTCCATCGTTTTGTTCAGTGTTTCCTCAAGTTGGTTTGTAGCCGATTGTAAGTAAGTATCCTTAATTTTGGGGTTAGTATGAAAATTCCGATTTCGCCTCGAGTTGTGACACCACAGACCCCAGATATGTAGTTTGAAGAAAATCCGCCCAGCCGTTTAGGTTGGAGTCGTGCTTACACACAGACACACAACCAGACAGATAAACGTACAGACAGGCAGAATTGAGAGACCCACTCTATTGAGTTTCTCTACCATAGTAATGTCAAGAAACCAATAATTGCCCTTATAATGTAAGTGCAAGTTAAAAAGTAAGTTTGGTTCATATCCTCGAAAGAAAGGGTACTCAAGGTCACCAAACAACGTCCTTTACAACTTCGCTCATAAGTGTTTTTCTCCTATCCCTAACTCACCCTGTGTGTATATATGCATATCAACTATTTCCTTTTCCGAAAAAATTTCCGACGACATATTTAAGATATTAACATTCTATCCATTAGTTTAAATGGCAAAACTATCAACTCAATTACTCGTCATCGTGTAGAATGTCATCAAACTAGTGGAACAATGCAAGTAAAATCAATATATCATCAACAGCGACGGCACTGTCAACAATCTCCCTACTCTCGGCTCCATTGTCCGGTGGAACGATGATGGTCTTCAACAATTTTAATGCTCAATCACGTTCGCCGGATAAGGCATTCAACTTAAGCCATTCGGTGGCGGTAGCATCTGGCGGCGGTAGTTTATCACCCAGTACGTACAGTACTTGCATTGCAGTATATGCCAGTGGATATGTATCTATGTAGATACCTTTATATATGTGATGCATCCCAACATACATACTTCATGGATCAGATACTCATATTTCCCCAATGGATACTTAATCTTCCGTTGTCTAGTCACCGTGGAGCGATGGTGGCGCAGTGAATTTTCATTTTTCGTTTTATATTTGCGCGAAGGTGGGGGCGAGATAAACTTTTACATAAATTATTATACTGATTCGTAATTGTTCCCTGGACATTAGACAGTTTGATTGATAACGGATAAAATTGAGACGACATCGTTCCATTTGACCTTTGCCTCCTACATGCGAATGCTTTGTGATTACTTTTGGTATAAATTGGTTAAAACAAAAAATTAAGGAATTAATTTCAAACTTTATAGCTAAGTGTCTTTTTCCTATCAATAATAGGTAGGTAAGGTACTCGTACATGTAGATACATGAAAATCTTGTCTTAAGTGTTAGCCCCAAGATGCCCATTTTGTATCACAAGAATTCATGTCCAAGTGGGGCCGTTCGTACAAGCAACTACAAAAAAGAGAAAGAAAAACTGACCTTTAGTCACTAGCATCCATTTCTAAAGATTTATCAATATTTTTCCGGAAAAGTATCAAATGTAGCATAATTCAAGGTTGTCAAAGTATCAACAAAATTGATAAAAATTCACAACTTTATCAAATAAAATTTGGTTTATTGAAAAAAAACTGGTAAAGTGTTCTTCCGTACAAAATTAATCAAATTTTACCGAAGACTCATTCAGCTGTTGTTGAGATAGACATTTGATAAGGATTTAAGGAAAAGACAAATAGATACGGAACTCCGAATCCCTTTTCTTGATGGCCTTCATAACGTATATGCTTATTTTGACCTGAAACGAAAATTGTTGGGACTGAAAACTGTTGCACCTTAATTCGAATAAGGTATGAGTAGTAATTCAGAATATCTATTATTAAGACCACGATTTGTTTGCCTAATTTTTTGAACATCTAAATTCAAATTTTACCTGATTTTATCCCGCTTTCACCCACAGTTGAAGTGCCAGAATATCAAACCACATCTTTTCGCCAATTCAGCGTCACCTCACTTCGGTTTCAGCATTTCCGTGGTCCCAAAAGGCATTCCCTAGCTGCTCCAATAAGTTTTAAGATGATTTCAAAACTTTGTTACTACAGCAGTGTCCAAATCCAAGCTGTACCTGTAGTCAGTTAAATTTCTATAAGGCGCATTACAAAAAAAAATTTCAGCAGCAATCTTAAAATTTTAGATTGAAAATGGCAATTGAAAGGCTCTTTGTTTCAGTCACAAATGTTACATGGAAATCGATAGTCGCATTTTGTTTATAAAGGTTGGGCCATCTGTTGGCTTTTTTTTTAAAAAAATTGCTATAACAAAAAAATCATTTATATTTTTAAAAGTTTTTTGCTTTACTGAAGAAATTACGCTTTCCGATTATTTTTCAAAAATAACTTCATTTAAATGGTTGCCGTAGCTGGCTTGGGAGTATCAACTTAATTTTGCAGTATATTTTCGATGATTCGAGGTTCTCTTTCACGAATATCTCGATCAATATTGTGCTTAAGTGCCTGAATGGTTTCTGGATTGTCAGCATAACATCGATCTTTAAGCAAGCAACATCACCAAACGGCTGATTACGATATTATTGAATTTAGGCTTGTATGAAACGTAGCGCATCTTTCTGCAACCACAGGTCGTCCAAGTTCATTTCCACAATTTCTGGCAAAAAAAAAATCGGTTATCGGTTATTCTCGGCTAAGGGCACCGAACAAACCCGAGGTTAACTTGTGTTATCAATTAGCATGCCAAACTAACGGTTGATGCATTATTTTGACTGAAACTTCTTTTCAAAATTCGCACTGTTTCGGCAACACAGCAATCACTTCGGAAATTTTTCAATATTTCCCAACGTTGTTCAAGCGTAAATCGATGCATTTCATACCGCGGAGATATAATATTGTGTTCCTGTAATTTTTTTGAGCACGGAAGAGCTGTCAGTTTCAAAATAACATGTGGCCCACCTATTACATACAAATATTACAACTTTTGAATTTATTGTGCTCGACTTCAAAAGATGGAAGAGTATCAAAGTCGAGGAAAAATTATCATTGTATCAAATTGTTAGACAAAACACCAAAAGTATGGCTTTCGCTGATCATAACAGGCTAATTTTGTACAATCTTGTAAGGTGCTTGAAGTCATGAAATACCTATCCTATCGGAGACACCTTCTCCTAAAGCTTTAATTGATTTAATTTGCTTTTTAAGTGTCTTGTGTAACTTGACCCTGTCCACAGTTCAGAGACTAATTGACCACAAAAGCATGGCCTAGACTAATAAAAGGAACTTGTTTTAAATCGATAAGGTTAAAATATGTTCCTTAATCAGTCGATTGAATTAAATTCGGAATATTTGTATCACCAAAAACTGGTCCATACCATTTTACCCAAATTCCAGAAACTCGCAAGTACCCATGCTCTATCTTGTGTAAATTCCTCTTTTCTATTGCATAGAAAAGGAATTATTTTGAAACCAATAAGTTCGAAATTTATAATCCCCTTGAAATTGCATTATAAGCATAAAATAATCTTTCTACGATAAATCCTTCGACCGTCGAGCGGTCAATATGTCCACTTTCAGTGAAACCTCATATTTTGCCATGGGCCATGGAAATAAACCCAAATCGCCCCGAAGAAAGAATTGCAGGATTTTTTTCTTTGATTTAAATATCCGTTGCTATGAAATCGTATGAACCCAATTTCCATATCCAAATTGATGTTTGGGTGGAAAATGGGATTCACTCACAATTACATACTGGGAGCACCCAATGGGGATTTGCCTTTTTTTGTCCCTGGAACGGAGGATCATCGGAGATTTTCAACATAATGTTCTTTTTTTGCGACATTTTATTCTATTCGATATGAATGGAATTGATTTGATGCTTCCGTTGATAGATATAAAATATATTTGGTATCTAAATTTGAAAATCGATTTTAATTTTATTCTAAATGAAAGAGGAGCTATGCATAGGTATTTATATATTGTACTCGTACATATCGAGTCAAAATTGATTCCACAAACACTAAGATACACCACTAAGATATGCCTTCATTTCTCATATACCATCTATACACTAGCGACTCGAACAAACTTCATGTACTTCGGACATGAAACATTGAACTCTTATTCTAAAGTCATTTCCTTGTGTAGAAGAAGAAAATATGTTAACAGAAAAACATTTCCCACTTAATGATTTCTGTTTTCATCCACAGTAAAACCTCATCCACAATCTCTACCAGAGCCCATTGTATTGATTTATCGCATCACTTTTATTTAGACTTTCATTGCAATCTCTCTCTACACTGTTGCTAATTAAAAAGCACAAATCTTTTGGAAAATCGAGGGAAATAATAAAATGCAAGTACGATTCCATTTTCCCGTCCACATTCTCCACGTATCCTTTTGTCCGATACCGAACCTAGTCCACTCAATCCACTTAAGCATTAAACACATGCGATGGAGGAATAAGAAAAAAAAAAGATAAACCTAATTGAACTAGAATGAAGATAGTGCAGATCCCGAGAGCAATTGCAACTATTAAAAGGATTGAATTATCCGCAGAGGAAGTAGGAAGGACGTAATATATGTTTCCTAGTGGTAGTCAGCCATTTGGTCACTCGTCGTGGGCACTCATTCCCTACGATGGCAGCAGAATTGTTTTACTTTACTCGTGAATGCAATGAGATTCACTTGTTTCCTGTCAACGTAGAGCACTCTAATTTGTTCGTGAGCTTCTCATTGGTATGCTAGGCAAGAAATCTCTATGTTGTAGCATTGTGTAGTGTATGGAGGATAAAAGTAATTACACGAGCGAGGGACAATTTCAAATGAAATGAGAGCAATAAGGTAGAATCCGATTTGAATTGAAGTCTGAACATAATTTACAAAGCTAGGTGGTTGAAATGGAGAAAGGAATTCAACGAACGAGTAAAGTAGTGTACCTACTCACATTTGATGTTGATGGTCTTTTAGTGATAAGAGAGACGAACACTAATTTTTAAATAAGGATAAGAGTTATACCTGTAACTATAGTGACAAAATGGTAATTTGGACTTTTTTGGTTTCATATTTTCCCAACATGTTCTGTTAGTTTGTCTTTTTTTTTTGTAACATTTTTGCACGTACAAATTTACAATTTAGTAAGACCTGATTGATAAATATTTGACTTATTTTCTTTTTTTACAAAACTTTAGATAACGTACTTATTAAAGAACCTTTTCCTTAATCGGTACTATTATGTATGTGTCTTTTTTCCACTTTTGACGACAAAGTTTGTCTTCATGAACATTTTCGATCATGAGATTTTGATCAATCTTGGTGGATAGATGGGAAAACGTACCCTCGTCCCTATGGGTGTCTCGGTCACCTTTTATATCTCAGATCGTACATTTTGGTGATTTGTTTTTGATTAGGGCAAATTCGGGCAGCGGGATATATCATCACCTGATCACCTGAACACACACATGTGTTTGCCCATATGGAGGTTCAATATAAAAAATGGCGCGCATGTGCCATCTTGGTTGCACTCTGTAAAATATGTTTCGTTTTGCCAATTACAGCTTCTATATTGTATTAGCTGCTGTAGGACAAAAAGAAACAAAAAATAATCATTCATTGAAATGGACCGGAGCAGAAAAGTTTCTTTTCGTATAATAACCTTCCGGATGGTATAATAACCTATCCATCATCTTCTAATTTATAATTAATAAGGTGGGCGTAGCGATCTGAAATTGTTCATTCAAATTCAAATAAATGTTTATCTTTCTAGTCAGGGTACACTTGCGCGGCTTTTAAGAGATTTTATAAGAAAAACTGATATGATAGCTTTTTCTTATAAGAAAGTGGGCGTGGCTATAATCGTTTCTTACCGAAGCTCATGGGTTTTGATGAGATCTTGAAAGCAAGGCTTACTCATCACCGTAAGTAACTTTATAAAAACAATATCAGGTTTTTCCCCCATTTACTGCTATCATGTGACTCTTTCATAAAAAGTTTAAGGGTATTTCCATCTTCACCATCAAGGTTTCCGGAAAAGGAAGTCCACCGGAAGCGTTAGTGCGCCAGAAACGAGACTCAGAGAAGTGCAAAACCTCTGAAGAGGAAGAGCTAAGAAGGAGGTAGATATACAATACTTAGAGACGGAAACAGGGCTCTAAAGAACACGTATTTCCAAAAGAATGCGAAGGTAGCCCACCCCGCTAGTCGTGAATATTATACGGACGAAGAAGAACTGACGCGCGAAACGATATGACTCTAAAAGACCTACCAAGAAACTAAGAGCAGGTTCTTTACCCGAAGTAGAACCACAAAAAGGAGACAAGCGCAAAGCGTTGCAAGAAAAAAAATGCAAGTCAAATTAAGTCCTCCGCCTCTAATAAACGTCATCGGGGTTATGGACTATAAGTTGCATTGCATCCTTAAAGGATCGTTGGCATCGAAACACCATGAATTCTTGACGAGCCGTTAATATTATCAAGAAGGAGAAGGACAATCGGAACGAGATCAGAAAATGCTAGTTAAGCGCGGGCTTCCACTCTTCATGCTTAGTTTTGATAAGACCGAGAATTTAGATGTTATTTAAAATACTAAAACTATTCTAAACGCACAAGATCGAGCTCTCAGTGTAACCGCTGCCAAGGCTTCAATCATAAGCAGACCTATTGCCAAAAAGAGCTCAGATGCGCAAAATGTACCGGTAAACATTTCTTTTAAGAGTGATACTTAACTAAGCAGGCCCTAATGCCTTGCACAAACTGCAACCCAGCGAACTATCGACGTTGTGAAATGGCCTACGAGCTCCAAAAAAGGCGCGATACTCTTAAAGAAACTTTATGCCCAAACCCGAAAGTAACTAAGGATAAACCTGAAATCGCTAAAGGAAAAGGCGAAAAATGAACAAAAAAAATTCCAAAAAGAAAAGCTGCCTTTTGTAGATGTGAAAACGAATTCGCAAACCGCATCGAAAGAAAATAAACAAAGCCGTAATACACCAGATCCAATCTCCCAATTTTTCTCTATAATTCTCGCGAAACTTGAGGAGCAAAGGAACACAAATGAGCTCATATTTGAAAAATTGAGCAAGCTCGAGTATAAACCTTGTAAAACACGAACTAATTTATGAATATGAAACAGTTGCTTAAAATTTTAACGTGAAAAGCAAACGCCATTCTGCAAGAAATCAAAAAACGAATTTCGTGTAAAACTGTTCTTATCAAACATACCATCTATCCGAAAGTGCTAGACAATGGGTTAAAGACAGTGTTAAGCACTCTATGAAGCACTCTCTTTCTCTCCTAACCTCACAGACTTCTTTATCGCAAAAGGGGTGGCTAGGATCTTTACGAAAGTCGAGGTAAGTTTTGATCTCTCCTCAGATCACTCAACAGACATTTTGACAATAACTGAAAGCCTAATGTAAAAGTAGGAGCACCTAGATTAACTAGCAACAAAAATAACTCAGACGGCCTTAGAAAATTTTGCGAAGAAAATATAGTTTTAAATGTGTCGTTTAAAATACCATATGAAAAAGAAGACGAAGTCGGCAGATTTATTGAAGTCTTACAGAATTGATACGAGAAAAGAGGAGCGCACGCAAAAGAAGGCAGGAACTGCATAGATCTTCAAGGAATTGCCAAAGAAAGTTCTAATCAAACTGCTCCATCTTATAAATAACTCGCTGAGACCAATGAAATTGAGAAAGCCCTTCAAGGGAAAAAGATATGCATTTCAAGCGCTTTTCGTGACGTCCGTCAAGCTTTCGACAAAGTATGGCACGAAGGATTGAAGTATAACTAAGTCAGATTCTTTCAAAACAGTTATACACAATTTTGGAATCCTACCCCGCGAATAGGTTTTTCCATGTTAAACACGAAGCTGAATACTCAGAATTTAAGAAAGCACCTACGAGCTTTCAATAAAATTTGCGAATGAACAAAGATTAGGCGCTTGTTTTTAACGAGACCAAATCAACGCATGTTAACTTTACTTACAGAAAAATAAACAACATTTCCAGTTTCATTAACTTGGTACAAATATATAAAAATACTGTATACAAACGAGGCAAAATATCTAGGAATGACACTAGACGTGAAACTTAAATGGAAGCCGCACGTTAAGACGAAATGCGACAAGGGGAAAATAGATTCAGACAAATGTACGAGTATTGGCTACTTGGAAAATATGCCAAACAAAGCATATAAGGAGGGTTTTTTTTTAGGATTGTATTTCGAATTGGCAATACTTTTTCCAGAGGAAGCAAATTTGATAGCTGGCAGCTGTTTTGTGCTCAGTTTGGTTTGCCATTTCGCTATGAACAGTCTTACGGTAGAACAATGCTTGCAAATTGTGCAAATTTATTTCGAAAATGGTGGTTCAGTTCGCGAAACATGCCGTGCGCTACGTTCATTTTACGGTCGACATTATCGTCCATCCGAGCAAGTAATTCGAATAACCAAGGATCGATTTCGCACCATGCATATTCTAATTGATACAGTGCGTATTGAGGAGGATCCGAATGAGTCGATTCGCCACCGTGCACAGCAATTGGAGCTGTGTCCATCTACTTTATGGAAGACTTTGCGGAAAGATGTTTATTTACAAGCTTAAAAGATCCAGTCCCCATGACTTTCTTTTCTCTGGGTTGATGTAATGAATCAATTTTTCATCACCCGTCACGATGCGATTAAGAAAACCCTTCCTTTTTTGCCGCTGGAGCAGTTGTTCACAGGCGAAAAAAAAGACGCTTAACGTCTTTTTGCTTCAAATCATAAGGAACCCAAGTTCCATGTTTTCGAATCATTCCAAACGCATGCAATCGCTTGGAAATGGCTTGACGGCCTTCCTTCACGCGGACGGTCGTCAACATCGAAATCACCGTCTTTGAAGCGACGGAACCAATCACGGCACGTTGTTTCACTTTGAGCAGCATCTCCGTAAACTTTTTGGAGCTCTCGATGCGCTTCAGCCGCCGTTTTCTTCGAATGAAAGAAGAAAATCATCACTTCCTGCAAATGACGATTATTTGGCACAAAATCAGACATTTTCAAACAACCAAAAGTACAAAAGACTCCAAAACAAAATCACTAATGTGTCAAAACAGTTTGTTTACCATATGTCTAAGCTCGGTTCATGAAGTTTTGGATATGTCAAAATCGACCAGCACTTACTGCTGGAGCCATCTATTGACTTAGTTGCGCACCTAATATATTCTTTCCAAAACAAACTGCTAAGAGCAATAGTGAATACTCCATTGTATATTAGAAACGATGATATCCACAGAGGAATCAAGTTTCTTTGTTATTATACCCTATCCCATAGGGAATATTAATTTTGATACATAGTTTGTAAAATAGTGAAATAACAACGATAGACCAACAAAAGTATGTACATATATCTGTGATCAGCATCAAAAGTTATAACGATCGAGCCATGTCCGTCTGTTGGTCTGTATGTTAGCACCTTTTAGGCCTTAAATTTCAGCTGGGAATATGAAATTTCTACAAAGGCCTTTCAGAATCCTAAGCAGTACAAGTGTAAACAAATAAAGTGTAAAAAAAAGTCCGACCACAAACACATTTAGTCCCATTTTTCAAAAAATTTGTTTTTTCTCAATATTTTTGCTAGAAATTGGAAAATAGTGCCTGGGTAAAATATGAAGAAGTTGACTTTCTCTACATTCAATCCATATATTATATATGGCCTCGGCGTTTTATTCAAAAAGGCCTATTTTGCTTTGCAAAGCTACTTATGGTTATGGCCAAATCTTATTGCAAATATCTACGCAAAATCAGTGAACTTAGGTTAAAAATAGTGAGAACTACTCATTCTCCACTTTCTTATAAGAATGCTGTGAAAAGAGTTTTATTTAAAAAAAATGTCCTTTAAGTAGGAAAATATCATTACATTTGATTTACAAATTTCAAAACACAACGCCCACATTAGGAATGGGTTAGACGATAGAGGATAGGGTACCATACGATCCGCTCCAGACGGATTGTAACTTTCTTATACAAACAAAACAAAAATCCACTCTGGTCACACTGGCCATAGGTATACCATACTGTATTAGACCAAGAATATCATTGGTTTTAGTCTTGCACACTAGCTCCACGTCTTAAATCATTCTTAAATCGATCTGCCTGTACCTGACCTTGGTCTACTTAATCTTGCTGTAATGCAAGACTCTTAGACTCTGGCCACCTCGAATTATCCGACTTTAAGTTGTAAATTCATGGTAAGTTGCAATTGCCTTATCTTTAGCAAATAACAACAGATCTTTATCAGCCTTCATTTTAGAGTTAGATCTTCTTGAGCCTTGATAATAGCCTTTCTATTACTGTATGTAACAATGTCACAAAACTCCACCAGTGGTCCGCGAGCTATACTTAGAAAAACACAGTATTTGGTTCTGCCTAAGTTTAGGTTTTGAAAAATTCGTCGTTTCTTAACAAACGTCTTTGTCTGGGTCGCAGGATGTATGGAATTCTGCGAAAGTCCTGCTGCAAACTACCGGACGGGTCTAGCTTACATATACGAGCAGGTGTCACCTTCAAACAAGCATCAAGCCATGATCGCCTCCTTAGGTCATGCGCTACCGAAAATGAACAAATAGCGTTGTTTCCCAACGTTAGGCAACATCTATACTTTCCTCCATAATCTTTAATTCTCCCCTATACTCTTTCCTCTGTCTCATCACATTATTAATAGACTTTTAAAGGCGTAGTTTTACAGATAGACAAAGAAGCGATAGAATCAGTAAAACACCTCCATACCACCGTCCGGCTCTCCAGGAACCTCACCTAAGATGCTTAGGCACACGATTCTTCGATAGACTGGACGACCTGGCAAAGTTACCTATAACTGACCTTAAAAACTTGTTACTGTTAATAGGTCCAAATGATTTTATTAGTCACTTTAAGGGCAATTACAATGGGGTTCCGAGTGGAATTACACATGCTGCATACAGTCCTCCTAACCTAGTATAACCTAACCTAAACTTACAGATAATGGGAAATATTTTATGTTTAAGAACTTCTTTAAACGCGAAATATATAGATTATCTTGAGACCAGTACATGAAAAGGTTCTTTAATCTTTACTTATTTAATATAAAATTCAAGCAGTTAGACTGCAATAGTCTTGTCTTATTTTTGCCAGAGTTTTGGACCATTTTGGCCAACACTAATTTGTCATAAGTCCACAGAAATTAAATGGGACTAATGATTCAGGTGGTTTGTGTTGTTATGGTCCACCTGCGTGGCTTAAAAGTCCATTATGGACTTACAAACTTTCGGTCTGTTTACATTAAAAATTATATAGTCTCGTACATTTTAAACATTCAAAATAGAAAACGGCTTTCTACCTTTAATTTACATTTTATAAAAGAATTTTGAATATTAAGAAACTTTTTTTTTATTTTTCCTTACTTCACACCACATAATTAAATTAGTACCCAACCTCCTTAATCCCATTTCTCAAAAGAAAAATTTCTCTAAATTATTGCTAAGACTCTCTTTTCATTATATTTCACTAAATGGCTGAGATAAATGGTAATTAATCATTAGGCCAGAACGCCCAATGAAATGATCCACTTCTGAATTCGACGGGGGTCAAAGAAACGGCAAAGCAGCATTCCAAGTAGGGCTGAAATTAACTGGGATTTCTGACTTTTTCCTTGAAGCACTCTTCTGGATGCCTTTGCATTCATTCATTAGTCATGGGGGAATTGAGAAAGGGTAATCCAAGCGTAATACGCAAAAGATTTTTGTCCTTTATTTCAGTCCTTAAAGGAATGATGAATTGTGTTTGGTTTATAAAAAAAAAGAATGAAATATTTGGCAAAAAGTTGCTATGAGAATTCACTTTGTATTTTAAAATTTGGTGTGTATATGACGAGTTCTACGCAAATAGGTAAGCTGAAATGTTCTTTGAAAAAAATTGGTGACATTGGTGAATAGTATAAACAATCGGAACTATGGACGGTTTTTGGATTCATGGTCGTTAGGAAACAATTGTTAAGTAAATCTTAAAAGAAGCAAAAACTCGATAATGAAATTATAATTTCAAATGGTGTTTTATTTTTTAGAAAAAAATGCTCATTTATTTGTTAATTTTGCACCTTTTCTATACTATACTCGAAAGCAATTTCGCATTGAAAAATAAATCGTGTTTCATTCCTTTCAGCACCTAGTTATGTATATAATTGTTTATTTATTTATTTATTTAGGCTTAATGCAATTTAAAAAAATAGAGCTAAACTTAGTATTATATGATAAAACAATGAAGAACTAAAGCGTAGGGAGAGGGGAGACAAAAGTGGGGATTGGTCATGAGGAAGTGTTGTAAAGGGACTTTCTGAGTGTCAATCTGGTAAAGTGAATGTCGAAAGTAACTTGTATGCCATACGTAGCATTCTGGACATTGCTTCGTTACAACCATAAAAGATCCGGTGAAAGTTAAGACAGAAAAGGGATACAGACCTAAGGTTACTTGGATTAGTGTTTAGGGAGATCAATTAAAGTTTCCAACTAATAGCTGATGAACAAAGAGTATATCGGGAATCAGTTTCAATCGATCCACATAGTTATAGCTGTCTGCCCATGGAAAGCCACGCAGGGCAAAATGGATGATCCTGCGTTGGACAGCCTCAATTCGCAAGGAATGAGTATCGTAATAAGGAGACCAAACTTGGCTAGCATATTCAAGGATGGACCTAACAAAGGCGACATAAAGGGATTTCGTGACATATGGGTCCGAGAATTCCTTAGACCACCGTTTCACGAAACCGAGAGTAAAGTTGGCTCTGCTTGAAATATTGTCAATGTGGAAGCGAAAATTGAGTTCCTTGTCGCAGATAACACCCAAATCACGCATTAAAGAGGCGGAGGAGATGGGTTTGTCAAAAATGAAATAAGTTCGGGTGGGTGGTCGAAAACGCTAACGGTAGACGCTATGTGGTAGCTTCACATTTATTGACATCAAGCTCAAGAAAATATTTGCGCAACCAGCTTGAAAATCTATTCAAGTCACCTTGCAGTGGGCGAGAGTTGATATGTGCCTGAAGATTTTCATGTCATCGGCGTAGACAGATAGATGAGAGTCTACGATAATACAATCCACATCGTTGGTTGTTAAGATAATAATCAAAGGACCCAGGTGACTGCCTTGGGGAACTTCGGAAGTGACTTTAATAGATTAGACACAGAAGATCTAAAAACGACTTTGTACTGCCGTTGTTCTATGTAAGATTTGATCCACGAAATGAACCCCCATTGGAAGCCTAAAACTTTAAATTTGGAAAAGGTTAATTTCATGCGTGATTTTGTCGAAAGCCTTACTAAAATCGGTGGTAATTACATCAACTTCTTTGCCATCCTCAAGTGCGCAAACTTGACGAACTCCGTTAAGTTAGTTGCTGTAGATCTATTCCTAAGAAATCCATGTTAGTTTGGGGAGAAGATAGATTTGAAATGAAAAATCACTATGTCTTAAACTTCCAAAATGCTCCGGTGGACTTCCAAAATGTTCCACCTAAGTCTAAGTAATCTTACTTTAAGAAATGTCTGGATAAATTTAAATATGTCAAAAACCCATATTGCGCTCTTGTCTGCTAAGCCATTTTACGGAATAGATCTCAGTGCTTCTGTAATTCCAGTACATGCTAATCTTTGTACCTCACTGAATTTATTAGGTTAGCTGATTTTGTCCATTGCATTCCACCATATGAGTGCTCCATAGGTAGATAAGTATGAGTCTAATTATCGCCGTATATATGCCTTCGTATTCGCCATCGTTTTCGTGCATGCATAAAATGCACATAGTGCTTTTTTCATACGGTTCTCTGTGTTCCGCTTCCAAGTATGCTTCCGAGAATGATTCCAAAATACATAGTTTCAGGGGAGTTCCATTAACTTTTGGGAGATTGAAATACATTATTTTCCCTCTTCTGGTAAATAGGTACAGGAGTCTGTATGACGAAAAGTTTTCGAAATACATACTAGAACTTAAATTGTTCAATGTCTTTGTTCGAGACAATTTGTAGAATATGTAGAAAATTTTAAAATCTTCTATTTCGCCTTCCAGGAATTTTTCGTAGAATGCTCAGTTTGGCGGAACCTGTGCACGTTGGCTTTGAATGTTTGAAGGTTGTAGTGATGGGGAATGCAGAGCCAAGTAGATCATTCCACATTCGTGTCGTTCGGCTTATAAAAGAATGAATATATTTGACAGTACGACCGAAATTGGGATTGGGTGAACTAATGTGCATTCGAAGCATGACGTGCATTACGGGTGGAATTTTGAAGGGGAGGAATGCAACTTAAATTTCAACAATGCAACTGCAACTTGCTAAAGCAATTTTTATAAAAAAAAAAGATAAAATAGGGAGATACATGAGACATTTCGCCGATGTTCAAGTGAATGTATAGAATTCCCAATGTTTCTATCACCTATAAGTTTTAACGCGCGATTCTGTACCCTGTCAAGAATGTGCAGAACGGTTTTGGGTGCACCAGGCCAAATATGGGCGTTATATTCCAGCTTAGGACGGATGAATGCCTTATAAATTGAGGCCAGATCAGACGGGGTAAAATATTTCTTGCACCGTTTAAGGAATCGTAGAATTAGGGAACGAATAAGAAAAACTGAGGGTACTGTCATCAGCGAAGGAATGGATTGGATTAGAAGTTGCAGACAAGATTTATAAAAATAAGAAAGAGAGTCGGAGACAAAACAGAGCCTTGGGGAACACCAGCATTTATTTTTTGGATTGCAGACTCGAAGCCATCCAAAACAAATTCTATTGAAAGGTAATTTTTAATCCAATGAAGAAGAGCCTCATCGATGCCATATGCACGCATTTTCGACAAAAGAGCCTGATGCCAAACTCTGTCAAATGCCTTTGAAATATCAAGTGCAACCATCGGTACCGGTCATTAAAGAGTTTTCGTTTCCATGACCTTGGAAAAAAGGGGCGTAAGTGCAATGGGTCGTTAATTGGAGAGGGAGAGATGCTGTTTTCCATCTACTCGGAAAGAGCCTTGAAAAGTAGGATAGACAGAAAAGCTTACGCGGGGACTTTGCCAGCGTAGAAGAATACCTCTTCAAAACTATAACTATGTGTAACATACACAAATCAGCTGGTCCAGATTGTATGGACCAGCTGATTTGTGTATGTTAAGACCTTTGAGTGCTCCTGCAACTGTACGAGTGCGAAAGTGAACTTGTCCCATGGAAAATTTTACGCTCTCAAATACAGGCGGAGACAAAGCATTATCTGGCTGCGTGGAGTTCGCTGCAAAGTGAGCAGCAATCAGATTGGCTTTCTATAAGGAACTGACAGCTGGAATGTCATTGTAACTGAGCGTGGGGATGGCAGACAATGCAGAATTTTAAATATTTTTGACATTTGACCAAAAATATTTACTACTTTTGGGACATTGTAGGATTTTCTGCCTCAATTTTTGGTCATGTAAAAATTTTACACGTCGAATATGGGCATTGTAGTCTTTTCTGGCTTGTTTAAACTTCTTTCGGGTTTCCTCTTTATAAGGCCGAAAAATTACTTCTTTCAACCTGATAGCCTCTTTACAGCTCACGTCAAACCACGAGTTTGCCTTAGGTTTAATGCTCTTTATTCTGTTAGGAATAAAGTCATTCATACCTAAGAGGATAGTGTCAGTCCATATCAGCTGCGGCGTCCACGTCGCTATCAAGGAAGCATAGCGACCAGTTTAAACTCCTAAAGAAGCTATTAATTATTTTTATCCAGGTGGCTTTCTCGTATTGCTATACTTTTTTTTAGGAGTTTTTTTTTTAACTGAGTGGTCGGAGTACGAGAATTTAGCTGATACCATATTATGGCCAGACCGACCTAGAGGCAGTAAAACATCAATAGTGTATTTATCAGGGTGCGAAGTAAGAAACAAGTCCAAAGTGTTGGCGGAATAACATTGAATGTTTTATATACGTGTGGGCTAATTTACAAGCTGAGTCAAAATCTTTACCTCAACGAAAAGTTCAACATACCTTCCTTCGGGTGTTGTCTGGTCAGAATGTTGAAGCCAATCCGAATTGTGTGTATTGAAATCGCCCGCAATGACGATTTCAGTATGAGGGTACAATGAGACAATTCGAGTGATGGAATCAGACAACGCATCAAATTCGTCAAAAGTTGAGTTGCTGTTTGCACTAGGGCTTCTGTAAATAAAGCAGTAGTGAATTATTTGCTTACGGACGGTGAATTTTAGTCATTTGAATTTAAATTCCGGGCTAGAACAGTGGCCATACTGTGGTGGAACTTGGTAAGCAATATAACTACGGACTGGGAAAAGAATAATGGCACTACGTTATATCCAGGCTGCTTCAAATCGGAAGATTCTTCCACTGCCTGTGTTTCACTTACTACCAAAACAGCTGGTTTATGGGAATGGGCGTGGGCGTACACATCAAAGAAACTCATTCGAAGCCAACGAATATTGGTAAAATCAACCCTAAATAGCATTGTCGTAACACATCTGGTGTGCATCTGTAAGTCAGATGAAATAAGGCGTATGTGGACTGTCGAAGGGCCTGTATGTGGTAACTCCATTTGAAATTCTAGTTTACTATCACTCGAAGGTACTTGTAGGTTGATATATTATCAATTGTTGTTAAACAACCGTCCTCCTTTTAAAAATATAAGTAATATAATTCATAATATGTGGTGGCCGAATGTACATTGTCATGGCATCATGCTGTGACTGCATCGAATTCGTTCTGCATAATTTTTTCGCTGCCTCAATATTTGTATGGCTTATCACAATAGCTGTATCGACCGCATGTGCATACCCCGTGCACTGCTTAAGAACAGATAGGAGTTAATTTATGTATATCCTCCTCCTCGCTTAAGTGTACTATAATTTGTACTTTATATTTTCAATCCTTGAAATAGCTTTCAAACTATGTACAATGTGGAACCTTGTACAGCAATTTTTTCTAGACTTTTTTAAATTATTTTTATGACAAAGCTGATCAAAAGCTTTTTTAAAGTAAACTAGCTGACCCGGCGAACTTCGTTCCACCTAAAATTGATTAAATTATAAATGTCCCTTTCGAAAGTCGAGCCTCTCTATTGAAAGAATGAAACTCTTTTGAAATTAAATTGCATTCAATGCATTTTATTTACACGGAAAATAGATTTCACACATTTTAGGACACTGCACCGCTTTGTGATAAGCAACGATGTTTGTTTTGTTTTCCGGTGCGTAAACAAACAATGCAGACGGCTTTCCGACACGCGAACACGCGACGTACAATTGTCCGTGCGAAAAGCAAGGAAATTCGAGATTAAGGCCACACACTTGCAAGGATTGGCCTTGAGATTTGTTGATTGTCATGACGAATGCCAGTCGAACGGGAAACTGAATGTGCTTAAACTCGAACTGGAAGTCTGTCGGTATCATTGGAATTCTTGGAATGAGAACTTCCTCGCCTTTGAACTTGCCTTTGATTATGGTGGCTTGGTTGACGTTATTCATGGGTTTCTTCACTGTCAGAGCGTCTCGATCGAAATTTCGCTCGTGCTGCAATTCTCGATTAAATGTACCGTGCATCGAGCGATTGGGGGATGGCATTTTCAATTTATTCAACAGATCAATATCAGCGCGTCGTTGCGGATCTCATCGTTAATTTGAAGTTCGGAATTCGATGTCGTTCTTCGAACTCGATGCAAAATATCGTCAGCCATGTCGTCCTTGTATTTGTTCCACAAATTGATTGCTTTCGATGGACACCCGTCTCGTATTTATAAGTCGAAATTTAAATTTTCTTTCTGTCATATATATATATATATACAATACATATTCGCCAAAAGGAATATGAATGAGAGAGAAAGAAAGATTAGTGTAATGGGTTTGAAACTCAAGTGGTATTAAGTTTCAGTAAACTCCAAGGGTGGCGTCCAGATATCTGCGGAGAATTTTTTGTTTTGTTGTTATTGTCATTACTTATTATTCACAGTATCAATCCTCCTGATATCATCCCGGTCAAGTTGCATTTCCAGCCCCCACTGCCAGTGCTATGCCTTCGCAGTACTCGTAGAGTTGACATGAGCTTCGCAATTGATCGACTTTTTTTAGTTATTTCATGTGAAATAAATAGATGATTCTTGCGTAACAACCGATAATGTACCACTACACCACGCCTCGTGGTCATTTCTTCTTCCAGATACATTGAGCGCTGTACACAAGTTATTGGATTAAGAAATGATTTGTGTTCATATTTGCGTACCGCTTTGTTGATTTCTGCTGTTAATTGGGTCGCGAATTTGTTTGCAAAATTATCAAAGTGCTTTTCGTTTGCGAAATTCTTGGCTAAATTGTCGTCTTATATTGGTTGGCTTTCTTCCTAATATTGTGTTGACGAGTTTTCGGGTTTTCTGCAGGATTTCTGTTTGTTTTTTGGAATTGATCTCTGTGGTACTTTGACTTTATGCTGTTTATTCTTCTATTTAAATCATTTCGAAATTGTCATGGTTTTTCCTATTATGTTTCAGAACAATCCCAGGATTTTCAAAATCGAAAAGTATTTCGATCAAATTTGTATTATAGATATATAAATAGAAAGTAGTCCTCGAAGATATGTACATGATACGAATAGGTATATTGTGATACCACTACGGAACTGGGATGACGATGCGAATCTCCTTCTGGAACTATCTACTCCTTTTGATTAACCTATTGACTTTGAGAATGCATAATGTTTTTTTTAGATCATTCAGATTGTTGAAAAGAATACTTTTAGAGTGCTCCTTCTGATATAGGCAAGGGAAGAACATTCACATAGGAAGTAAACTACAGTTTTCTCCTTCTATTTGTCTCTGCATCTTTGCTTGCAATGCCCAGTCTTTGACCATGTCTGACGATACTACATCGGTGATGACATTTATGAAATGCCATCCGTATGGGTCCAGTACATTTGACCTATTAAGGTAAAGGGTTGGACATACAAGCCTAGCAGTGTTGAAGTTTTTATGATAAGTTCGCTTTTTCCATCCATTTTTGATGCAAAAATAAATTTTTATTTTTTACATTTGAAATATTTTCAATTTTTTTTCTTTCCCGGGATTATAAGTTGTATATTTTACTACGACATCCCGATTGAGAAACCCTTGTGGAACCTCTTTGTCGTGAAAGTAGTTAGTTTTATCAGAGGCGAAAAAAAAGTTGCGCAGTTCCCAGATGACGTACAATAGTCATCTGTAGCTTAAAATAATGTTTAATTAATACCGTGAATTATAAAGTAAATTGCATATGAGCTAAGCCGTTGTGAAGTTATACGTGTGAATTTTTACGAAACATTAAAATGATTATTGTGGGCTTTTTTTTCTCCAGGACTTTTTCTTCTGAAACTCTTCAAGTTCTAAAAATGTATCCTATAACAATTTGACATACCTTTTGATCAAAAAATACCCGGAATTTCCCATTCAAACAAACCGCGTTTGAGATATTGTCAAAAGCTTTTTTTAGGTTGGTACATCTGTCATCCATTTGTTGGGAGTTTGTGCATGATAGTTTTGTAAAGAAGTCAGTGTTTGTTGTGTTCTGTGAATTTCGCTGAATTTGTTGAAGAAACAGAATATCATTGATATCGCTAAAGAAATGCTTTCTGTGGGCCAAAATGTTATCGAGGGCATCATTACCAGTGACAAGACATGGGTCTATGAATATGACATCGAAACTAGCCAACAATCATATTAATGGCGCTTCTCAGATGAGCCAACCCAAAAAACCACGACAGAGTCGATCCAAAATCAAGGCTTTATTGATCGTTTTCTTTGATTGCCGTAGTGTGGTCCACTCCGAATTTCTTCCGCCAGGCCAGACAGTAAATAAGGAGTATTATGTGAGCGTATTAATGTGTTTGAGGGAAAATGTTCGTCGCAAGAGGCCAGAATTGTGGAGAAATAACTCGTGGTTTTTTCACCACGACAATGCACCGACTCACACATCTCATCTTGTACGCGACTATTTGAACAAAAACAACGTTCATACCGTTCCGCATGCTCCGTATTCACCTGACATGGCTCCGTGTGACTTTTTCCTATTCCCACAACTCAAATTGCCACTTTGCGGAAAGAGTTTTGAGACGATTGAGGTGATGAAGGAGAATTAGCAGAAGGAGCTGAAGGTGATTCCAAAATTGGCCTATGAAAAGTCTTTTGAAGATTGGAGGAAGCGTTGAAATATGTGTATTGCTTGCAATGAAGATTACTTTGAGGGGAATAAAATGAATATCGATGAATAATTGAACCGTTTTCGTTTCCTGGTACTTTTTGATCAGAAGGTATGTCTAATATTATAGACGACATATCTAAATTTAATGGGGCCCGATTTGTAAAACACATTTCTCGAGTGCTCAGTTTCCTGATGTGATTACAACTTCAGTCCTTCCCAAAAAAAATGTTCAATAGGCCAAAGAAAACTACATTTAAATCGGCTCTGCTGTTCTAAAGTTATATGATACGAAAGTAAACTGAACGTTAAAATATTGATAACATGTAAAGTGCCTATGCAAGGTGGCGCAAAAGTCCTCACTCTATTTCCCAAGGCAGTAACTTTCTTTGTAAATAAATAGAAATGGTTCTGTTTGTTGATTATGTTTATTTTTTTCCATTAAGTCGCGAAGTCAAGTGGCAGCCGCTAGAGTTGATGCACATTCGGGCTTATTGCACAGCATTTTCAATGGCTTGTCTCAAAACTTCTCCATTAGGGCCGCCAAGGTCTGTGGCGTATTCATATAGACATGGTTTCGAAAAACACCACAGAAAGAAGTCTGAAAAGGTCAAAAAGCGATATATTAATTTACATTTGATTGGCGGTCTGCAGACAATAGCTAATGCACTGTTTGCACTTTATAAGGGTACATCTTCAATTCGTTCACCAAAATTCATTGTAAAGACCTTTTATTGATGCCCAATTGCGTGGCCCGTCGTTTAGTTAGGATTTGGTAATGTCCCCTGTTGAGTCAGTCTCCTTGAGGTGAGCTGCTAAACGCCGCAGTGTTTGCCCAGTTGGTGGCACACGACCAGGGAATCGACGACGAAATTTACACGATTATTTATCAAAAAAATTGACAAAATTATTCCGCGTTCTTGAAGAGTATAGCAATCCATGGTCTGTCTAGGAGTATTTCTTCTTCTGTTTACTTCACAAATGTCAAACTCGCGATGACATAAGGCACCATTTGCAAAAATGAGAGTATCTTCTAATAGGGTGATGACTTTTGCACCACCTTGTAGTTAGCTATCTAGTGATCATGATCTCGTGGACTCTCAAATACTGTTTTCACATACCGCTTATATTTTAGCCACCATATCGAATTTAATACACCGCACTGATGACTTTTAATCGACTTCGGTGCGCATATAGCTTCATGACCCACCGTCTTGATGTCAGACGCAATTGGCAATTAGGTGCTCAGAAAATGTTCAAATGCATTGAATAAAACGGCATCCAAATTGAATAAGTGGTTCTCTTTAGGTATAGTTAAAGTTATAAACGGTCACGCAGACAAACAGACGAAGAAACATTTTCAATTTTATAATATGTAGATATGTACCTAAGTATGTTTGTATGTCTAACCATAACCAGAAATTCTACCGACATTTTACATACACGACATTATTCGGATATTTTCCTTTTATTTTGGAAATGTGATTCTACAATACGATGTCACGAGCCGTCGGCTTAATTTTTTCCCAGAATCTATAAAGTGATTTTTATAAGAAATTCTACCGAAATTTTACATACGCAACATTATTTCAATATTTTTCTTTTTTTTAGGAATGTGATTGTCCAATACGATGTCACGAGCCGTCGGCTTAATTTTTTCCGAGAACCAATGTAAATGCACGTGTCCCTGTTTAATTAATTTTAACACAATTAAACATTAAATAAAATCTCGAAACATAAGAATATTACCGAATAAACGAAAATGGAAGAGATACAACTTTTTTGAATCATTTCTAAGCCAGTAATTTGCAAACACTATGTTTTTCGTTGATGCTGAAAGGATAAAGTTTCCTTGGTCACCATAAGTTGAAAGGTTCCGCAGTTTTGTTTCATTCGGTTGGCATGCCGTCAGCTCGAGAATACCACCACCCACAATCTGCCAAGAGTGAGGCTGAGTTGCTATTAACTTTTTTCTTCTTTCCAATCTATTTGTTTTCCTTCAGATGTTATCCCCCAATTGCATTTCACTTTTATTTGCTATTCCACTGAGATCGCCTTATTGTTGTCTAGTTTTGTGCATCTTTTCAGTCTTCTTTTTGCACACTGCAGACAAGAAATCAAATTAAAGAAAAAACCCTTCCAGAAGCTGTTTAAAGCTTCATGCTTCAAATTAAATAAAGGGCACGACTGGGTAGCACTTAATTGTTCTTATATTTAGTTCCATTATTTCGAAGTATTTCTTTAAATTTCCAGGAATTTAGCTCTTAATTTATATGATTTACCCGTAGGAGTATGCCACAGAAGGATACCGTTTTTGACTATGGCTACTCAACTTTATTCGCAAGTCCATACAAACTTTCCGCTTTCCTGCAACAATATGTAGCTTCGAATAGTCTGTAAATGAATCTGTGCTTTCTGATAGATATATATATCTCTGGTGTCGTTTTTATGTGAATATGAAAATAATAAAAAATACGCAGGATTTACTCAGATACTACAGGGTGGCGCGAAATGTCCTTTATGATTTAAATTCGTTATATAATAACTTTTTTATTTAAATTTTTTTTTTCACAATTTTCCAGACAAGACTGTGGGAAAAACCATCGAATTTTATTTTTGAAAACCCACGGTAAAAAGAAGAGCAAAATACCGATTTCATCCACAATTTGATAATGACCGATGAAGCCCATTTACAATTAAATACCTTCGTTAGCAAGCAAAAGTGAAGGATATGGGCTACGGAGAATCCAAGAACAGTTCATTTGCGACAACTACACCTACTTTAAAGTACTGTTTGTTACGGTGTATCGTCCGAAAGGATCATTGGTCCATATTTCTTTGAAAATCAAGCCGATATCACAGTTACCATTAATGCTGTTCAATATTGAACAATGTTGGAGGACGTTTCTTTGATGCCAGCTGTGCAAAACCATCCGCAACTATGGTTCTAACAGGATGGCAGCGACTTCAATTGGCGCCGCGTTCACCGGATTTAACTGCTCCCGACATTTTTTTTTTTTGTTTGCCTATTTGAAAGAACGAGTGTACGTCAATAAGTCAATGACCATCCCCTAACTGAAAACTAATAATTGCAATGAAATCTGTGTCATAAGACCTGAAATTTTGCGAAAGGTAATGGAAAATGTGTTGGAAAGAGCATGAATGTGAGAAGCAGAAAATGGCCACTATTTGCAAAACGTAACCTCTCACATTTAAGTCAATAAAATTCCCTACTCGCATATTACACTTGAAAAAAAAAAAAAATATAATTTACTCTGAAATGAAAAAGTTCCAACAAATTCAAACCATAAAGGTCATTTTGTGCCACCCTGTATAATAATAACAACAACACTAACAATATTATGCAGTAATAGTAATTATTTGTATATATTTAACAAAAAACGGAAATTTATTGCTATCAATCCCGGGGTCCTTTGAAAATTTCTATTCAGTAATCTCATTCCAACTGCATCATGGTTAAATCTAAAATCATAAGATAAATTCCTATGCTATCACATAATCATCACAATAAAACCACAACATAACCATGTTTCTGCAATTGAAAGTTCTGATTTTGCTAGTCAAATTGGCACTTCATTAAATCGCGTTCTCGCAATGATAGGAGTTCTACTAATTAAACAAGTTTATTGCGTGGAATTAGCTTTCTATTCAATGGAAACTTGTTTGCGGTAGATGCCAATGAAAGTGCCACTATTGCAAGTTTTATACTCAACTATAATATGCACCACCTTTAACTTTTGCGTTGTTATCTGGATTAGACAATTACTACGAGTACCTGGGTGCCCAATTAGAACGCCTTAAAATTATTGTCTGTTTATGGAAACTTTACTACACCTCTTTGCTTCCGCTCACGTTAGACTATCTGAGATACACATACAGATACATAATACCCGCAGGAGACTGATAATGTCGAAATAGGTACTATTCTCTTCATAAAAGTTTATTGAATGTTTTATAATCGGCTTATATGCAACTTAAAGTCTTGAGGCTAGAGGAATAAACGTCAAGTTATGAAATTGTGTATATGCGGAGGTCACGAAGGAGTTTTAAATTTACTGTAAAGTTAGTTTAATTTAAAAGAGTGTATATTCCTATGCACTGAAAAAAGCGGTGCAAAAATTTATCAAATGAAATAAATGGTGCCTACAGTTCCAATTAGGTCCAACAATGTACTAACTGAACATCGTTTAGTACATGTATACGTCAATCAATCTCTCCACAACTAGTGATAATTATAATGATGTACACGTGAAAAGTACCATGTGTTGCTCCATCGAAGCTTAGTGGTAAAAATTATCTATTCAAGGATTCTATTCAACTATACCTTCTTCTCTATCTGTATTTTAGAACGCACATTTCGTGGTTGTCCGGTATAGAAAGTAAGTAGGTTAACGATAGCCCAACATTAATTTGTCATGAAGAGAAGAGGCTAACCATTCCATTTTGTTTGGCTTCTAAACCCTTTTATGTGCTTTAAAACACATTTCGTTTTACTTTACATGCACCTAACTTCAAAATAGCTATACAAATTGAAATAAAGCTTAATTTCTGATTAGTGCGTTAATTATTGAAGCGTTTGAGATATTAATCATTAATCTGTGGTTCCTTGAACCGGAGTATTAAGAGTAAGCGCAAAGGAAAGTTCTTGCAAAAAAAAAAAATCTAAATTACAAACAATCGCATATCATTTCAATCAATAGCGCACCAGTGGATGTGCATATTTATGTATGTTCATTTTTTACTTGCACCTTCCGACATAAGGGCAAGATTGGTTTCGTGAAAAAAAAAAATCGACTGTGAGATTTTGATAAATTTTGGTACTACTTGGAGAATCTGGAAAAAGTGCGTCTGGCAATTCCGTCTCTATCTGTCTGCCTGTATGTCTGTTTGTATGGTCATCTGCAGGGTAAGCAGCTTTCTTCAAATTTCAAATCTGGGGTACATGGGTTTACAATTCGAAGCGAAATCGGAATTTTCATTCCAACCCCAAAATTAAGGGTACTTTACTAATGGCCGATTTTGTAAAAAAAATCGATTTTCATGAAAACGGTTCTCACTATCTTGTTTGAAAGTGAAGTGAAGATAGCAATATCTTAGCTTAAATTCAACGATGCTGCTGGAGCCGACGGTCTAACTGTAGAGCTATTTAAAGTAGCTGAAGATTATTTGGTGTGGAGCATACATCAACTCCTCAAGGAAGGAGACCCTCTGGACTGCACCAATTACAGAGGTATTAGTCTGCTCAACATCGCCTTTAAAATGCTATTTGCCATATTATGTAAACTTAAACCTTTGGTCAACAATCTGTTTAGTCCGTATCAGTGCGGGTTTAGGCCAGGAATGTCCACCATAAATCAAATATTCACATTGTGGATGAACTTGGAAAAGACCCTTGAAGTCCAAATCGATTCTCACCTAGATATGCAGGGCTATGTCTAGTTTTGGCATCCCTCCTAATTTAGTCCATTTGCACAGAATAACGGTAGAGAATGAACTCTGCTCTAACAAGGTTGGTAGCAATTTGACCGGGGCTTTTGATGACATTAAGGACTACGACAAGGTGAAACGCTGTCATATGATTTCTTTAACATCATACTTGAACGGATTGTGAAAAATTCTCAAACTAACATCAGGGGTACGATCTTTCAAAAGTCTGTACAATTACTGGTGTATTGAAACAGAAGCGGCGAAAATGGGGTTAGCGGTTAACGAGGCAATTGAGTAGGAAGGGGCACTGCTTGATAGGAAGAAATGCCAAAAGACTGGAAGTCATGATGGCACTTCCTGAGATTAAATACTCCGGAAGTAAACTCATTTCTCATTCGGATCTCCACGAGGAACTCTCTCAGTAGGTAGCACAACATGCAAATGACAACACTCATCTTATTTACAATTTTACAACAGCTGGAGTGCCTTAGGGTTCCATATTTTTACCAACTCTGTCTCTATTCCATATCAACGATCTACTATAGCCAACAAATAGCACGATTTATATGTTTTTTTTCTGATGACCGCACTCTAACCATGTGGATTAACACCCTGCCTTCTTCCTTCTGTTACTGAAAGCTTTAACGCAACTTTGAAGTATATTTAGGGTCGTTGTCTCACCAAAATCGAGCACAACAAATTGCGGCAAGGCAGTTTGTTCTACAGAACGTCGGACGGAAACCCTTCTCTTTGTACCAAACAGTTCGAACTTGGATTCATCGGTCCAAAGAACCTTTCTCCAGTACTTGCCCTTTTAGGTGCAAGTAAAAAAAGTCACAAGTTACCCAGTCCAATTCCTCCTAAACAAAATCCCAAATACATTTTGATGCTTTCTTCAAAAAAAAACATATTTTGATTTCTCAAAGCTATTTACGGTGATGGTTAAATCTTATTGTGAATATTTCATCATAATCCATGAACACTAATAGGAAAAAGTTTTAACAAACAGTAGTAGTACTACAGAAGTTGCTGGAAAGCTTGGCGGTTCACTTAACGGCTGGTAAAACATATCTCATTTTGTTTACTTGTTTGATCAGACTTTAATGTTTTTGACACCCAATTAGACATTCAAGTACCATCAGCCAGCTTCAACTACTATATATGATGAATCAATTTAAGCGACAATCAATTTAGATACGCTCATTCCGTATCCTCTGGGTAAACATGTCATTGTGTCTATCGTTTATCTTTCCATGCATGTCTGCTAAATACCGATGAGATTGAGCCATTTGGCACAAACAAAGGGATACCAACTCATATCATCGCCACAACCTATGTATTCACATGCAAATGTTCAAATCATTAAATGCATCATTATCCTCAGCTAAGATAACATCAAGCCAATTCATTTGCCCGCCACCCCGCAGCCACCCTCCGTCGGGCATACTGTGACGACCAGTACCGAGCTACAGAGTGCGTTTGACGTATGATTTAATTGAATAACAATAAATCGTAGCAATGGACCCGCTACTGCTGCTGTTGAGTGGTGAAATTTCATCAATTTTCAACCTTTCACGTTTAGTTGACCGACACTCCTTCTATTATGGGACTGTGACGTGTCAAAAGCGTAGCCTTGTCAGCCCAGTAAAATTTTCCAACAATTTTCAAGCATTCTGACTGCATGATTTATATCCAATGTCCAGCAGGATGTGTGAGTGTTTAGTGGGTGTGAGCGGTCCTGTGTAGCAATATGTCTAAATGCCAGGACATGCTGCAGTGTCCGTACGACTTTTTTTTTTTTTTTTTTTCCTCTTTTTGAACATTTTAACAAGTCCGCTCTCGCCTACTACTGCTACTGCATTGAGAAGGATGATCCACATACACCGTTCATGGGTCAGTTAATAAATGAACAGGAGAGGATGTACTAGATTTGTTTGCTTTGGTATTTCATTAAAATTCAGTTGACATCGAATGGGATGGCTTCGAAAATGTGTCGATGGATGTGTTGAACATGTGTTTAACCTGTGATTTTATAGTGGAAGTCTCCGAGATACAAGCGAATATAACACACGTTGACACACTCAGGAAATGCATTTTAGATGCGAACTGAATAGCAAGTGCTCAGTGGGGATACATAATGCTGTGGACGTGTGTTCAACGTTTTAGTGTTGACACACTGACGTTCGGTGTCAGTTTATGTTATTTTTATAAAATTGATTTGCCGAGTTTTGGATATGAGGTATTTGATAATTCATACTAGATGTTGGGTAGGTAGGTACACATACTAATTTCAAACACGTTATTTTTTGAGGAGTTATAATGGCTTTTTAGTACTGAGACCTTAAAACGTCAAAAACCTATGTAAAGGTAAAAACAAATATTTTATTTCTCCACAAGCCACAAAATAAACAAAAAAGTTGCAACAATTTGTTGGTACTGCAAAAACTAGAAATGGATGAAGTGTAATTTTTATTAACTAAAAATTATTTTTTTGTTTTTCGTACCAGAATGATATAAACGGAACACTAATGGATTTAATACGGTTTCAGTTTCTCCGTCTGTCCGTGGGTCTGCCAAAGGCTTGTAACTTTTGATCCGTTTGACTTTGAGAGCTGAAATTTTGCACAAAAATAGTACGTGGTACAGGGAAGAAAATTATAAAGGACAATTTTGTGGAGGGGCTTTTAGGGCATAATATACCCCTCAAAAATAAAATGTTACACCCCAGCATGTGACATATCAAATTAAAGCTGAGCTTCTATGTAGTTTAAAAAAAAAAAAAACTTTATTGAACAACCAAACTCAAAAACCATGGTATTAACTATGTACCCCCCTCCTCGATCTACAGTCTAAGCCTACATGCTAAACTCTATCAAAATCCGTTCAATAGTTATTGAGTTAAGGGGACTAACAAAAAAAAATTTTAAGATTTTTGAAATGCGAAAGCATCCCACTCACAATTAATCCGATTTTGACAGCTTTTATAAGAAATTACCTTTTTGTCACGATATACATACACACAGCCATGTGAGGACCAACATAAATTTACAATAACGGTGTAGAACACTAATAGCGCGAGGCCTGATCCGCACTTAACAATTTTTTTTGGAGATAAGGGCACCCTGGTTCAGTGGTTAAATGCACGATCACTGAGGGAGAATAAACATAAAAAAAGCTCATACAGGAGCTGGCCTAATTTCTCGCAACCACTCGTGCTGTGCGCTGCGCAAATAGTTGGGACCTACAGTTTTATGCCGCAAAAATGTCAGCACCTTTATTGTTCTAAATCGAGTTTTCTACAAAAAATGTGATAGGGGTCAACAATAAGATTAGGGGAGAAAGACTCCAGTGCTCTCCTTCAGAGTAGAAATTTTACTTAACTAAGTTTTACGCAAAGGAAATGAAATTTCATTCCGCAATTTTTTATTTATTTTTGTCTGGGCACACCCTACTGGAGCACTCAGATTCAAAACAGGTCCATTGTACTACTAGGCAAACATCCCCATTTTAAAGTGTTTTATTTTTTTTTTGTTCGTCTTATGTAAAAAGACGAGTAGGCGCTTCAGTGATGAAGAGCTTAAGCCATCAGCACTCACCAGATCAGCACCGAAGATCCGCTACCTGATCCGAGCAAAGGCAGGACAATCACATAGGAAGTGTTCCGCAGTGTCTCCTACCCTCTCCACAGGAGTCGCAGACATGGGTACCGCTCAAAACTAGCAGATGGGGGTGCTTGGCAAAGACGAAGTGTCCCGTAAGAACGCCAGTAAGTCGTCTGCAGTTCAAATAAGACCAACCAATGTAATTCTTTTTTTCTTTTTGCGGGTTATAATTGAGTTCTTGGAAATTTATAATGGATACATACAGTACACAACAAAGTGTTAAAATTATTGATTTTTCTATTCTTGTCAACGATCAATTGTTATGACGCAGCGAAAATATGGCCAATATTTTAATTCAAGATCAGCTACCACAGCCTTTATGATTAGGAGTTTGGTCGACCGTTTTGAGGAACGGGGTTCAGTGGCCGACGGTCCTGGAAGAGGTGGAAGCTGTGCGGCAGAGTGTTGCAAGTGATCCATCTGCCTCAACTCGTAGTCGTTCGGGCCAATTGGGCATGTCCAGAACAACATTGCGGAGAATACTAATAAGTACCCATACAAAATTCAAATTGTGCAGACACTGCTACCGCAAGACCACCGACAACGACTACAATGCGCTAATCGTTTTACACAATTAGCCACACAAATTGATTTTTTAAATAATGTTTTGATGTCGGATGAAGCTCATTTCCATTTAAGTGGTTATGTCAACAAGCAAAACTGTAGATTGTGGGGCTCCGAAAATCTAAGGGCAACACACCAGCATCAGTTACACCCACTAAGATGCACTGTGGTGCGGTGTTATGGCCAAACAAATTATCGGCCAATATTTCTTCGAGAATGAGGATGAAACGCCAGAAACGATTTCCGGGACTTCTTACAGAACAATGATCCACAACTTTTTACGGCCAATGGCGGAGCAGCATCCTAATTTGTGTTTCCAATAAAATGGAGCGACTGCGCACACTGCTAGGCAAACTATGGACCTGCTGCGTGAAATTTTTGGCGAACGTTCGTGCACCAGATTTAACTGCGCCCGACTTTTTTTTATGGGGATATTTAAAAGACAAAGTGTATATTAATAAACCAGAGACTATTAGACAGCTAAAGCAGAATATTCGAGACGAAATACGCAACCTGCAACCAGAAACATTACGTGGTGTAATGGAAAACGCGCTAAAAAGAGCCAATGTCTGTATCTAGCAAAATGGTGGACATTTGTCTGATGTCATATTTCATACTTAATTTGAATAAAATATATTTTAATTATAAAAAAAAATAATTAAAACAAATGATTATTACAAGAATTATACGTGTTTAACATTGGTAGGTCTTATTTGGCCCACCCTGTAGATAGCAAGAATGCCGCGGATTTCATACAGACCATTCGTTTAGTCTGGAGAGTCATGGCACCTTCGATTGTGTTCATTGAAAACCCAATCGTCAATGGAAGCCCTAACCGAGGACGCTAGCAAACCCAACGTGGGATCAGGTCTTGAGAAATTCACTTCTGGGCCTTGTCTAGCAAGATCGTCAGAGATCTCATTTCCTGTTATCCTATTGTGTCCTGGGACCCAACAAGATTCCAGTGAGTTCAGCCTTCCGACCGATTTCAAGGATGTTTAGCATTCTCAAACTATTTTGCAAGTCGCATTCCACATTGCATCAGACGGCATATCCATGAGACAGGGGTTGTAGGATAATCGTCGCGCAACGTCATCAAAACTTATTGTCGTGCCAGGAACCACTTCTTTTTAAACGGAAGATGGCTCTGAGTGTACACCCCATGATATAAATATCAAGGGGGGAGGTTCATCAAAGCATCCAGAGCAGAGCCATTCGTACTGGGGAAAGCTCCCAAGCAGCCGAGATAGACCGTTCTTTGGAGTTTGGCGAAAGAAGCAGTAACGTATTTACGTGAAAGCTTATTTCACCAGACAACTGACACATATGAAATCTTATCACTTCCGTGTAGATCCAAAGGACATTCCTTGGCGACAAGCTCAATGTCTTGCCGAAAACACATTTGCATTGCCAGAAGACTGACAGAGCTTTGGAAGTCTTCAGCTCGACATGTTTCGTCCATAGGTTACGTTAGGTTTGATGGGTTGACTTAGAGCGTGAAAGGCCTACTACGCCACACTTAGATCAATGTAGATCCATTGTGATGCCCAAGGAGTGTAGCTTCCCCACTCGTGAACTCTATGGGTTCTTAAACCAACCCGATGCATTTGTAAATTTGGTTATCTTATTTACCGATACATTTGATAGTTCTTCTAAGTCCTAGAAGAAATATTTCCCTAGTATTCTGAATCTAAGGTGGTAAAGTCCTGGACAATACACAAGAAGTGAGGTGTATCTTCGTTTACATCCTCATTGCCGCAGCCTCTACATATACCCTCTTCGCTTATTCCCAATTTCTTTGTGTGATAACGGAACAAATTATGTCCAGTTATTATCCCAACTAAACCAAAGAAGATATATCTGATGAAGTGTAGAATTTGCTCGGTACGCTTTTTATCGTAGAGCGGCCAGAGTTTTCTTGTAATTGCACAGGATTCTAGTAATTTCCACCTGCTATTTGCTATGGCGATCATTTTATTTCTAAATTTTAGCTCGTTCAGGATTTAGAGCTGAGCCCTCCCTTGCCAGCTCGTCAGCCTCCTCATTTCCTGAAACGCCATTATGTCCGGGTACCCAGCAGAGATTTACATTATGTTACGTACCAAGAACCCGTAGCTCTTCGCGACAGCAAAGTACACGCTTCGATTTTATTTGTGTGGTGGAAATTGCTCTTATCGTTGCCTGGCTGTCAATGAAAAATGTAATATCATCTGGTGGTATAACTTTCATTGCAGCGTCCCGGGCAGCAGTTGCCACCGCTAAGATCACCGCTTGAAAAACACTGCTATAGTGCGGTAGTCGAATTGACTTGTTCAAATTGAGTTTTCCAGAAAAATACCCTGCACCTACTCCCACGTCCATCTTGGATCCATCGGTGTAGATGGAGATGGAGTTGTTAATTAGCGAGATATTAATTTCACACTTCTCCTGACTCAGAAATGAACTGGAAAACGGCTTATGAAAGTCGAAATAGGGCACTATGTAGTCTGTGGTAACATCTCCGCCCATGTATTTGAATAAAATCTGCGCATGCCCCGTAAAGCTTGACCTCCAACCTTCAGATTGGCTTAATCTTAGAGCACTTCTAGATATAAATTCTTGTGCGAATAGATCTAAAGGTAATAGATTGAGTATGGTCTCTAATCCTGCAGTTGGTGTGGTTCTCATAGCTACTTTGACAGCAATGCACGCCAGTCTTTATACTCTTGTTTATCTTGAGGTTTGTTTCGTCAATAGAAGTTTGCTATGTAAGATTACTCCTAAATATTTAGCTTCCTTGGAGAGTTGGATAGTGACGCCTTTTAGCAATGGCTGAGTCAGATCAGTCCATTTCCTCCTTCTCGTAAAGAGAACCACCTCGGTTTTAAAAGGATTAACCATTCCTAGTGCACCAATCATCGATTGCGTTTAGGGCCATCTGAACCGTAGAGCAGACAGTCGCTAGGCACGATCCAACAGACAGAACGGCGACATCATCTGCATATACTTGAGCGTAGAGACAGAACACCGCCTTCCTGGCAGTGTATGGCTTACACTTGCCACAACACACCGGCCACAATCTGCATCTACAATCAATGTTCTGTTCACCAGCATTGCTTTGATCCACAATACTCGTGATTCTTCTGCGCCGTGATTTCTGGCGAAGATGCACATGCTGTCAAAAGTCACATAGTCAAAGGTACCCTTAATGTCTATTACGCAAGCGCACATTCTTTTCTACTGACCAGATTTTGAAGCGCAGTCTCATAAGATTTCCCACATTGATAGGCATGTTGCATCTCTGACAGAGGATGTACCCTCAAAGCAACTTTGTAGCTCAATCAGTCTTTCCATACTTTTCAGCAGGAAGGACGTCAGACTAATAGGTCTGAAGCTTTTGCCGAAAGAGTAGTCATCTCTGCCATTTGTTGGTATGAAAGCTACTCTGACTGTTCGCCAGGGGGTTGGTATATATCCCAGTGCCAAGCCAGCAGTGAAGATTCTCTTCAGAGTTAGCAGCAGCTGACTAATACCTTGTTTGAGCATAGCTGGGTATATGCTGTCAGTGCCAGGTGACTTGAAGCTTTCAAAAGATGCGACAGCATATTTGATAGCTTCATGCGTCACCAGAATCGATGCAGTATACCAGCTGCGCCGAGTTGTTTGGGTCAGCCCGCTAACAGCTTCACTAGTTGAACCTGGTTGCGAGCCTATGGTGACCTGATTTCCTGGGAAGTGAGTCTCCAGCAGAAGACTGAAAGCATCCGGTTTCGACTCAGTAAAAGTACCATCAGATTTCCAGAGTGATTCCGGCTTGATTGATTTTCCATTATTGAGAACTTTGACCAGCCTACTGGTTTCACCGAGAGTTTCGATCTAGCCACAAAAATCTCTATACTTTTCGAAGTTCAAATTAACATCTACATATATTCTCTTTGCTTCGATCGGTAAAGGTTGCAGTTCACCTCCGAATTTGTCTTGAGTTACCTATTTAGAAATTTTTTGGTTTCCTTACGAATTCAGTGCAGTTTTGAGTCTCGCCTTCTGCAGGGGTTTTCTGTCAGTTTCCTCTACCTTTTGTCTCATTCTAAGTTTGGATAGAGCTTTGACAGATTTGCCTAACTCCTCGTTAAACTGTATCCAGTTGGTCTTTCTCGGATTCCTCCTCTCTTGCAAAGGTGCAGCTGCGCATTCGATTTTGAATTCGATGTATCTATGGTCTGAGAGGAAAATTTCTAGCGAAACTCTCCAGCTGGTAATAGACTTAAAGTATATGTTGGACAGGGTCAAATCAATCACTTCCTGTCTTTTCGCCGTAACAATGTTGGTTGGGAGCCAACATTGTTGATGGTAAGATCAGATGATATTGAGAAGGAATTTGGTACAATAAGACAAGTCATGGGCCTTTCGAACCGCTCATCATAAAGTACTTTGATATCACGCATACCCCCAAGGTCACTAATGCGCTTGTTCCACACCCATGGCTCCTGGACAGATATTATGTGGGGTTTTGTTCTACTAGTTGCAAGTTTGCTACTGAAAAGAGCGGTGGCAGCCTTGCAGAGTTGAAGGTTGATCTGAGTAAATATCATTAATAAATACTAGGGGTTTTTTTCGACCGTTGTTCGCACTACTTGGTATTGAAGTGGAACTGAATCCTACCAAGATGCAAATACGGTCGCATTTCATATTCAGACTTAATGGCCTCGGCAGAACCCTTGTCAAAACTCACAACCAGAGTAGAACTATCTTTATTTCAACGATTTTTTTCTCTCCCTGTGTGAATGAACAGTCCACTTGGTCGTCTCAAGTCCAGGATTCTGGGTACGCAGGCGCGCTAGCACATCCGACCTTTTCCCAAGTTTTCTCGGAATCCAGCAGGCGCCGCGCGTCTGTTTTGTTGTCCTGAAGACCTCCAAAGTAGCGGTCTCCATGGGGGGGATTTTCAGCACCGACATGCTAATCTATTCAGAGGTTTGCTGTGAGGAACACTTCACCATAAATGTTCCACTTATTAACTCACAGCCCTCCACCTGAATGAAAGCATTCGTTGTTTGAGCTAGCTCTAACAGATGAACTTCGCAGTGTTTGCACTCCGCGTCTGTCATTCTGTTGTCATTGCCAACCTTCCCAATTCGGGCAGTTAAAGACGAGATAACAGATTTCTTGTAAGAGACATGCTTTCTCGCTCCCTAACCATCGGATTTTTCTTCTTCTCAGTAGTTTTGTCCACGACAGCCATTTTCCGTCCACTGGAAATACAACTCGTTATATCATCGGTGTCATTCGGGATTTGTGCGCGTGCAACACTACCGATAAGAGGTGTTTTAGAGACATTTAAGTCAGCAGCGCATGAGGTGCGCGCATATGTCTACCGGCAGGAGAGCTCTAAGCCTTCTTTCTCCGTTCGCTCCGGTTCGAGCTATTAGAAGAAGAGGCAGCGTTGGGTCCAATGAATTGCCGGTTTCTTCCACCGACCTTTTTTTTTTTTTGCCGTCGCCGTTAAAGGACTGCTGTCAGCGCTGGTGCCTTTAACTTCTGCAGTCTCTTTGCGCCGCACCGCCGCCAGTTTCCTTGGTTTCTCTTCTTTTGGCTTTTGGACGGGAGCCCATCGGAGCGTGCCGCTTCTGGAGCCCGTTCAAATTTTTCAGTTCCCCGAGTCGGACCTTCAGCAGCAGCGCTCCGATCAGCTGTCTGTCCATTAGGATGAAGATTAAGCGTATCAGGTTGGATCTCTCCGCTACTTTCTTCACCTTGCCAGCTCAGCTTGCAGAACGTGTCGGGAAGGAGTCTTCGGAATTCGACATTCTTGCTACTCCCTATATACGCGCCAGTGTTGGCGGGGGGAGGTATGGTTAGGGACTCCAGAATTCTTGCCCTAGCCGCAGTCGAGTAGACTACGGGTGGATTTTCGCTTCCGCGAATGCCACCTGGAGTAGTGATGTCATTCGTTTCTTCCATTCATACTTATTCTTCTTTTAAAGTCAAAGTCGGACACTTTCAGCGCTTAGTTCGATGTCTCACCTGGGATCTTTTCAGACTCTTAGAATCTGTGACTCTTAAGCCTTCCCGCCACGACAAGGCAGCTGAAAAATTGCGGAATTGCTATGCACCTGAAAGCATTAAAATAATGTTTTTGCATTACTTCGCCGAAGAGTGCTTTTTTTTCTTAATTTCTTCTTTTAAATACTTAAACTTTGTGGAATGTGGGTTGGTTGCAAAGCCAATTAAATTACTCTCCAAGAACGTATTTATTTGTTTTATTTTATTTAGATTAATATAAGAAATACTTAAAAACTAAACTTAAAACTAAAACTAAAGAGACTAGAGCGGAGGAGTGGAAGTGGAATTCTAGAATGCATTTCTGAGTGCAAATCTGCTACAGCGAAAATCAAAAGAGCTTTGCTCGCCATTGGCCAAACGTAGCATTCTAGACATTATTATCAATATGGCAGCGGAAATTAAGTTCTCTGTCGCAGATAACACCCAAATTGCGCAATAAAGTTACGGGAGGCACGGGCTCGTTAGAGATGAAATGGGATCTAGGGGCTGGTGAAAGACGCTTTCGGGAATATGTAATAGCTTGATATTTGTTGACATTGAGCTCAAGAAAATTTTTTTGACACCAGGTTGAGAAGTTGTTCAAGTCAGCTTGAAGTGGCGAGAGTCAACAGGGTTTGTATGTACCTGGAGATTTTCATGTCATCAGCGTAGATGGATATATAAGAATCTTTTATGATGACGTTAACGTCGTTAATTGACAAAATGAAAATCAGGGGACCAAGATGGCTACCTTCAAGGACCCCTTCAAGGACTTTAATGGAGTCTGATATAGCCGATCTAAAAAGTATTTTGTATTGACGTTCCTCAAGGTAGGATTTAATCCACCCAATGAAACCCAGTTGAAAGCCAAGGGATTTGAGTTTAAAAGAATGATTCTGTGCGAGATTTTATCGCAGGCCTTACTAAAATCTGTGGCGATTACAAAAACTTCTTTGCCATCCTCTAATGCGCAGAGAGTGCTATATAAGAATTCCGTTAAGTTAGTAGTTATTGACCTTCCCTTAAAAAATCCGTGCTGGTTAGGGGCAAAGATAGACTTACAATGGAAGAACATAGTATCGTAAACAATGCTTTCAAAGAGCTTAGGTACGCAGGAGAGTTTAGCAATTGGTCGGTAGTTGGAGATTTCATTCTTAGGACCCTTTTTGTGATGTATGAGCTCTTCCAAAGCTTTGAGAAATTTGAAAGAGAGCCGTAAGGAGTTGGGCCAGATGGTTCACGCATCAGGGCCAGGAGAGTATTCGTTCTTGAGTTTTTTTTTATCTTTTCTTCCACGTGTTCTACGGTTATGTCAACGGAGACTAACTAGGTTTGGGCACTACTTTTCATGTAGGAGAAGTATTCAAGATCAACTTCAAGCCCATGGTTGCTAAATGATTGGCTAAAAAAGTGAACAAATAATTTTGCGACTATCTTAGGATCACCGGAGGAAGTTAATTATAGTTATAGTTGTCAGATTTTTTTTTTGGTGTTGATGAAGTGGAAGAATCGCTTGGGATTGGAGATCATGTTATGCTGGTTTCGGTCTAAATACTTGAGGTAATTGAAAAAGTCAGAGTGCGAACGAGATCTAAGGTACGTGTGCGAAAGTTTATGTCTTCTATTGCGAAGCGAGCATAATTCTTTGGTGAACCAGGGTGGGGACGACGAGGAGTTCTACTAGAGCACGAATGGGACAAATTGTGTGAAACAGTTGAAGATTTCGGCGTAGAATAAAGCAAGAGCACCGTCAATAGTAATGCTAGGATTTTCAAAAATAACATTGAAATTAACGTTACTCAAAAAGTTATTTAGTTTTATGAAGACTGCTTTACGAAAATTAAAACTGTATGAGTTTTCAGAGTTTACAGTTTTATTACCGTTGTTGTTAAAAAATGTTAGAGATAGAGGTGGGTGGTAGAGGTCTAATTTGGAGAGAAGGGGTTGCTCGCTGATATGACGCAGTTGTCGGAGTCTGATAAAAAAATAAGGCCGAGTTGTTTACTAATCTATTAACGCCGCTTAACTGGTAAAGGCTGGAATCAGAGACACAGTCAATGCATACGACCTCCTTATCTGAGAAGGGATTTATAGCGGCAAAGTCGGTCTCATCGTCAGAAGGAATCCATCGAAGATCGGGGAGATTAAAATCCCCCAAAATTATGACGACGTCGCGGGGGTCTACAATGTTAAACAGGGAATCAATCGCATCTATGGCAAATTGATAGCATTGGATTGGTTGAGATAGACGAATATAGCAGCAGAAGATGTAGATGTTGCTACCAGCGATAGTTATTTTGACGCAAAAGAACTCGAAATTAGCGGTGTGTTGAGAAGGTGAGACGTTAACTGTTCAGGGGCTAAACGTACTACGCTATAAGGGTAGTCTTTCTTTGTATTTACGAGTACTTAATAGATAACATCGATGTGAACTTTTTACGCAATTTTCATAATGGACAACTTTAGGAAACATTTTGGTATGAACTTATTAAGAAGATTTGTTTTCTCATGAACTGGAGGAGATTAAAATCTTCTGGAAATAAATATCTAAAGGGGATGAATTTCAAAGTTTACTTGTCCTGTAGCAGAAAGAATTTGGACATACAAAAATTCGCGTCATTGCCAGGTGGACATACAATTTATGGACATTGCAGGCTTGCCTAGTAAAACGCACAAATGTTGCATTTCTAGGGATCATATTAATGAGGTCTGCTACCAGTCTTCGATGAGCCAACGGTCTCTGTATCCTGTTAAGTAGGTAAAAAGAATGTTTAGGGGCCGAGCTATATACATGTGAACAAATCACAAGCCGCGGTCTAAGTTGTCCTTTGTACAGAAGAAGCAGCTGTTTCGCTGATTTTCTTAAGAAGACGCCAACTCTGCCAGCATAGACATTATTTCATGAGATACTTCTGTCATATTCTTTGATATTTTCTCTTGTTATCTTATAATAGTTTAATAAAAAACGTGGTTAAGAACAAAAGGCGTGATTATAATTTCTATCGAAGATTAAATTAAGTTTTTGCGCAATATTTCTTTAAATATTGGCATCCCTAGTGAATAACCTGATTCCTCATTAATTAATTCCAAAATCTTCAAATTATTAATGGCCCTGGCCAAAGAAGAAACTATCGCACAATTTATAGAAAATTTCTCCGCGAATACTCACAAAACCGCAAAGCAAAAGAAACTAGAGGGTTCGTAGTTAGCAAGAATTTACTGAATGAATACTGGTAGCGCATGACGACTTCTCAGCTTTAGAGGTAACCAACGGGAATAAGGCGACGTTGGAAAAGTTGTTTGATGAGGAGCGATTTGCAACGATGAAGCTGTATATTGTGAAGCTCTAATTAAACTGAAACCTTCCACACCAAATCAAGCAATAATTGGTCACGGTAGCGCATTGAAGTCAGTTTTGCCAGTGATTGAATTGCCTAAATTCAATGGTACTTTTCAGGAGTGGTTCACATTCAGCACATGTTTACGAGTACTACCTACCAACGCCTGCATTATCTCAAAACCAGTCTGCGAGATGAAGCAGAGGTGCTGTTTAGGAATGTTTCTGTCATAGAAACCAATTTTCTGATTTCGTAGGATATTCTGCTATCTATCCTATTGTTGTCAAAGATTTGGGGGATGTCACTTGAATCTCCAGATTTTATTCCAACTTATTGTACTATGCATGGTGGTACCCAAGCAACACTCCACTATCTCCAAAGGACGTATTGGATATTTGACGCTCGCCCTACAATTGGGAAATTCATTCATCGGTGCATTCAATTTTTCAGTCAAAAACAATCCGTAACAACTCAAATTATGGGATGCCTTCCTACTCACCGCTGCACAGCCACACCGGCGTTCAAGTACTCTGATTTGGATTACGTAACAGATTCGTAACAGTGCGAGTATGTTGTAGTTGAATGATATGTCGCTCTTTTTGTGTCAGAACACGAGCTATCTATTTGGAGCTCGTAAGCGATATGACCACCGACATATTGTTTGCTGCGCTACGATTCTTTACTCTGCAAGGCTATAGTTATTTATGTTCCGAATGCGTATCAACCAACAATGTAATGTGGAACCATATCTAAAGCCTTTTTGTAGTCAATATGCGCTGCAAACAGATTCCGCTGTTCGGTGTGCGCTTGGCAACTAACAACAGCGTCAATGGCAGTGACAACTGCTTCTTACAGCCCAGTGACCCTTTCTTACACCCCTCTTGTTGTTCAGCATGTAATGTAAGTACAACGTGAAGCCGTCGCAGAGGTACGCAGGCATCCTGGTTGGGTGTTAAATGGATTTATTGATTTCACGTCGTATTACTTCATACAGGATCGGGAAGGCTTTCAACCAGTAATTATGTATTCCATCTGTACCAGCAGCCTTCCAGTTGTGTAATTTCTTTATTACTGCGTAGAAATCGTCTGACTAGATGTTAGCGTCTTCCATCGGCGTAATATTGGAAGTTGATGATTGAGCAGTTGCGAAAATTTCTCCAATTCATCTTTTCCTGGCAGTATTTCGGTGGTTACACGCTTCCCCTGCACTTGTTGAAAAACTTCTTCTGCGAATTTGAGAATAGTTTGTTATCGTCCTTCCTTTGCTTTGATTTTTATATCGTTATAGTCGTTTAGCATAGAGGACTGATCTCCTGTTTTATGGTGTCGATCGTTTCCGCTATTGTGTGGTTAATATTGTTATACGGCGCATGCATCATCTACTTCCACCTTATTCGCAGTTTCCTACTTGGTCTGTAAACCAACGATAGTAAACCAACATCTGTTCGCAGAGTCTCGATGTTGTTTTACAACCTTATCCACCATGATGGGTCTCTGTTAATGGGGCTTACTAGCAGACTTCGCCGTTCTTCTCCAATCCCCCCTCAGCATATGCACTACAGTACAGGAAAAGGTTCAGTTGTTGATAATCCGAGATCTCTGTAATATATCAATGATAGTTCAGACGATAGTTTTGATATTGTTTAGGGAGGTTTGGTCTTAGGGTTGGTTCTATGGTAACGGGTGGTTAAATTTTAAGGGCCGATGTTGAATGTGAACCACACCTAAACGTCAAGTTTTTTTCTGCATTTCATTTGACATTTCTCAATTTCAGACTAACTCAATTTGAACCATGGAAAGATACACAATCGAGCAACGCGTTAAAGTTATTCAGACTTATTATGAAAATGGGCGTTCAAATCAAAATGCATATCGTGCATTTCGTGATTCTTTCGGTCAATTTAATCGTCCAAATGTGCGTACAATCGGAAAAATCGTGCAAAAATTTGTGCATACCGGGTCTGTAGGAGATGTGAAAACACCAGTGCATGCTCGTACAGCTCGTACTGCAGAAAATATTGCTGCTGTTCGCGATAGTGTGGCTGAAGAGCCGTCCACCTCAACTCGTCGTCGTACCCAACAATTGCACCTCTCACGCTCGTCGTTGATGAACATTATGCATAAATACTTGCATTTACGCACTTACAAGATGCAATTGACTCAAGAACTAAAGCCTCTTGACCATTTCAAGCGTCGTCAATGGTCACAATGATGGCAAGAAATGGCAACAGTGGATGATCAATTTTCGAAGAAAATCATCTTCAGTGATGAGGCACATTTTCACCTCAGTGGGTTCGTCAATAAGCAGAATTGCCGCATTTGGGCGAATGATAATCCAAGAGTGATTGTCGAAAAACCAATGCACCCACAAAGAGTGACTGTTTGGTGCGGTTTATGGGCTGGCGGCATCATCGGGCCGTATTTTTTCCAAAATGAGGCCGGTCAGGCAGTTACTGTGAATGGTGTTCGCTATCGTGAGATGATAACGAACTTTTTATGGCCCGAATTGGAAGATATGGATGTGGACGATATATGGTTTCATCAGGATGGTGCCACTTGCCACACAGCTAACGAAACAATGGCTCTTTTGCGCGACAAATTCAATGGCCGTGTTATCTCACGTGGTGGCGATGTCAATTGGCCGCCAAGATCAT